>OZ005660.1:27282112-27629408 GCA_963930645.1 Salticus scenicus
TATACAAATCTACACTGCTCAACCGACCGCTACGAAAAATGGTATAGTTATTAATCAGGACAAAATCTATCTAACGCTGTATTTTTTAATTCAATCGGATAATTGGATCAAAAGATATTAAATAAAAACTCCATTTTAACTTTAAAATGATTAAAAAGAAAAATATATTTGATGCCAAAATAAACAAAATTCACGTTTATTTATTTTTTTCCGGAAATAAAATATTTTTAATTTCGCGTGATAAATAATAAAAGTTAGAAAAAAAATTAATATACTATGAAAATATTCGAGTGTAAATAAATATTTTCATAGAGATACTTGGTATTAGCTTAAAATTTTTATCTAATTTAGTAGTACTTACTTTTCTTTTCTACAGTAAAACAAAATTTTCGTTTTAATTGATACTTTATATGTAACTTATAAAGGTTCTTTTATGTTTTCACCTTAAATGTAAATAGTAATAAATTTGAATTTATTCGAATTTTTTATTTTTATTTTGAATATATCATAAAACAGTTTTTTTTTTGTTGTTGTTGTTTGTATGGAACAGTTTTAGTTTGGAAAAATTTGAAATTTGGCTTCGATGTAGTACGGGCGTTTCTTACCAAGATCTTCAGTTAGGCAATTGAGATAGCCATGTTAATTCATCGCAAAAATAGCCAAAAATATTTAAAGTCGAGAAAGGGGGGCGGGGGGGGGGAGAGGGAGGTCTATACTAAAGCTGTGCCTTTGTACAGTCGGTAACAAAAGTGTCCGAACACTAGCGAAAATTCCTATGTAAAAAAAGTACACTTCATACGGTTTTGCAAAATAAATCCTTATCGAATTATGTTCTTAGACTGACTAAGAACAGGATTCGACAAGGATTTATTTAACAAAACCGTATGAAGTGTACTTTTTTTACATCGGAATTTTTGCTAGTGTTCGGACACTTTTGTTACCGACTGTATTTATTTATTTATAATATTTTTTATTAAAGACTTTGGGAAATGTTTCATGCATTTCTTTTTCCATTTTACACCTTCAGTTCTTTCATTGATTTCAAAATTCTATAAGCACTTTTTCAACCTGGGCAATGCCGGGGAGATCTGCTAGTAATATTATAGTTGGCAATCTTTTAATTGAGTTTAGACAATTGTAGTTGGAGAAATTCGAACTCTCCTTTGCAAATCTTCTTCTTTTTCTTCTTCTTCTTCTTCGTCTTTTTTTTTTTTTTTTTAATATTACGAATTTTAAAACGATTTGATAAAAGTTAAAATTTGGCCATAAGAAGTGATTATGAGTTCAGAGTCCAAAAATTTTTCTAATTCGGTGTGCTGTTTGGAATTAACCACACTTGGGTCCTAGACCTGGGTGAAATGCCGCTCGTGGTAGGCGGAGGGGGGTCTTTTATGGAAAATCTAGCGGGGGGAAAAAATGAAAACTGCAGACGGCTAGGCCGACGATTACATACTGTGTTCGAATCCGGAATCTCCCATCTGCTAGCTTGAAAACGTTAAATTCAGTTTAAAATTATAATTTTTTAAGCAATCTGTTTAACGAATTAAAATTAATTAGTTAATCATGTTAATTAATTTAGTTAATTAACTAATTAATTTTTTTAAGGCCACTTTGCAGTACTGATATTTTAAAATTTGTGTCCTATCAATACCAAAAAGTCCATCTCATGTTAGAGGATAAGTGACGTGGTTTTTGGATTAAAATATAAAATGGCTTAAAAAAAAAAAAAAAAAAAAAAAAAAAAAATCGTGAATTTTTAACCAATTTTCACAAAAAATTATAATAATAATAGTAATAATTGGCTATAAATATTGGTTATAAGTTCACATACCAAAAATCTATAAATGTTGATAATTAGATATTTAAAATAATAATAATAACAACAATAATAATGATAATATGTAAATAATTTGAAGTAATGAGTTAAACCCTACGTTGACATATTATAATTTGGAAGCTGGCGTTGTTCCAACTGAAAATTTCCAGCTTTGTTGGAAAATAATACATTAAATGATCAAATTATTAGATTTCTTTACTTTCCAAACATACATATGCAAGGAAAGTATTGTAATTATATCGACTTTCAGATTTTGATGTTTCTAGACGTTTTGAGGTTCCCTGAGTTCATTTTTGCTTTTTTAGGATAATGTATGTGTGTGTGTGTGTATGTATGTATGTGAGTGAACACGATAACGTCTAAACGCTTTGTTCAAATGAGCTGAAAATTGGTACGTATCCTATAGGTCCCCACAGCATGAACCCCATTGATTTTGGTGAATCTAGCATTCATAGTTCTTTTACAGGGACACAAAGAAAAATTCTTTATCATTATGGTCTACGGACTCAAATTATTTAAAGTAAGATAGTGTCTAAAGGCCGTATTCGATTGAGAAAAAAATTTATACACATATTACAGGTTCCACGAATTTTATAGAATTTGATGAATCTAGTAGTACTTATAGTTTTTTTTACAGGAACACAAAGAAAAATTATTTATCATTATGCTCTAAGTGATCAAATTCTTTTTAAACTGCGATAGCGTCTAAACTCCATATCCAATTTAGCTGAAAAATTATATACATGTTATAGGTCACCGTCACACACCAACTATATGAATTTTGGAGAAACTAGCACTCGTAGATTCTTACAGTGACAAAATGAAAATTTCTTTATTATTATGATCTATGGACTCAAATTATTTGACGGGCAATAGCGTTAATTTAAACAAAATTCTATATAGATAAAAATACTCAAATTCCCTATTATAATTTTCTCTTTTGTTTATTTAACGACTTCTCTCACTTTAATTTATTTAAACAACTGTTAATTACTCAATGTTCGGAAAGTTAAGTGGAGTCACTCCAGATTTTTTTTTTTTTTTTTTTCTGTATTTTATAAAAATACTGGACGAAATAGAATTGGAATTCAGGCATGTAAAGAACATTTATAAAGTCACATTATCCATTATTCATTTAGTCATGATTGCAATTAGGGGATTAACCACAAATTGAAGAAAAGCAATTAATACTTTAAATCTTCCTGTATCATAATAAGGTACAACTAACTTGTAATTTTAACACGTGATGTCACTTAATGCTTTTTTGTAGGATTCACATTATTATTTAAACAGATTTTATTTATTTAATTTTATTTTTTCAAAATTATTACTTTTTTTGGAAAGTTTTTTGCTTATAAGAGGAATGGATTGCAACAAAATTTTACAAAACTTGCAGAAAAATTGACAAAACATTAAAGAAATACTATTCTGACACATAAAATACACACGTGTAATTTTCGCTGAGATATGAGCATTTATAGTAAATATATTTTTAATGCGCATGCATGGAAAAAAAAAAAAAAAAAGGGGGAAATTTTTTTTTATCACAGTAGTTAAAAGCTAGATATATTGGGCAATTTATGGAAAATTAGCAATTGTATTACAAAAACATACGAATGTTTAAAAAAACCGATTTTTTAAAAACTCTTGATTTATTATTTTCTGTTTAAATAGGAATTAATATTCACATATTTTTTAAATTGTCGTTTTATGATGCATAGCACAAAACAAAAAAAAAAAAAAAAAAAAAAAAAATCTGGAGTGACTCCACTCGATTTTCCGAACAATGAGTGATTATCAGTTTTGTAGATAAAGTAAAGAAAGAGAAGTTGTTAAACAAACAAAAGAGAGAAAACCATAATAGAGTGTTTGAGTATTTTTCTCCATATATTACACGATGTTTTATTTAACGCTACGGTACTTTGAGCCCATAGATCCTAATGATAAAGAATTTTTCGCTGTGTCCCTGTAAAAACCTATAAATGCTAGATTCACCAAAATGCTTATAGTTAGTGCAACAGTGGATTATAATATTCATATAAATTTTCGGCTCAACTGAATAAGGCGTTTAGATGCTATTGCACTTTTAAAAACTTGGTCCCATAGCCGTAGGCCATAATGATAAAGAATTTTTCTTTGTGTCCCTGTAAAAAAACTATAAATGCTAGATTCTCCAAAATCTATACAGTTCGTGCAACTGTGACCTATAACACGTGTACAAATTTTTTGCTCAGATTAATATGGCATTTAGACGCTATCACACTTTTAAATATTTGGCCCCTTAGGCCATAATGATAAAAATATTTCTTTGTGTCCCTGTAAAAAAACTATAAGTGCTAGATTCTCCAAAATCTATACAGTTCGTGCAACTGTGACCGGGTATAAAGTTTTTGCTCAACTGAATAAGGCGTTTAGATGCTATCGCACTTTTAAGATTTTGGTCCTATAGGCCATAATGATAAAGAATTTTTCCTGGTGTCCCTGTAAAAAAAACTATAAGTGCTAGATTCACCAAAATCTATAGGGTTCGTACTATGGTGACTTACAATATAGGTACCAACTTTCAGCTTATTCGAACAAAGCGTTTAGACGCTAGCGTGTTCACTCACAGACATACAGACATACATCCACACACACATACATACATCATCGCAAAAATAGTGAAAACGGATTCAGGGGACCTCGAAACGTATAGAAACATCGAAATCTCAAATTCGGATTTTTGACATGTTACAATACTTTCCTCACTATGGTGTTCGGAAAGTAAAAAAAAAAAAAAAAAAAAAAACTTAAAACTTATTAATAAATCTTTGAAGAGAAACAAATCATTTATCAGCTCTCTTGCACAAATAACTGTAAGAAACTTACGAATGATCACTTGCTTAGAAAACTATAAATTATAAGGAATTTATATTTGAATACGTTTTTATGTTTCACGAAAATCGATTTTTCAAATTATGTAAAGCTGAAAACGGCAATTTATTTGAAAATCACCCACATATGAATAAGTAATGAAATTAAAATATTACTTCACAAAAAATTAAACTTACAGATTAAACTTCTGGTACAACTGGCGTCTTTTTTCCCTTATCAGAGTGCTTTTTCTTTCTCTCGAGTATTAAAAACAGCTAGAGCTGCTAAAAAAAAAAGTTTCATAAAATAAATTTTTACCAGGTAATAATACTTATAGAATTAATAATTTAATATTCTTTACACTTTTGTTCTTTTAAGCACACAAATATGTAATACACTAATATCCTAAAGCTAATAAATATTCACGTTATTGAAAGAGCAGTTATAGAATATTATAATACTATCACGTTACGATAAACATAAATAAAGAATTGAATAAATAATTAAAAAATTTAAAATCAACTCGTAAACTTTTTTAGCAAAAATTAAAATAAATTATGTATTTTTGTCTAAAAAAGGGTTTCTTCAACATTTTCGATACTGACTATTATTAATTTTCTTTTTAGTACATGTGGACTAAAATCTCAATCTACGGATCTCAAACCGTCTCAATCTACGAATAAAACGTTGCCACTAGTTTTATGATGGTTGGACAGTTATCGAAACCGAAACTTTATCGAAAATATCTGTACTGATAAGTATAAAGGATTTAAGTCCATATTCTTGATTTTTCAGGAAACGAAAAATAAAATTAAACTGTCTAAAAACAAATCAGAAGAATCGATTAGGGAAAAGGGATTATGTTAATTTATACCCTTTATACCATTCAGTGATTGTCAACCTTCATTTAAAAACAGGAAAAAACTGAATTAAATATTTTATACCATACATGAATGGTAAATTTCTGATTTGAACCTTTTTTTACCAATCGATTTTCTCAAAGACTAAATGACATAGACTTAAATACTTTATACCAATCGATTGAGAATTTTTTTCTGAGTCTGACTATGTACTTAACTCAAAATCGACATTTTTGGACTTAAACCCTTTATACTTATCAGTACATAATTGAATAATTTTAAAGCGATGTTATAATTTGAAAAAATAAAACTAATAGTCCTCCGTACTAAATTCTGCTTTTGCCAGAATTTCATCAAATCTTTTTTTTTTTTTTTTTTTTTTTTGAAAGAAAAGAAAAAGAAATTAATAATAATCAGTATCGAAATGGACAATATCGAAAAAGTTGAAGAAGCCCTTTTTTAGACAAAAATACATAATTTATTTTAATTTTTAATTGTTTCCAAAAAAGTTTACGAGTTGATTTTAAATCTTTTTGAAATGAAAAGAAATTCACGCGTAAATATTACAATTGATATAACTTTGTAAAAAATTAAACTTGCAGGGTAAAATTGACGTCATTATAGCTCTAAAGGTTAACCCTTTGCGGCGCTAGACAATTCGAATCATTTAAATTATACTGCCACCGGAATTCATAAACTAAATTAAACTAAAAGAAATTTTAAATTTTAAAGTTAAAAAAACCGGCCTTTTCTGCTATGTTATAAACGTAAATTTTTGCTAAAAAATTTCCGGGATGAATTTTTGCAGCTGTATCTTAAATTTTGCGTCCTCGCAGCGAGGACAGCGCGCGTTAAGGGGTTAACCCTTTAACGTTCACTACTTTATTTATTTTAAAAATTACTAAACTAATTTTAAAAATGGCTTTTAGACACATAGCTCATCATAAATATTTAAACAATAAAAAAAAAAAAAAAAAATAGCATTGTCCCTTTTCGAGAAAGTTTTCGTTTGAAACATCTGTAAGTTAACCTTATTAAATTCAAATAATATTCAATTTAATAAATAAAACACTTTATAAGTAAACATTATGGACTACAAAAACACATAAAAGTTGTTTTAGGTGAAAATAATAGTCCAGCTCTTCATTAAATGAAAAAAAAAAAAAAAAAACTAGACATGAGTGCATCATCAAACTAGCACAATTCGCACTCGCTCCCACAAAGAAACTTAAAGTGACTTATGCATTTAGTTTTTTTTGAAGAATTAAATTTTGGAATAGTGCTGCCATCTACCGAACAGAAAGAACAAAAGTTTATAAACTGATTAAAACATGTGGGAAATGTTAAAAAACTGCTACATAAAAAATTGTTAAATGATGTCAAATGTTTGGTTTCGCTGCAAAACCAATGAACATTAAAGGATTAAACCCTTTCAGGGGCGGTAATTGCATAGTGTAACCACAAATATTAATTCAAAATTGCAAAAACTCTCTCCGGAATTTTTTTTATAAATTTTTTCTTTTATAACTTAGACGAATAATTTCATTTATTTCTTGTCTTTTAGCATAGTTGGTGATTTCTAGTGGCTGGTGAATTTAAATGAAGAAAATTTACTTGCTCCTGAAAGGGTTAATTTATAAAACGTTTCTCTTGAATTAAGGTATTCTGAAAAACTTCTATAAAGGGCCCGCTTCGCTCACCGCCGCCGGAAGCCGAAGCTAATGTTATTCTATGGGAAATTTTTCTTTACAAATAACTTATTAACTGATACATATTTTTAAATTCTGCTTTCACATTCTGAAAATTCTTAGCTGTTAAACAGACGGATCTTTTTAAAAAAAATGTATTTTTTAAATTTTTTATATTTTATTTTGAAGCTGCAAAATTTTCAATATGTGAATTTTTTTCATTTTGCAATTTCAAAATAAAATATTAAAAATTAAAAAAAATACATTTTTAAAAAAGGTCCGTCATTTTAACAGTTTCGAATTTTTCTGAATGTGAAAACAGAATTTAAAAATATGTATTAATTAATGAGTTATTTGTAAAGAAAATTTCCTCAAACAATAACATTGACTCGGGCTTCCGGCGACGGTAAGTGAAGAGGGCCGTTAAAAGGCCACCTCAGTGAATGGCCAATTTTCTATGGCACGATGGGTGATCCCTTTAGGGAGAGTTTACTGTATATCTTATTACTAAATATCTTTGAGTGAATGCGATTACCAGTTAATTTAATATTTTGCGTATTTAAATACTTTATTTCATCAAAGTGATTATCAATAAGGAAATATCTAATTATGAATATATTTTCTATATTTCACAGCAGTGCAGCCGAAAAAGCATTTCGTATGTCTCTCAGTGGTTGGTTATGATCGATACAGAGCAGTTTCCGGTTGTCCATCAAATGTAGCAGCTGATTTTTGCAAAGACGGTTTAGGACATCTACCACCTGTCACAAGCAGAGTGACTAATATTACCTATACAAATATATTCTGTGCAAAATGCAATGATGATAAAGAAGACTTGATCACGTGGAATGTAGAACTCAGGTAATTATCATCCTAATAAAAGAGCATCACAGAGCGTTTAAAAATAATTAGTAAAACACTTTGAATAAACACCATAAAGTGCAAGAAACTCCCAACAATTGTTTCGGGTCGAAAGAAAACATGACCTTTTTGTCAGATAAACAAAGTAGGCGTGACTGCTGCAAACACTGCGTTGCCTCTTTGTTTGCAGCACTCGTGCTTACTTTGTTCGCTTGACGAAGAGTCGTGTCTTTTTTCGACTCGAAACAATTACTGCGAGTTTCTTTAATTTTATGGTGTTTATTCAAAGTTTTTTACTTATTATCATCTTTGTTTAGAATTTTAATTTAAAAACTTTTTTTTTTTTTAACCTTTTGAAAATTGTTTCCAGGTGTATGTATGTACATAATTTGCAGTTTCAGTTTACCACAGTTCAGAATTTTATTTATTTATTTATTTTTTCTTTCAGTTGCGCACATCAAATAAGAAAGGATAAGATAACACGATGTAGTAAGGTATATATGTTACTGTTAAAGCTTGAAAGCCGTTAATGTGCAGATCACCTAGTTCATCTGCAGATAAACTAGGGTGATCCGTTAAAGTACGGAATCAAGAGTTTTCTGCATTTTAACTAGGTAATCTGCACATTAGCGGCTTCCGTATCGTTAAGTTCAACAGTTTGTTTCTCTCATTTCCTTTCCCTACTCCTTCACCCTATCCTCCACTTTTAGTTTGGTGTCACCGGTTAATTTTATTTCTCACTAGACGCTTCCGGCGACTGGTTCGCGATCTTTGAAAAATCCGATCGTACGAAACTCCTGCTCGGTGACGCCTGCGGCACCGTTTCAGGTCGTTTCTACAACAGCTTATTTACTTATAATGCAAATTGCTAAATTGAAAATTTTAACTTTAGTGAATTCCCGCTCGGTAGCCTCTGTGACGTGATGATTTTTCTATTGATTGATGATTGATTCTATCAACTAATGTGTTGGTTGCTCGATTGTATTAACTTGATTCTTTAGATATAAAAAAAATATATAAACAATATTTAATTTAAGCGTACAGAAATGTTGCTACATTGTTTCGCTGAAGATCTTATTTTCACTTTAACGAGTGCCTAGTCGGTAATGTACAGATTAACCAGTGTCTAGTCGGTAATGGGCAGATCATTTAGGTAATTCGCAGATTACCTAGGTAATTTGTGAAATGAAACAATTTTCCACACTTTAACGAATCTCCCTAGTTAATCTTCTGAAATGACTCTCCTTCTTTTCTATTTTCGGTCATGATGTAACGATTTCTCAAGGTAGTTCGTCACAAGAAACCTTTAACTCATTTCAGAAAGTCCCCAAAACTCAGCTCCTATTGAAGATAAACCTTCTAAATTTTAATATTCCTAAACTATCCTCTTTCGATAGTATTTGAATTGCCAAATTTGTCGCCAAAGCCGATACTGCGCTTGTTTTCATTGTAACTGTAAATCTCTTAATTCAGTAACACTTTTGATATTGAGAAGGATTTAATTCTTTACGATAATAATATGCGTCTAAATGGCCCAGAATTTTTACTATTCAATGAATTTGGATATTTTATACTGCAAGGTATTTTAAAGTGCCCACGTTTAGTAATGCTGACTAAAATAAACACGATGATGATCCCAACATGAATAAAAACCTCATTATATTAAGTAAAGCCACTAGCCACAGCAATAGTTATTTTATATCAGTTAAGGAGGCTTCTACTTTCTCTATAACTTTTGAACTGATGCTTAGATTTTGACATTTCTTTTATCATTGAAAAACTTCTTTTAACCCGTTAACGCCCGAATTAATTTTGCAAAATATTATTAGCTGATTATTTCACTTCTAAATTAATATAGACAACTGACAGTAAAATATGTTAACTTAAACAATTCTTCTGATAGTTTTAAATTTAAAGCCTGTCCTCATTTATTGACGTTTAGTGTTCTAACGAGAAAACTTCGAGATAGAAAAACTTCGAAATAACAGATTAATTTCCTAGTATATGTTGACAAAGGTCTCGAAAGTAAAGTATTATAATATATATTATTATTCAACTGGATTTAAATTAGTATACCTGCGCAAAAAGCATCTATATGTGCGACGAATGAAAAATCATAAAATGACTAGCCAAATTGAGGAATAATCATTAATAGTAGGCACATAAAACTCTCAGGGATCATTTAGAGTGACGCTATAAACTGTCACTAAAAAGCAGAAATAATTCCAAGAAACCGCAAAATATGTACGAGCCATTTTATTAGCTGTCCTCAAATGAGGACACCGGGCGCTAACGGGTTAATGGAGGTTCTGTATAAATTTTATCAGTAAATAAATAAAAAATGATGTTTGTTAATTTTTAAGGTTCTTATTTTCATAAAAATATGGTAATCGCTAACAAATTTAGATATGTTATAAAAGTACCCGATTGTAATTTGCATTTTAGCAGGTCGGTTGGTTGAGTTTTACGTCGCACTACTGCTACGCAATGGACAATCAGCGACGGTCTGGGACTCACCCATAGAGGTGATCCGTAGACATTCCATCCCAATTTTGATCCTCTACAGAAGGGATGGCTCTCCCGCTTTGGTGACCCCAGAGGTACAGTCGGCAGCAAAAATATCCGAACCCTAGCGAAAATTCCTATGTAAAAAAAGTACACTTAATACTGTTTTGTTAAATAAATCCTTGTCGAATCATGTTCTTAGACTGATTAAGAACAGCATTCGACAAGGATTTATTTAACAAAACAGTATTAAGTGTACTTTTTTTTACATAGGAATTTTTGCTAGTGCTCGGATACATTTTCTGCCGACTGTATGCATTTTAGAAGGAAAAAAAATCTGGAGTGACTCCACTCGACTTTCCGAACATTGAGTAATTAACAGTTTTGTAGATAAAGTAAAGAAAGAGGAGTTGTTAAACAAACAAAAGAGAGGAAACCATAATAGAGTGTTTGAGTATTTTTCTCCATCTATTACACGTTGTTTTATTTAACGCTACTGAACTTTGAGCCCATAGATCATAATGACAAAGAAATTTTCGTTGTGTCCCTGTAAAAACCTATAAATGTTAGATTCACCAAAATGCTTATAGTTAGTGCAACAGTGATTTATAATACTCATATAAATTTTCAGCTGAATTCAATAAGGCGTTTAGATGCTATCGTACTTTTAAAAATTTAGTCCCATAGGCCATAATGATAAAGAATTTTTCTTTGTGTCCCTGTAAAAAAACTGTAAGTGCTAGATTCACCAAAATCTATACAGTTAGTTCAACTGTGATCTATAACATGTGTAAAATTTTTTTGCTCGGATTAATAAGGCGTTTAGACACTATCACATTTTTAAAAATTTGGCCCCATAGGCATAATGATAAGGAATTTTTCTTTGTGTCCCTGTAAAAAAACTATAAGTGCTAGATTCTCCAAAATCTATACAGATTGAGTATTTGTGATCTATAATATGTGTATAAAATTTTTGCTCAATTGAATAAGGCGTTTAGATGCTATCGCACTTTTAAGATTTTGCTCCCATAGGCCATAATGATAAAGAATTTTTCTTTGTGTCCCTGTAAAAAAACTATAAGTGCTAGATTCACCAAAATCTATAGGGTTCGTACTATGGTGACTTACAATATGCGTACCAACTTTCAGGTTAATCGAACGAAGCGTTTAGACGCTAGCGTGTTCACCCACAGACATACACACATACACACATACACACACACATACATACATCATCGTAAAAATAGTGAAAACGGTCTCAGGGGACCTCAAAACGTATAGAAACATCAAAATCTCGAATTCGGATTTTTGACATGATTACAATACTTTCCTCACTATAGTGTTCGGAAAGTAAAAAATATCTTTGTTTCGTATATAAAACATATGACAAATTTGAGTACGTGAGCATTTATAGCATGTTATTCGTGGGATGTTGGCACCAATGTGATTAAAAATAAATTTAAATTATAATGGTTCGTCTCCAAATCCTCTCGATAAAATACGTTAGTTAGCTCCATAAAATAAACTTACTAAAATAAATTAGATATCGGTTCCATATTTTTATAAAATATTTATTTGTTAGTATTTTTTTTAAAATTAGTTTTATGCTTATTGTTGTTCAATATTAAGAAACAGAGGAGTTAAAAACAAATATTAATCTTTACTGATAATATAGTTCGCGCTCTTTTTTTCATTGCTGTTAGATGTTCGTCTGGAATAAATAACAGTGGCAAATTCATATATCGATCTGGAAAAATATGGAGTTTGAATGAGGCTGACAGATCTAAAGTCCTTTGTAAATACTACATACATCATAACGATTCGAGTTTCATGAAGGGATTGGAGCTTAGATCTTGTACAGCCTATGCCAGGAAAAGATCTCGTTGTTCGCCGACATGGAAGGACCCAGCGGTTTTAGAATTGTGCAGGTAATTATATTTGTTTTTAGTATTACATGTTCATAGCAATTTAAGATTTAATTAGTAACATTAAACGTGGTAGCTTTTCGGAAAATGTATTAAAATCCTTGAGTAAATTCTCACTGTTTCTTAATAGATGGCATTACCAGGACTACTTGCATGTACAGTCGGCTGCAAAATTATTCGAGCACTAGCAATAATCCTTGCCAAAAAAAAGTACACTTAATACAGCTTTTTTAAATAAATCCTTGTCGAGTCATGTTCTTAATCAGTCTAAGAACATGATTCGACAAGGATTTACTTAGCAAAACAGTCTTAAGCATACTGCTGAGACACGCTCAGACATCTTGGAATTTCTTTGGAGGAAAATTTAAAGATTTGGAATTTAAGGCATAATAATAACAGCGCGGTTAAACTTAGAGGTGAATAAGGGAACATTGCAAAGGGCATATTTTCCTAAGAAAGGAATGGTCACACACGATTTCCCATGAAAGTTAAAGAAGGATAGCTCGCTTATAGGAATTCTTGGGTGGACAAAAATAAAATTATTATTGTGAGAAAATATCGTGTTAGGTAAGAAACGAAAACAACTTTAAGGCCAGATGTCCGGGATATTTTAAAAATAAAGGCTTGAAAGCAGGGATAATGCTGAAAGGATTGGTTATTCAGGTGTACGATAGTAAAAGTCAAAATCATAACAAAAAATAAAGGCACTGAGTGTAAATTTATAGCACAAGAAATATTTTCGATTAGAATACGTTCAAAAGAAATGTTAGAAGTCAAATTTTGGAAATGTCTTCTCTATAAGAGGAAAGAAAAATTTATGTTACATACAAGGTACCGCCAAATTCAGAGAGTTTTGAATAGGTCGGGGACCAGAATAATGCAAGGATTGTTGGTAAGCGTTCGAGTCTACAAAAGGGTAGAGATGAATACGGATGAAAAGATGCGGAAAGCGCGCGAAAAACCAGCTGAGAAAATAAAATAAAATAAGGCTAGGAAAATTTTAAAAGGGGAAAGGAAGAGCCAATGACGGAAAATTTTATTCAATTCCTAAAATCCAATAATATTAAGGTTAACGACGAACTAGCCAGGATTGGAGAGAAAGAGGGGAATATGAGAAGAAAGAGAAAAGGGGCATAAAAATTCGGATTGGGATATAGGGAGAGGACGGAGAGGAAAAAAGGAGAAGAGATTTTAAATTTGTGAACGTAGAGTCAGATTTGGATTAAGTTCAGTGTCGGGATTTTGTGATAAGTGTTTGTTCTGGAAGGATGATGATGCTTCAAACTGCGCTGAAGATTTTCGGTAAGCATTTTTATTATTTAGCGATTTCCTGAGTAATTTAAAATTAGGACTCCATAAAAGAATTATTATATATCGGTAAATTTTAGGTATGCAAATTTCAGGGCATTTAGTGTGGTCCCTAAAGTCCCTAAAAGTCCCTTAATTTATTTTAGGTCCCTAAAAGTCCCTTTTTTTGGCAAAATGGTCCCTAAGTCCCTTTTTTTTTTCTTTGCCTATCAAAAATCTTAAGATTTTTTAGGTATGCCGGGAAAAAAAAAAAAAAAACATTCAAATGCGATGAAATTGCTTAGGCACATACTTTATATTATCTACAGAATACTGTAATGACTAACTTTTGGTAGCCAGTTATCTGATATGTGACAGGGACACTAATATTCATAGATAATTCAGCAAATGGGCCATGGGGGAAGAAAAGGCTAAGATTGAAGCGGTCATTGCGCTAACTGTCCTCTCACCATTGCATAGCGCGATACCACAGTTAGTCGTACTGCATGCATTAGGTCAGAAGCTTGATTATTTTCAGTTCAGTAATGAGCCCAGTTACAAATTCAACTCTGATGACTAGTAAAGATATGTATATCTTTAGGTTTAAAAAAAAAAATAAAATGTTGCAGTACCCAGGGATCAATCCAAACAAAAATTGGGACCCTTTTGCTGCCCCTTTTCGAATTTCTAAAATGAGTCCCTTTACAAAATTCAAATCTATAAAATAGGCCTCTTCACAAAATTTAATTTATAAAAAAAAATCCCTTTCATAAGATTTTGTTTTGTAAAAATGATAATTTTGTAAAATTTTTCCATGTTTCCAGTATTAATTTTAATGAGTATCTATACTTGGTTCAGTGAAATACTATTAACTTGATATTAAACATCAGATAGCCACTACTAAAATGAAAGGTTTCATACAGTAATAATTTTTTTCACAAAAATAATCAAAATTTCACAAAAATAAATAAAAATTTCACAAAAACTATTTGTTTTGCACAAAAATGGGCCCCAAAAATTAAAACCTGTGTCGACCCCTGGTATCGTAACATTACTACTTTGCTTTGGCCTGGTAATATATGGTTTAGATTTAAGTCTGAATGGAAATCTGGTACCTTTAATGCAGTTAAGGGAGCACATATCAAAATTTGGTACAATAAAATACTTCTTAATACTAAATGAACATATCCAAAAATTATTTCAATGCCCAATTGTTGTGCAGTCGTCAAGCCCTGGGGTGGCCCCATAAAGTGTTAATGGCATAGGATTTCCGCTACACAGTCACATTTCCCACAAAATGCGTGTATACAGAACCACATGTATACAGAATGCGAAAATTAAACAAGAAATTTTTGCTTTTTTTTGCTGAAGTATTTTATTAAACTGTTATTAAAAAAAAAAAAATTAAATGTTAAATATTTAACACAGAATAAAAAGAAACGAGAACAAAAAATCATGTGGTATGCATTGATTATTAGCATTTTCCAATTGTACATACTTGTAGTGTCATTATAACCTTCAGTATTCTTTATCTACGTTATCACACTATGAAAAGGCAGACAGGTAAACTATATCACTCTTAAGCATTGTTAGAAAGTGTTAAAAATGCTTACAAATGGAAATGTAGCCATTAATTTCTAATTGCAGCTCTTAATGTATCTAAATATTTTAGTGTAGGCCTGTAAATCTGAAGATTAAACATATTATTCTATACAAAACATTATTTTATCGTATTCACATAAATGTCAACTTCTTTATTATTTTTGCAGTAGATAGTTATTAAAATGTGATTTATAAAAACGGCTATCCTAAAAAGCAATGTAGTGGCCTTTTTTGGGGGAGATGTCTCTGTATACAAACCAAGTTGTGCAGGACTCATTAATGCTATTTTCAATAGAGAACATTACATAATGAACTTGAATAACATATATCATTTTTAAGAAAATCTGAAAATATTGACCAACACTGGAGTCGAGCAGATAGACATAGACAAACAGACAGCTGGACAGACAAATACATACATTATTTCAAATCTTATTTATACTTAAAAATTTTTAGAAAGTGTTAAAAATGCTTGAGGTAAACAAAAATGTAATTGCAGCAAATTTTCAAAAGTATCTAGTCCTTAATGTAACTGAATATTTTTATGGTCCCTTTAAATTTTATTGCTATTCGTACTACATTCTGTAGAAAACATCCTTTTGTACATATAACATATTTCAATTTCATTAAGATTTGTGCCAAGTGGTAGTGTGTGCCTGTATGGTTTATAGAAATATTTCTCATAGAATGAATGCTTTGGCATATTTTCAAGTGTTCTTGTACACAAATCATTGGTGGTATTTACTCTATTTTGAATGGGAAACATCTGATAGTGAACATGAATAACATATTTTAATTTCATTAAGATTTGTGTAAAGTATATTAAAATAAGGTTTATTGTAATACCTTTCATAGAATGCAATGCTTTGGTATACTTTTGAGTGTCCCTGTACACAAACCAGTAGAGGTATTTACTCTATTTTTAATAGGGAATATGGGATAGTGAACTTGAATAACACATCAGTTTTAAGAATTTCCATGAATAGGAAATAGAATACGGACAGACAGACAAACTGAAGTCATTAACACTTTTCAATCTTATTGAAAAGTGTTAAAAAACACTGATATACATTACATTGTTTTACAAATGTATGATCTTTGTATGAAATAATGGGCATATTATGCATAGTTCTTTTATCGAGAAGTATAAAAGATTTTATTTATATCACATCCTATGGGGACTAATTATCTTAAAACAAATTAAGTTATTTAAAAGTATGAAGTGAAACTAATATATATTTCAGAATGTTTCTACAAAATTACCAAAATTGCATGTTTACTATTTATTTTCTTTTACAGGGATGCCTAAAAATTTCAGCTATATTACTTGTATGTTCATTGAATGAATTTGGGAATAAAAACATACTGACATCATGTTCACTTTTATTTATTTACTGAAATATTCAGCGGTTCAAATTTGTTTGAACACCTAGTAACTATAGTAAATGTTCAAAATGTTCATGGAAGCCACTTCAGATTTTTTTTAAGATGTCGTAATAAAATTTAAAACTTAGTTTAGAAAAGAAAAATGTAGCACAAAGAGACGTCTATAATAGCATACGAACAGGTATCATAAGCCTAATAGTATTGTAGCATTTTGCTTAAGACGATTTTTTGATTTTAGCTTTTTCAGTAAAAAAAATTATGAACTCAGGTTAAACCCTGTAGTGGCAGCCGATGTTGGTATGATTCTTATTTTCACTTGTAGCTTTGAATTGCATTATTTATTTGGCTAATATCCAACTTTGTTAGCAACACAGAATGAAATGGGCTTGTACCTTTTAATCAAAATGTCATGATTATTATTTTATTTTATTTTTTATTTATTTATTTTTTGTCACATCATGAAATGCATTACATGTTTTGTCTGCCGTTCAAACTTTTATAGACATATACTTTTTCTGTTATTTGCAGCAGTTCATGACAGTTGCATATAGCATAGTTACTACAAAACTCAGACTGCACCTGCAGCATATTGTGAAATTTTTTCTTTGCACATCTTAGTTCAATTTGCCCTATTGTGCATAAAATGACCTCAGAGCTAAATTCTTTTAATAGTTAATATGGTTTTGCTTAGGTTGTTTATAAAAAAGATTTTTGAAGCAACAGACACACCAGTGGCTGAAAGGTTCTCTTCTGAAACCTAGTTGATAAAAAATGCCAGATTCGGGTTACAATTGTTTGCCTTGCCTAGCTATTTGAAAATTTCGTTTTCTCTGAAACTCGCATGAATACAGGCTAAAATCCCTTAAACGGATCCCCATGGAGGGCAAAACACTCTAGGCACCTTGAGTAGGTAGTAGAATGTTCCTCTTTTTGACCCTCCCACACACTTAGGACAACAAGTTTTGAAGACAATAAATTGATGGGAAAATATGTATATTCTGTTTGCCAAACATAGCTTTAAATGTAAAATCTGAAACTTTTCATTTTGCATCATAAAGAGCAGTAAAAGTGAGCGCTCATCATAGAAATTATTGGAGGACCAAGAGTCTCATGGCTCATATAACTCAATGTCTGTATCTTAAGGTATTCAACAAAACCAAAAGAGTATGAATTCTTTTGACACTGGCTGTGCATATTTTTAAATTATTTGATTTTGGGCATTATACTTGGCTTATACATGGTAGGGGATCATAAAAGAACGCGTATATATGTATATTACTGATATTTAAGCATAAAATAAATAGGTCCCTAAAGTCCCTTTTTTTTCAATTTTGGTCCCTAAAGTCCCTTTATTTTTGAGGGAGTTGTGCTAAATGCCCTGAAATTTTAAATAGGCCATACGGGCCTAATGTACTTAATAATGTATGTATCCTAATTCCCCTTAATAAATAATATTTGGTTTTTAACATGATGAGTAAATTTCTTATTGTGCACTGTTTCATTTTATGCTAGGATGCCTCCCTAAGTGTTAAGTGGGAAATTTAAATAACCTGGGTTAAGTTAATGACAATACTAAACTTTCTTACTTAACTAAATTAAACTAATTATGGGGTTTATTAAGCATGGAGTCATTCAGCAAGTGAAGTATCCGAGCACTAGGAAAAGTTCCTGTGTAAAAAAAGTACACTTACTACTGTTTTGTCGAATCATGTTCTTAGACGGACTAAGAACAGGATTCGACAAGAATATATTTAGCAAAACTGTATTAAGTGTACTTTTTTATGTCGGAATTTTTGCTAGTGCTCGGATACGTTTGCTGCCGACTGTACAAGGAAGTACTGTCGGCATGCTTGAACTTGAATGTATGTTAGTTCGCCACGACGTAAACAACTTTTTTTTTTTTATTCTTCTTCTTAGTTCTAAAAATATCGAGTTTACTGCCAAATAAAAAGTATTTGCAGGAGATTTTATTGTACTGCTTTATTCGAAAGAAAGATTTATTCCGCAGCTGAAGCATACAGAATTCTTGTCGAGACTTACGGGGAGCATGCTCACTCGGAAACAACTTGCAGAGACGGGTTTTGACGCTTCAAAAATAATGATTTTGTTCTCGGAGATTAAGACCGCTCTAGCGCTCCGAAAAACTTTGAAGACGAAGAATTAGAGAAATAACTTAAAAAAAATTTATGTCCGACACTAGCTGAACTAGCAAAATCATTACGAGTAGATAACACAATGTGTTGCCAGATCGGGGGACTTTTTTTTATTCAATATCCACCAATAAATATTAATTGTGGCGGTTGCCTAATCATTTCGTAGATTAATCATCTATTATGTATACCAAATATCACTTCTCAAATTTATTGATGACTATTGAATAAAAAAGTCCCCAATCTGGCAACACTGTCCAGAAACAAAGGCTTTGGGTGCCGTACAAAAGAGAGAAAAAAAAAAAAAAAGATTTTGATGAAATTCTGGCAAAAGCAGAATTTAGTTTAGGTGTTTAAGACGGAGGACTATTAGTTTTTTTTTTTTTTTTTTTTCTTTTTTCAAATTATAACATAGCTTTCAAATTATTCAATTATATTTTCGATAAATTTTAGATTTCGACAAATGTCCAACTATCGAAATCGACAACGCAAAAATCCCAGATTGACACTAATAGGCCCTCAGTCCTAAAAAAAGAAAAACAGCAAGAACTTATTCAAGGTCCAAATAATAATTTTATTTATAGTTAACTGATATTTTATTACCTATTTTCTTTTAATATAATGGATGACAAAGGGAATGAATGCAGAAATCACAGCATACTAGAGTTTTCGTATATAAGAGCTGAGTTGTTTTTATTGTAATCAGATAATTTTTAGACGTTTTGGAAATCAATGTTAATTTCTGAGCTATTGTTAGTTATTGCGAGGGCAGTGGTGATTTCTCCGTATTTTATATTGTTTTGATGTTCTTTTTTTTCACTATTTTAATAATTTATTTCGTAAATAACTGGAGGTATATATGAAATAAGTTATAAAAATAGTAACAATCGAACTCGTTGCTGCACAGGAATGACTAAACAAAAAATCAATAACAGAAAAAAAAAAAAAAAAATCAAAACTATATAAAATATGGAAAAAATCACCATTGTCCTGTCAAAAACCAACAATAGAGTTCTAACAGATGACGTCACGAGCATGTTTGCTGAAGCCTTGGTTTTTAAGAACACAAAACGAGAACGTCAACGTATTCGGCGTCTTTGCGCATGCGTCACGACGCTCTTTTCTGCGGTTTCAACGCCAGCGCTGATATCAAGGAGACTCTGATTGGAGCGTCGCGGCGTCGAAAACGTTGACGTTTGCTTCCGAGTTCTTAAAAACCAAGGCTTTAGGGACACTTGACCCCACTGACCCATTTTATCATTGCGGAATAGTGTTACAAATTTATTGTAACACAGTGTTGTAAATGTATTTGTAAAAGCATAAAAAAATTCGACTACTACGCTTCCAAAGGCATGGAAAAATTAGCATTGTCCTTCAGCAAAGTACGGTTGCTAAGAAGAAAGTCACGTGGTTTTTAGAACTCTATAGCTCAGAAATTAACATCGGTTTAAAAAATATCTTAAAATTATCTAGCTACAATAACCAGAACTATGTTCTTATTCGCGAAACAATAGAAAGCCTGGCCAATAAGAGCACCTGTAACGAAATGTAGCCCAATCAACATCTAGACTAGAGATAGCACTGCAGGATTAGAAAAAATAAAAACAGAGCTGGCAGTCAACGTGTAAAGCAAGTTCCTGAAGATGGTCTGGCGCCTGATCGAAACACTTCGAACAAGAGATTAAAGATGTTTAATTTAATTTTTTTAATGTGTACAAAGCTCTCCCCATATTCAATAAATATTTATTACTTTAAAACAATATTTATAAGAATGAATCTAAGAAATAATACAAAATAAAAAATATGGAGGATGGAGCTGTGAAAGAGGTGAAAGCGAAAGTGTCTGGAGAGGATACACACACAAAAAAAAAAAAAAAGGCTTCACACAGATTGAACACAGAATGCTTAACGTAGCATGAAGGAAATTTTTTACTTATGAGAAGGAATATGTTTGGTTCAATGCAATAGAGTTGTTAATGATTTTTTATTGTAAACCTCTATTATTTTGTTAATTTGCAAAAAAAAAAAAAAAAAAAAAAAAAAGTACGTGAAGGACAGAAATGGAAGTCTTTTTTACTTTCTTATACAAAGTATACACAACAATGAACTCTTCCCAGTTTCGTCTGCTCAATCATGTGATAGAGGAAAACGAATAACCGAATTCTGAAAATCGAATTCAATTAAATATTGCTCTTAAGAACAAAAATGTTAATATTTAATATAAAATAAAATAAAAGTAATATTGTGCATTTGTAAACAGTAGAATAGTTGTATTTGTAAATTTAATAATCTTTAAAAAACACTTTATGTGTTTATTTATTTTTGCCTGTAAGAATCGATTTTTGTATGTTGTTGTGTAACTATAACATTAACTGATCTAGCAATAAATAATAGCTTGTTCTTGTGGAATGTTTATGGATTATAATTTGAAATTTAAAAATGTTTCCATTTAATTTAATTGCATAAAGGTGGTACAACAAGTTAATTAACTTAGTTACTGGTCTAAATGGATTTACGCAGTACGATATTGCACTGTCACTGATTTAAGTACCAAAAATCAGAGTATTTAACATGTTCTTCATGAACATCAATAACAAATATAAACTAAATGATGATTGTAAATGTATACAGCAAACAACAGATGATGAATAATGTTATAAAATGGATTAAAAATGATGGTGTATAAAAAAATAAAACAGATTAAATACGATTGATCAAAAATAAGAATAGAAAATATGTTATTTCAGCAATCGCTATAGATAAACAAGACTTCGACTGCTGTTTGTTTTTCCTCTATCATGTGACTTCTGATGTCAGGTGGGAAGAGCCCATTACAAAGTATATACCCTGGATCGCAATACTTCCTTATACAAAGTACAAGAAAGTATTGTAATCCTGATTTTCGAAATGGATTTTATATCTCAGATAGCTCAATGCTCAAAAACGAACGGTTGTAGAATGTTGCAAATTTATATTTGTTACTATCATGACGTCTAGTTGAACAATTCCAACTTTGGTCTTCACACGAACTCTCACTTTAGAGATGCCTACGATTTTACACGTTTTTTCGTGACGTCTGTATGTACGTATGTGTGTGTGTATCTCACATAACTAAAAATATGCTTGGACGTAGAACGTTGTAAATTCATATATATATTTGTTATAACTTCTAATTGTGCTCCTTGCTTTACAATCTTTCTGTACCTTTCCATTATGGTAATATTTACGAAAAATTATATTCTTAATAACCAAAAATCCAAAAATTTTTGGCGCAATAATATGACCTACCGCAGTGTTGCCAGATGGCCGGCAGTTAATTTCCCCAAACAGGCTTTTAAATTTCCCCAAATCAGGGATTTTCCCAAAAAAAAATCCCCAACTCAGTTTCTGCTAAAAAAGTAAATAAAAATAAAAATAAAAATAAATAAAAAATTTAAATATTTAATAGTTTTAAGCCCAGATTTTTCCCCAAATGAAGCTTATTTTTGAAAGAAGTCCTCATACACAAAAAGAAAAAAAAATATGCACTAATTACATGGAAATTTTAAATTTGCGTAAGTAGGATTTACTTTCATCCTCAGGATATCTTGAGGACGTCCTGTACAGAAGAGACAGCTTAAAAAAGATCGTACATGCTAAAGAAAACTGGAAAAGTCCCTACATGTAGGGACAAATCCCTACAGTTGGCAACACTGTAAACTTATTAGGTAGACTAAAGAATTGAAAACTTCCTCTAGATTTCTCTCCAAAAATATTGAAAATCTCCATTAAATTTCCCACAAACATTCGGTCCCCAATAAAGTCCCCTGAAGCCCGAAAAATTCCCAAAATGGGGACAAAATCACCAATCTGGCTACACTGCCCTACTGTCATAGAGGTTTCAACAGAAGCTAATGATAAAGCCTTTAATTGTGTTGTTATGAAAGTCGTTGGAATTTTTACGTATAGAATGTAGTTCATAAAGACATAAGCAGGTTCTAATGAACGAATGCTCCTTATTTAACGAATATTCTGGAAACAGTTCAACAAAACTGTTCTTTGTATCAGTTACCGCAAAAAACAATGTCAATGTTTTCGTAATCTATAATAATAAAAGGAAAGGTTTGTCTGTCTGTCTGTCTGTCTGTCTGTCTGTCTGTTCTTTTATACGTTCAGCCCCTATTGAACGCAGAAGTACAAAAATTGACATACGGATGCTCTGGAGCCTTTCCGATGTTTTCCTCGAAACAGAATTTAAAAATTTTAATTAGTTGTGGAGATATTAATTAAAATGTCCACTCATGTCTAATCTAAAAGCGATCTCAAAGCAGAAAAAGTGGAAAATAAATTAGAAATATTTGTCCGATCGTTACAATTTCGATACCAAATGAAAGGGGCATTTTTTCTGAATCTAAGTGTGCAAGTGGTTTATCGGTACAACAATTAGATTTTTTAAAATTAACTAAAGTATGAATTTTCTGTGGCAACATCATTTCAAATGCCAGTAATGAAGACCCATCGCCTGTCATCAAAAAGGAAATGATTGCAACCGATCAAGATGTCACGTGTTTTGTAGTAGGGAAAAATATTGCAATTTTCAATTTTTTTCAAATTTTAATTCACGTTACATTTGAATTCATATTCGACCTAGACAGCATATTATAAAGCTACTGTTCAATTTTCATGAAAATATGTGGATAAACAAAAAAATGAGATTAAATTTTGTATTATATTTTCAACTATTTTAAATTGAGATATGCCGTTGAAATTTCGTAATATTGGTGTTTTTAACGCCCGATATTTCGATTCTGAATATTTTTGAAAGTGTAGAATTATTAGGAAGGGCTTGAAGGGGAGGGGGGGGGGGCAAGCAAACGGCCAGAAAAAAAAAAAATAAAATAAAAATAAATAAAAATAAATAAATAAAAAGAGTTACAGCGTTTGAAATTGTTATTATTAGGTTTCAAGGAAAGATAAATCGATTGCGGATATTTTCAAGTGTAAAATTATTAGAAGGGACGGAAAGGGGGGGAGGGGCAAAAACGTAGAAAAGGAACGGTTGTTTCGGAGAAAACAACGGAAAACCCAGAACGCCTTTATTCTTTTATATTTTGCAGAATTTCGAATTCTGATACTCCTTTCACATTTCATACTATGAACAGTATTTAGCCCGGAATTACCCAAGTTTCGTAGAAAACCACGAAAAAGTCAGACATAAATCGTTTTATAATAGTGTTTATATCATTTTTGTATCTCAGCTTCTAATTAGCATAATTTCAAAAGTAATATGTCATTTTGAAACTTATTTGAATGGAATTTCAAGGGTAGACGCCACAAATTTCTGTCACCTTCCATTAACCGACTATCATAAGTAATGGAATTTGAGATTTCACGTGATTTACACGTTTTAAGGTTTCCTGATTAGGTTTTCTTTTGTATCTCAGCTACTAATTAAAATAATTTTATAAGTAATACACTATTTGAAAGCTTTATTGATTTAGAATTGAATAGTAGATTACAGAATTTTCTACCGCCAGATGGCGCTGTAATATTTTTAAATTTCAATATTTTTTAAAATTAACTAAAGTATGAATTTTCTGTGGCAACATCATTTCAAAAGCCAGTAATGAAGACCCATCGTCTGTCATCAAAAAGGAAATGATTGCAACCGATCAACATGTCACGTGTTTTGTAGTAGGGAAAAATATTGCAATTTTCAATTTTTTTCAAATTTTAATTCACGTTACATTTGAATTCATATTCGGCCTAGACAGCATATTATAAAGCTACTGTTCAATTTTCATGAAAATAAGTGGATAAACAAAAAAAATGAGATTAAATTTTGTATTATATTTTCAACTATTTTAAATTGAGATATGCCGTTGAAATTTCGTAATATTGGTGTTTTTAACGCCCGATATTTCGATTCTGAATATTTTTGAAAGTGTAGAATTATTAGGAAGGGCTTGAAGGGGAGGGGGGGGGGGCAAGCAAACGGCCAGAAAAAAATATATATATATATAAATAAAAATAAATAAGTAAAGAGAGTTACAGCGTTTGAAATTGTTATTATTAGGTTTCAAGGAAAGATAAATCGATTGCGGATATTTTCAAGTGTAAAATTATTAGAAGGGACGGAAAGGGGGGGAGGGGCAAAAACGTAGAAAAGGAACGGTTGTTTCGGAGAAAACAACGAAAAACCCAGAACGCCTTTATTCTTTTATATTTTGCAGAATTTCGAATTCTGATACTCCTTTCACATTTCATACTATGGATTTTGAACAGTATTTAGCCCGGAATTACCCAAGTTTCGGAGAAAACCACGAAAAAGTCAGACATAAATCGTTTTATAATAGTGTTTATATCATTTTTGTATCTCAGCTTCTAATTAGCATAATTTCAAAAGTAATATGTCATTTTGAAACTTATTTGAATGGAATTTCAAGAGTAGACGCCACAAATTTCTGTCACCTTCCATTAACCGACTATCATAAGTAATGGAATTTGAGATTTCACGTGATTTACACGTTTTAAGGTTTCCTGATTAGGTTTTCTTTTGTATCTCAGCTACTAATTAAAATAATTTTATAAGTAATACATTATTTGAAAGCTTTATTGATTTAGAATTGAACAGTAGATTACAGAATTTTCTACCTCCAGATGGCGCTGTAATATTTTTAAATTTCAATATTTCGAATTCTGAATATGATTAAATTATTTTTAATACATCATTCGAAAGATATTTTAAAGTACTTTTATACTATCGAAAGTGGGATTCGAGATTTCACCTAATTTACACGTTTTGAGGTCTCCTGAATCGGTTTTCTTTTGTATCTCAGGTACTAATTAAAATAATTTCATAAGTAATACATCATTTGAAAGATTTGTTGATTTGGAATCGAACAGTGGAATACAGAAATTTGTACCGCCAGATGGCGCTATAATATTTTAAAATTTCAATAGTTCAATTTCTAATTATGATTAAATTATTTTTAATATATCAATTGAAAGATATTTTAAAGTTCATTTAAATTATCGAAAGTTTTCACCAGATTTACATGTTTTGAGGTGTCCTGAATCAGTTTTTTTTTTGTATCTCAGTTATTAATTAAAAAAAGTTCATAAGTAATACATCATTTGAAAGCTTATTTTAGTTGATACACATTTTAAAGTACTTTTACATTATCGAAAATGATTTTCGAGATTTCACCCGATTTACACGTTTTGAGGTGTCCAGATTAGGTTTTCTTTTGCATCTCATCTACTAATTAAAATAATTTCATGAGTGATGCATCATTTGAAAGCTTTGTTTATCTGGAATGGAACAATAGATTACAGAAATTTCTACCGCCAGATGGCGCTGTAATTTTTTTAACTTTCAATATTTCAATTTCTAATTATGATTAAATTATTTTTAATGCATCATTCGAAAGATATTTTAAAGTTCTTTTATATTATCGACAGTTTTCACCAGATTTACACGTTTTGAGGTCTCCTGAATTAGTTTTCTTTTGTATCTCAGCTACTAATTAAAATAATTTCATAAGTAATACATCATTCGAAAGCTTTTTTGATTTGGAATCGAACAGTGGAATACTGAAATTTGTACCGCCAGATGGCGCTGTAATATTTTCAAATTTCAATATTTCAATTTCTAATTATGATAAAATTATTTTTAATACATCATTCGAAAGATATTTTAAAGTTCTTTTAAACTATCGAAAGTTTTCACCAGATTTACACGTTTTGAGCTGTCCTGAATCAGTTTTCTTTTATATCTCAGTTATTAATTAAAAAAATTTCATAAGTAATCCATCATTTGAAAGCTTTGTTGACTTGATACACATTTTAAAGTACTTTTACATTATCGAAAATGGAATTCGAGATTTCACCCGATTTACACGTTTTGAGGTCTCCTAATTAGGTTTTCTTTTGTATCTCAGCTACTAATTAAAATAATTTCATAAGTAATATATCATTAGAAAGCTTTTTTGATTTGGAATCGAACAGTGGATTACAGAAATTTCTACCGCCAGATGGCGCTGTAATATTTTCAAATTTCAATATTTGAATTTCTAATTATGATTAAATTATTTTTAATGCATCATTCGAAAGATATTTTAAAGTTCTTTTATATTATCGACAGTTTTCACCAGATTTATACGTTTTGAGGTCTCCTGAATTAGTTTTCTTTTGTATCTCAGCTACTGATTAAAATAATTTCGTAATACAACATTAGAAAGCTTTTTTTATTTGGAATCGAACAGTGGAATACAGAAATTTGTACCGCCAGATGGCGCTGTAACATTTTAAAATTTCAATATTTCAATTTCTAATTATGATTAAATTATTTGTAATACATCATTCGAAAGATATTTTAAAGTTTTTTAAATTATCGAAAGTTTTCACCAGATTTACACGTTTTGAGGTGTCCTGAATCAGTTTTTTTTTTTTTTTGTGTCTCAGTTATTAATTAAAAAAAGTTCATAAGTAAAACATCATTTGAAAGCTTATTTTAGTTGATACACATTTTAAAGTACATTTACATTATCGAAAATGGAATTGGAGATTTCACCCGATTTACACGTTTTGAGGTGTCCTGATTAGGTTTTCTTTTGCATCTCATCTACTAATTAAAATAATTTCATGAGTTATGCATAATTTGAAAGCTTTGTTTATCTGGAATGGAACAATAGATTACAGAAATTTCTACCGCCAGATGGCGCTGTAATTTTTTTAACTTTCAATATTTTAATTTCTAATTATGATTAAATTATTTTTAATGCATCATTCGAAAGACATTTTAAAGTTCTTTTATATTATCGACAGTTTTCACCAGATTTACACGTTTTGAGGTCTCCTGAATTAGTTTTCTTTTGTATCTCAGCTACTAATTAAAATAATTTCATAAGTAATACATCATTCGAAAGCTTTTTTGATTTGGAATCGAACAGTGGAATACTGAAATTTGTACCGCCAGATGGCGCTGTAATATTTTCAAATTTCAATATTTCAATTTCTAATTATGATAAAATTATTTTTAATACATCATTCGAAAGATATTTTAAAGTTCTTTTAAACTATCGAAAGTTTTCACCAGATTTACACGTTTTGAGCTGTCCTGAATCAGTTTTCTTTTATATCTCAGTTATTAATTAAAAAAATTTCATAAGTAATCCATCATTTGAAAGCTTTGTTGACTTGATACACATTTTAAAGTACTTTTACATTATCGAAAATGGAATTCGAGATTTCACCCGATTTACACGTTTTGAGGTCTCTTATTAGGTTTTCTTTTGTATCTCAGCTACTAATTAAAATAATTTCATAAGTAATACATCATTAGAAAGCTTTTTTGATTTGGAATCGAACAGTGGATTACAGAAATTTCTACCGCCAGATGGCGCTGTAATATTTTCAAATTTCAATATTTGAATTTCTAATTATGATTAAATTATTTTTAATGCATCATTCGAAAGATATTTTAAAGTTCTTTTATATTATCGACAGTTTTCACCAGATTTATACGTTTTGAGGTCTCCTGAATTAGTTTTCTTTTGTATCTCAGCTACTAATTAAAATAATTTCGTAATACATCATTAGAAAGCTTTTTTGATTTGGAATCGAACAGTGGAATACAGAAATTTGTACCGCCAGATGGCGCTGTAACATTTTAAAATTTCAATATTTCAATTTCTAATTATGATTAAATTATTTGTAATACATCATTCGAAAGATATTTTAAAGTTTTTTAAATTATCGAAAGTTTTCTCCAGATTTACACGTTTTGAGGTGTCCTGAATCAGTTTTTTTTTTTTTTTTTTTTGTATCTCAGTTATTAATTAAAAAAAGTTCATAAGTAAAACATCATTTGAAAGCTTATTTTAGTTGATACACATTTTAAAGTACATTTACATTATCGAAAATGGAATTGGAGATTTCACCCGATTTACACGTTTTGAGGTCTCCTGATTAGGTTTTCTTTTGTATCTCATCTACTAATTAAAATAATTTCATGAGTAATACATCATTTGAAAGCTTTGTTTATCTGGAATGGAACAATAGATTACAGAAATTTCTACAGCCAGATGGCGCTGTAATATTTTTAAATTTCAATATTTCATATTCTAATTATGATTAAATTATTTCTAACACATCATTCGAAAGATATTTTAAAGTTCTTTTACATTATCGAAAGTGGAATTCGAGATTTCACCTGATTTACAATTTAAAGTGTCCTGATCAGGTTTTCTTTTGCATCTCAGCTAATTGAGTAAGACCGTTCAAAATTGGTATATGCAAGTTAATTAGGAGGGGCTGGAACGGTGGGGAAGGAATAGGCGCGCATGGGTTTGGGACCCGGTGCGAGTTTTTACCCGTTGATAAAAGATTTTTTTTTTAATTTTATTTTCTTAATAATAAAAGTTTGAGTTGAGAAGGAATATGCGTGTACAGCGCACGTATATCCTCAAACGTGCGCGCACAGCGCGCATTGGTCTGCGCGGCCGACGGCAGTGGCGTCCCGGTGTGAGTTTTTACCCGATGCTAAATGATATATTTTTTAGTTCCTTTTCTTAAGAATGAAAGTTTATGAGTAATAACATGGAATTTTGAGAAGTCATAAGTATGGTGAAGGAATACGTGCGCGCAGCGCACGGGTCTACGCTGCCGAAGGCAGTGGGGACCCGGTGCGACATTTTTCCTGATCAGAATTTTTTTTTCTCTTTTTTTATCACATAATAAAAATTAATGCAATTTTGAGAATTCATTAATTTTTGTGATTCATTTAAAAATAGTGACCAGCGAAGCGGGCGTAGCCTGCTAGTAATATATATATTTCAATGAGTGTATAGAGATTATGTGGTGCCTGCATCAGATTTTGTGTTTTGATTCAGCATTTATAAAAACAATGTTTACCAAAAAAAAAAAAAAAAAAAAATCCTACAACTAAACATAAAAGAAAAAGAAATTCAGACATGTGTAATTTTTATTGTATAGACATCTATAATTATGCTGTTTTCTTCACTAATTTAATTTGTCTAATATTACAGATCCTATGAAGATCCTGTGTATTTTCACAACACAGTCTACCGAAATGTCCATTGTGCTCTGTGCAATTATATGAATCCGAAATTCGCCGATTGCTTTCCTGATCACGTGAAAAATGTGTTAACAAAAGGAGTGGTTGATTCAAAAGTAAAATTTTTTTGCAAGACTCGAGGCTCCGATGTCTGCATTCATAGTCTTTCAGATAATTTCAAAGGCAAGACATATCCCTTTTCCAATTTGCTGAGCATCAACAAGAAAGTTTGCGTCCCCCCGAAAGGAAGGAGATGTTGCATAGAACAAGCTTATCATTTTGCATCAAAAAAATGTCGAAAACTACTAGATTGATAAATTACTAAAAATAGAATAAACCATAATTTCAGATATTAGTGTTATACTTGTATTTGCTTATTTCATTATTTGTTCACTGCCACCACTAAAATGTCTAAACCGTACAGTACATCAAAGCAACTAGTTTTAATTAGCTTTGATTATTATTTAAATGACAAAATAACTCTAAAAACCAATCAATAAAATAAATTTATTAAATAATAATAATAAACATCGGTTCAAACAAATACGATTAGCTATTATTATTATTTTACTTTCAATTACCCATAAGGTAGAGAAAGTATTGTTTTAGGGTCAAATTTTCGAATATGAGATTTTGTTATATTTACTCGTTTTGAGGTCTTCTGAATACGAAAATCATGTTTTTAGCGGTTGGTCTGTGTATATGTCTCTCAGTCTGTGTGTGTGTCTGTGTGTTATTAGCATATCTCAAAAACAAATTATGGCAGAAATTCCAAACTCGGTATTCTAAATGTGTATCATATAGGGATGCTACAGTAAACTTTTCGTTGAGATGAAGCAAATGGTTCGTGTACAGGGACACGCAAAAGTATTCAAATACATTACGTCTATGGGGGAAATAGCAAGTAAGTAGAGTTTAGCATCTATAGACTGCACTAAACCAAATGAAACGAATATATATTTTTTGTAATAAAGATAGTCAACTGGGGAAAAAAAATTATGTATGTAGGAGCCTCGCCTCCCCTCCTGGGGGGGGGGAAGACCCCCCTCGAGGGGAGTAAATTTTCGTAATGGGTATCTTTCAAAAGAGCTCGCCAATACCTTTAAAACGAATGGTTAAACCATCGATCTGCGATAATTTAAAATAAAGTTATCGATTTTTTTAATTTAATTATTATTTTTTTAAATGTAATATTGAGAATAAATTCAACTCTTTTTTGCATATTTAGTGTTATACTACTTCTCTAATATGGAAATTATCTGCATTATCATAAAAGACAATTTGTTTAAATAATAATTTTAATAAATTACTTTTTAAAAACAGAATTATTTTTTAATAACCGAATTAAATTCTATATAAATGTAGGGGCATTAATAAAACGGGGGGTTGAGGGGGGCGGTAGCCCCCCTGACACAGAAGTAGTTATAAAACACGGGTTCTACGCCCGCGGCACCGCGGCACGGCGTTCGGCTGTGCTGCTGCCGCACCGTGTCTTATCAGCTTCCGGGGTCGCATGAGGCTGTTATCTATCTGACCTCCACAGTCTTAAGAAAGGAAGTCGTTATCTTTGGTGATAATGAATATTATTTTCTTTAATGAATGATTTTTCTTAATTACGATTTTAAAATAATTATGGTAATTTGAAATAGAAAAATTTTAACTAAGAAAAAAATTATGGAAAATTTAATATTGTGATAAGTGCATGATTTTTGTGTTATATGTAGTAATAGAGAGATTAATAATTGTGAAATCCACTCTTTATCTTTGAAATAGTGTATTTAAAGAACTTTATCAGTGCAGTCTCACTTTCTTAAATTACAGGATGTTGATATTATCTTTTACACTTGCAATTTTTTGTTTGAACTTCCATTTTATAATAAAATAGTTATATTTCAAATAAATAGAGAATCTTGTAAATGAGTTGTCTTAGAAATTTTGTGAAGGAAAATTTAAATAATATGGTAAATGCATATTTTCGGATATATGTAGAAATAGTGATTAAGAATTGTGTTGACGTCTGTTTATCTTTGCAATTCAGGAAATGGTTAAACATGTATTCATGGGATCATGGTCATAAGCTTTTAAATAGATAATGAGTCTTTTAAATGAGTTGTATTAGAAATTATGTAAGAAGGTATTTTTATGTAGATAATTGCTAGATAAGTAGTTTTCGTTTAAAAATATGTGATTTAGGATGAAACTTTGATAGTGAATTCACATAGATAATTACTGAGTTGCGATAACTGATAGCGTTTCCCAAATATTTAAAGTGTTAACCAATATCAGTTCTTTTTATTTTTCGGATAAAATCTATTGATATATTTTTATCAACTTGCTACTTATAGTGAAAAGTTTAACTAAGAAATAATTAATAATTGCGTCGAGGTTTTGAATGTGTAATGATGATATTTTTAGACATGTATGTACTCATCTTTGATATGACGTAGAATTGAACCCGTCACCTTTTCAACTTAAGTGCTCATATTTAATATTGTATTTTTAAATGAAATGAGTGATTATTAAAAGTTAAGCATAATAGAAAAAGTAGCATTGGAATATGCCTTAAGGAAGTGATTTAAGATATAAATATGTGTTTTAAACTGAACAGTACTTAGGTTATCCATATTAAGAAAATTTAATCTATGTTTAACGAAATGAGTGATTATTATTTATTATTAAGCATAATAGAAAAAGTAACATATGAATACATCCTAATGAAGCGATTTAAGATATAAATATATGTTTTAAACTGTATGGCATTTAGGTTAACCATTTAAAAAACATCATGAATTTTGAATCGAACCCGCTACACTTTTCAACTTAAGTGGTCATATTTAATATTGTAGTTTTAAATAAGAACCCAACCGCTGCATTTTTTTTTTTTTTTTTTTTTGAGTAAATTTTAACATCCAGTTTAAGGCACTGTTTTATATAATTTTTTAGTGTGAAAAAATATTAAATAGATAAGGTTTAATATGTAATTTTGAAATAATAAATAGTAATAAATGAATAAGATATAGCTTTTGACTTCGAATTTTGATGATTTAAACAAAATTTTTTAATCTTATATGTATTTATTCATATGCATATTCATGTATTACTGTTTAAAATAGTCACTCGAATTTATTTTAATAAAGGAAAAAGTATAAATATAACTTATTAGATGTACAATACTTATAAATATTGCAAAAATGTTGAAGTACGTTAAGATTTAATAGTTGCTTAGTTCTTTTTATGTGCATATATAATACTTTTTGTGATGTTATGTAACTTATTAGATGAACAATAGATATAAATATTGCAAAAATGAACTGTCATCAAGCTTGGATACTAAGAAAGTATCAAAAACTTTTAGCTGTGTTTCTTGCAGTATGGTATTTAAACGAAAATGGGATTTGACTCGTCACTCGAAGATTCATATAAGTGAAAAATCTTTTATTTGCAATGTATGTCAAAAAGCATTTACGAGATCAGATGAGTTAAAGAGTCATTTAAAAATTCATGAAAAGACTCCTATTGAACATAGATGTGAGCAATGTAGTGAATCCTTTAATCGCAAGCTGTTGCTGAAACATATAAGAAAAAATCACCAAAAACCTTTACCAACACATTCATGGGATCAATGTGCAGAAACATTTAGACAGAAATATAAATTATTGGAACATGTCAGAAAAAATCATCGAAAACCCGTATCGCAAGTCACATTAAAGCGAATGACAAATTCTGACAGAGATCTGCTTAAGGAGAAAACTAAGCATTTTAAAAGACAAAGTGCTCTTAATACTTTTACAATTACCACATTTGATAATGAAAACAATGATATGGATTTGTTATCATTTTTTAATAATTTAAGAACTGACATTTTAAACGAATTAAACTTTCAATTAAATGACCAAGGAGCATTAAAGTGTTACACAAACGTGAAAGTTATCCTTAGTCATACTGCATGAGATGGAGTAGAAGAGTAAATTACACCAAATTTTAGGTCAAAAACTATAACAACTCATTCATCAAGTGATTTGGATAGTGATCTTGAAAGGGCTTTTACCAAGATAATAAAGAGTTTTGATGAATTTAATCAACGAGGATCAGGTTTGATATTATCAGAAATTATTAAATTAGAACTAAGTATGGCAAAATATCAACCCTTACTGTAAACTAAAATTTTGTGAAAACTTTGTTACAAATCTATTTTATAAAACGATTGTATAAAAAGATGTATGTAAAAAAATTCTTATAATTTGAAAAATAAAAGTATGTGTATAAAAATTGTATTTTAAATTATTTACCTCATATAAAAATTTTAAAGACTGAAATTTTATGTAAAAGTTTGAACTATAAACATTATTTATAAATTCACTTATATTAATGTAGAGGTATTTAAATAGAAATGTTTTATATTTATTTTAACTAAGTAATATGTTTTTTAAAACTATATATTTTATAAAAACGAAAAATGTTATTTCATAAATAAAATGATATTTTATAGTAAATAAAATCATAATCTTACCAATTTTAGAGAATGTATCAAAAAATCATAAACTTTGCAATTTTAGCATTAACCATTTGACATATTGTCTACGGAAATACTAACCTACTTAAAAGTTTAACTTTACTGCATATCTTAAAGTAACTTATCAGATATACTGCATACATGAAATTTAGGATGAACAAATTATCTGTTTTGACACGTTGATAAACTGAAATACTTTATAAGATTTAACCATTAAAGTAACATATTTGGCAAGATTTAGAATTCTTTTAGCGAAATTTTTTAATGTATTTGAGGATAAACTAGAATATTTTACAAGATTTGGCTATTAAAGTAACATATCTGCCAAGATTTGGAGTTCTTTTGGCGAGATTTTTTATGCATTTTGGCAGTAAATACTAATTTGGCATTAAACATATAGAGTATAAATTCAGTCTCAGAGGAAATTTTATCAGTTGCTGACTTGTTTTCGTGGAGTTGCTTCAGTTTTCGTACAACATTTTTAAAGTTTTACTTTGATTATATTTATAAATCATAATGGATCTATCTGAGGAAGTGCATGTTTCTGTTCATCAACAAGCCTCTTCATCATGTTTTGAAAATGAGAAGTTGTCTAATCGTTTAAAGTATAATGAGACTTTACACTTAAAGGATCATAAAGCTGTAAAGCCATATATTTGCGATGTATGTAAGAAAGCATTTAGTAGATCGTACGATTGTAAGAAACACTTAAAAATTCATGAAAAACCTCGCATAGGATATGGATGTGAATACTGTATGGAAAATTTCACTCGTAAACGGGATTTTTTAAAACATAATGCAAGAATTCATAAAAAGACTTTACATAAACACAGTTGTGATGAATGTAGTGAAGTCTTTTGGACTAAACAAGATTTATTTAAACATAAAAAAAAATGCTACATCGAAAGGTTTTACCTGAATATCTATGCGTAGAATGCAACGAAAGTTTTCGATATAAGTATGAATTATTACATCATAACAGAAAAAATCATCGTAAAGATTCTTCTGCTTACGTATGTACAAAATGCAGTGAACGAAATACTCTAAGAATCAACAACTTAGACAGTGAAAATATGAACTTAACGAATTTTTTGAATAATTTGAATACTGCTTTTTAACCAACAGCTATTCTTTAGCCAAAAGCTTTCAAGATGAAAATAACAATATGTATTTATTAATATTTTTAAATAATTAAAATATGAATACCGAACGCATAACACAAAATAATAAGTCACCAACCAACAACTTTGAGAGTGTAAATGCGGACTTAACGAATTTTTCAGATAATCAAAATAATGTTTTCGGTTCATCAACCAGTGAAAATGTGATCTTATCAAATGTTTCGAATAATAATGCATACAACTTTTTACCCACTGCTAATGAAAATATGAATATTAATACCGAATGTTTGACACAAAGTAATATTTATGACTCACCAATGAACAACTTTGAGAATATAAATGTGGACTTTACGAATTTTAATGTAGAGTGTATGAGTGATCAAAATAATTTTTCACCGGTGAGTGCTGATAACGACTTGTTGAATTTTTTGGATAATTTTAATGTAGAGTGTATGAGTCAATATAACCTTAACGATTTAACAACAATTTAGATTCTTATGAATCTGTTTTTATACTGATAATAATGTAAAATAAAATATTTTAATCAAAAATTGTGTTTTTATTATGAAATTACTTTCTACACAACATTTCATCTTACAATAGATATGTTAAAACTTAAGTCACGTGTTATTAAAATCTAAACATGTGTAAACTTTTCTTACACATAACGTATTGTAAATGTATTTTTTGCTTTCTTATTAACTAAATCGTTTAATAAATTTTTATACAATAAGACTTAGTGATTTTAATTCGGTTTAAAGAAAATTACAAATGTGTCATAATAATAATAAAAAAAAAAAAAAAAAAAAAAAAAAAATCGCCCTACAAACTGATATGGAACGAAACAGGCGAAGTGACTTATAAGAAGTAGCTATCAATGCACAGGGTGAATTATTACAAGCTCTTAATGACATGCATACGCCTAAAACCTTTATTAAAAACAAATTTTTGTTATCCTCTATGCCCAAGGTGCGAAACCGTTCAAATGTAACACTATATTGGATAAGTTTTTAATAAAAATATTTTTTAACGTAAAACACATGTCTCTTTATTTATGTTTAAATATATTAAATAAATGATATACAAATTAGACTTACCTCAACACAGTTGTTAATTTGCGTCCTTCTCTTCTACTCGCACAGGGTGAAATGAGGGATAAGGCTATTTTTTATCAAGATCACGTGGTAAGCTTTCTTATCTACTACGTCATATGACATTGCCTAGTATGACGTAGTAAGCTACGTGACTGATAACACAAACCCTCCACTAATGTAGTATACGTGACGTAGTAGTTGACGTAGTAGTAGACGAGGGTGACCCTCGTCTCTCGCACTGTAAATGAATTTTCAACCACCGTCTATCGAAAACATTTTGCTGTCCCCCTTCCTCCCCACGCGCGTTCATGTCACCCACCTAACCAAAAAATGTCTGTTTTCTATACTTTTGTAAACCGTGCCCTTAATATTTGTTCAAATCCTATTTTATTAAAATCTGAAATTAAATACCTGAAAGCCATTGCAATTGACAGAGGTTATGACCCTTCCATTATAGACAAAGCTATCCAAAAATTACAACTCCCTCGTATTTCGTCTACTAAGTCAGTCTCTTCTAATATCAGTATTGTCTTACCCTATTTTCCTAAATCCAGTCAAACCATAGCTAAAATTCTCAAACAATATGATTTTAAAATAATATTTTCGCCTTTCAATAAACTCACATTTTCTCAGCTAAAAGATCTGATAAGTATAATTCTTGGGGCATCTATAGTATTTCCTGTCAGTGCAGTTTATCATATATTGGCCAAACAAACGCAGTCTTAAATTTCGTCTTAAAGAACATATGAATTACGTCCGCAAACAAGAAACCAATAAATCGGTTATTTCTAAACATTGCTGGGAGGAAAATCATAATTTTAAATTTAATTCAGCTAAAATAATTCGCAGACCTAAATCCATTCATGAACTCGATTTCTTTGAAGCTTTTCATATTTATAAAAATTTTAAAAACCTTGTAAATTGTGATTTCGCTATTTCCTATTTGTCTGACTGTTGGAAATTTTATATTCAGTCCACATTTTCTTAATCTTTCTACTGTTTAAACAGCTAACTTTAATAAATTCCTATTGGCCACTCTCCCCACCTGTCCCGCAATCCCATTGGTTGAACTAAATTCGGCCCCTCTCCTATAAATACGAGCACTTCCGCAGATTCAGAATACTTTTTGCACTGAAGACGGCACGCTTAAGGCTGCCGAAACAGCTGTATGCATTTCCAATATTTTTCTTTGGCTTTTCTGACGTAGTAATTTATTCGGGTTTTAATATTCCAACGCCAAGTCTCCTGTTTTTATATGTCAAATGGTTAATGCTAAAATTGCAAAGTTTATGATTTTTTGATACATTCTCTAAAATTGGTAAGATTATAAATTTATTTACTAAAAAATATCAATTTATTTATGAAATAACATTTTTCGTTTTTATAAAATATATAGTTTTAAAAAACATATTACTTAGTTAAAATAAATATAAAACATTTCTATTTAAATACCTCTACATTAATATAAGTGAATTTATAAATAATGTTTATAGTTCAAACTTTTACATAAAATTTCAGTCTTTAAAATTTTTATATGAGGTAAATAATCTAAAATACAATTTTTATACACACACTTTTATTTTTCGAATTATAAGAATTTTTTTACATACATCTTTTTATACAATCGTTTTATAAAATAGTTTTGTAACAAAGTTTTCACAAAATTTTAGTTTACAGTAAGGGTTGATATTTTGTCATACTTAGTTCTAATTTAATAATTTCTGGTAATATCCAACCTGATCCTCGTTGATTAAATTCATCAAAACTCTTTATTATCTTTGTAAAAGCCCTTTCAAGATCACTATCCAAATCACTTGATGAATGAGTTGTTATAGTTTTTAACCTAAAATTTGGTGTAATATACTCTTCTACTCCATCTCATGCAGTATGACTAAGGATAACTTTCACGTTTGTGTAACACTTTAATGCTCCTTGGTCATTTAATTGAAAGTTTAATTCGTTTAAAATGTCTGTTCTTAAATTATTAAAAAATGATAACAAATCTATATCATTGTTTTCATTATCAAATGTGGTAATTGTAAAAGTATTAAGAGCATTTTGTCTTTTAAAATGCTTAGTTTTCTCCTTAAGCAGATGTCTGTCAGAATTTGTCATTCGCTTTAATGTGACTTGCGATAAGGGTTTTCGATGATTTTTTCTGACATATTCTAATAATTTATATTTCTGTCTAAATGTTTCTGCGCATTGATCCCATGAATGTGTTGGTAAAGGTTTTTGGTGATTTTTTCTTATATGTTTCAGCAACTGAAGCTTGCGATTAAAGGATTCACTACATTGCTCACATCTATTTTCAATAGGAGTCTTTTCATGAATTTTTAAATGACTCTTTAACTCATGTGATCTGGTAAATGCTTTTTGACATACATTGCAAATAAAAGATTTTTCACTTAGATGAATCTTCGAGTGACGAGTCAAATCCCATTTTCGTTTAAATACCATACTGCAAGAAACACAGCTAAAAGTTTTTGATACTTTCTTAGTATCCAAGCTTGATGGCAGTTCATTTGAAATAGGCACCTTTTCAGATAAATCCATCTCTCACTCCAATTTTAGAAAGTAGAGCGTTATACTGAATCCAAGTTACAAAATTAAACGTGTGCGCTCCTCAAAAATACAGCAGCAACTGACAAAAATTTCTTTGCGACTGCATTTATACTGTAGGTTTACCACGAAATTTGTAATTATCGGTGAAATCACTCCAAATATATCCTAAATTCATACACTAGAAAAAGCAGCCAAATTCTTTATAACCTTGTTAATCACGCTAAATATATATCATTTTAATGCAATCTAGTTTATCAACATGTTAAAACAAATAATTTGCGCATGACAGATTCTAAAGCTGGTAGATATTTAAAGTTTTCCATGGTTTTTTCTGAAACTCGCGTACTAAAATCACTTAAAAACCTAATTTCATAATGTCCATGCTTCTGATTGGTCGAAAAAATCACGTGAACCCTAAATTATTTGTATATAGTCAACACTTAATTCCACAAAGTGCTTAATTTTATAATACTATTCATTAAAAATACATGTTTTTGATTGGTTCATGTGACCTCAAAAATATCTGTATATAAAAAACACTTAATTTTATAATACTATTCATTAAAAATACATGCTTTTGATTGGTTCATGGTACCTCAAAAATATCTGTATCACTTAATTTTATAATACTATTCATTAAAAATCCATGCTTCTGATTGGTCGAAAAAAATCATGTGACCACAAAAGAAGCCACCATGTTGAATACTAGTCGACCTATTTCTATCTTAAACGGAGCGTATTCCTGTGGTTAAATCGCTTGAAAACTACTATCTCCCGGGAATATTTTGTCTCGCATCACAAAAAGTACTATATACACACATAAAATATAACTAAGCAACTATTAAACCTTAATGTACTTCAAAATTTTTGCATCATTTATAAGTATTGTTCATCTAATAAGTTACATAACATCAAAAAAAGCACTATATACGCACATAAAATATAACTAAGCAACTATTAAATCTTAATGTACTTCAACATTTTTGCAATATTTATAACTATTGTTCATCTAATAAGTTACATAACATCACAAAAAGTATTATATATGCACATAAAATATAACTAAGCAACTATTAAATCTTAATGTACTTCAACATTTTTGCAATATTTATAACTATTGTTCATCTAATAAGTTACATAACATTCTAAAATGTACTATATATGCACATAAAATATAACTAAGTAACTATTAAAGCTTAATATACTTCAACATTTTTGCATCATTTATAAGTATTGTTCATCTAATAAGTTACATAACATCACAAAAAGTACTATATATGCACATAAAATATAACTAAGCAACTATTAAATCTTAATGTACTTCAACATTTTTGCAATATTTATAACTATTGTTCATCTAATAAGTTACATAATATCACAAAAAGTACTATATATGCACATAAAATATAACTAAGCAACTATTAAATCTTAATTTACTTCAACATTTTTGCAATATTTATAAGCATTGTACATCTAATAAGTTACATTTATACTTTTTCCTTTATCAAAATAAATTCGAGTGACTATTTTAAACAGTAATACACAAATATACAGTCGGTAACAAAAGTGTCCGAACACTAATAAAAATTCCTATGTAAAAAAAGTACACTTTATACGGTTTTGTTAAATAAATCCTTATCGAATCATGTTCTTACACTGACTAAGTCAAGAATTCGACAAGGATTTATTTAACAAAACCGTATGAACTGTACTTTTTTTACATAGGAATTTTTGCTAGTGTTCGGACACTTTTGTTACCGACTGTACATATGTATAAATACATATAAGGTTAAAAAAGTTATTTAAATCATCAAAATTCGAAGTTAAAAGCTATATCTTATTCATTTATTACTATTTATTATTTCAAAATTACATATTAAACCTTATCTATTTAATATTTTTTCACACTAAAAAATTATATAAAACTGCGCCTTAAACTGGATGTTAAAATTTACTCAAAAAAAAAAAAAAAAAAAAAAAAAATGCAGCGGGTGGGTTCTCATTTAAAACTACAATATTAAATATGACAACTTAAGTTGAAAAGTGTAGCGGGTTCGATTCAAAATTTATGATGTTTTTTAAATGGTTAACCTAAATACCATACAGTTTAAAACATATATTTATATCTTAAATCGCTTCATTAGGATGTATTCATATGTTACTTTTTCTATTATACTTAATAATAAATAATAATCACTCATTTCGTTAAACATAGATTAAATTTTCTTAATATGGATAACCTAAGTACTGTTCAGTTTAAAACACATATTTATATCTTAAATCACTTCATTAAGGCATATTCCAATGCTACTTCTTCTATTATGCTTAACTTTTAGTAATCACTCATTCCATTTAAAAATACAATATTAAATATGAGCACTTAAGTTTAAAAGGTGACGGGTTCAATTCTACGTCATATCAAAGATGAGTACATGTCTAAAAATATCATCATTACACATTCAAAACCTCGACGCAAGTATTAATTAATTCTTAGTTAAACTTTTCACTATAAGTAGCAAGTTGATAAAAATATATCAATAGACTTTATCCGAAAAATAAAAAGAACTGATATTGGTTAACACTTTAAGTATTTGGGAAACGCTATCAGTTATCGCAACTCAGTAATTATCTATGTGAATTCACTATCAAAGTTTCATCCTAAATCACATATTTTTAAACGAAAACTACTTATCTAGCAATTATCTACATAAAAATACCTTCTTACATAATTTCTAATACAACTCATTTAAAAGACTCATTATCTATTTAAAAGTTTATGACCAAGATCCCATGAATACGTGTTTAACCATTTCCTGAATTGCAAAGATAAACAGACGTCAACACAATTCTTAATCACTATTTCTACATATATCCGAAAATATGCATTTACCACATTATTTAAATTTTCCTTCACAAAATTTCTAAGACAACTCATTTACAAGATTCTCTATTTATTTGAAATATAACTATTTTATTATAAAATGGAAGTTCAAACAAAAAATTGCAAGTGTAAAAGATAATATCAACATCCTGTAATTTAAGAAAGTGAGACTGCACTGATAAAGTTCTTTAAATACACTATTTCAAAGATAAACAGTGGATTTCACAATTATTAATCTCTCTATAACTACATATAACACAAAAATCATGCACTTATCACAATATTAAATTTTCCATAATTTTTTTCTAAGTTTAAAATTTTTCTATTTCAAATTACCATAATTATTTTAAAATCGTAATTAAGAAAAATCAATCATTAAAGAAAATAATATTCATTATCATCAAAGATAACGACTTCCTTTCTTAAGACTGTGGAGGTCAGATAGATAACAGCCTCATGCGACCCCGGAAGCTGATAAGACACGGTGCGGCAGCAGCACAGCCGAACGCCGTGCCGCGGTGCCGCGGGCGTAGAACCCGTGTTTTATAACTACTCACAGAATTAATTATCATATAAAACTCTTCCGAAGACTAATTTGAATTGTTTAACATTGGTTTACATAGCAGTACTCGTTATATTACCTCTGAATCTTTAACTTGTATTTATAGTATTAAATTTCAGTGTAAGAGAAAGTCGTGTGAGTGACACACCGGATTCTTCTTCTTTTGAAATCTATTGATTTAACGTGTTGTGGATGATTAAAAGAAGCTTTTTTAATTCTTTCCTATCGGTGAATGGGCTCTTCCTACCTGACGTCAGAGGTCACATGGTAGAGGAAAAAAAATTGCAGACGAAGTCCTGTTTATCTATAGCGATTGCTGAAATAACGTATTTTCTATTCTTATTTTTGATCAATCGTATTTAATCAGTGTTATTTTTTTTATACAGCATCATTTTTAATCCATTTTATATCATTATTCATCATCTTTTGTTTGCTGTATACATTTACAATCATCATTTAGTTTATATTTGTTATTGATGTTCATGAAGAACATGTTAAGTACTCTGATTTTTGGTACTTAAATCAGTGACAGTGTAATAACGTACTGCGTAAATCCATTTAGACCAGTAACTAAGTTAATTAACTTGTTGTAACAACTTTATGCAATTAAATTAAATGAAAACATTTTAAAATTTCAAATTATAATCCATAAACATTCCACAAGAACAAGCTATTATTTATTGCTAGATCAGGTAATGTAACAGTTACACTGAACATACATTAATCGATTCTTACATTTGAAAATAAATAAACATATAAAGTGTTTTTAAAAAATTATTAAATTTACAAATACAACTATTCTACAGTTTACAAATACACAATATTACTTTTATTTTACTTTATATTAAATATTAGCATTTTTGATCTTAAGAACAATATTAATTGAATTCGATTATTCGTTTTCTTCTATCACATGATTGAGCAGACGACGCTGGGAAGAGTCCATTATCCAGCAAATGACTTATCGTCAGTGACTACAACTTGTATTATTCCTTTGCTAGCAAACCCGTGCGAAATTTTCGCACTTTGTTTCTTTTCCTATTTTCCTTTAAAATTTGAAACTCATAAATATTATACCAATTTCACCATCTAATTGAAATTTTAATTTACCAGAAGCTAAATTATTATTAGAACCAAATCAGTATAGTGCAATAGTAAAAGCAAAATCATTCAAAGAAAAGTTTCAAAAATAAATTCGTGTTGAGGATCCATGTTTTCATATTTCCGCAGGAAGTACATTTTTAAAATAGGACACCCGCGACGAGTTTTAAAATTTTGTTGAAATGTTGGCGATGACTTTTTATTTATTTATTTTGGCATGATTTTTTGTTCAAAAAAACTAATTCGTATTTTGATTATACGTTTTATGATTGCGTTTTTTAATCAATTTATGATAATAATTCATATTTTGTATATATCTTTAAAGTATTGCTAGGTTTAAAATGACGCTTGCGAAGATTCTGAGGAAGCAACTTTTAAAAATACACTTTTCCATAAAATAATCTCATCAGAGAAATATCATCTTTTTTTTTCTTTTAATTAGATTATTGAACTGAATCCGCGTGCTTAAAAATTGTCTATTTGTAAATACTATTTCTTATCCTCTCGCATTTTATTAATTACATCACTATCGTATCACTTCGACAAAATTCAATCGTAACTGGTCCACGTTAGAGAAATATTATATAGATGTTAGCGTATATATCTGTACTAATAAGTATAAAGGATTTAAGTTCAAAATTGTCGATTTTGAGTTAAGTACATAGTCAGACACAGAAAAAAATTCTCAATCGATTGGTATTTAAGTCTACGTCATTTAGTCTTTGAGAAAATCCATTGGTAAAAAAAGGTTTAAGTCAGAAATTTACCATTCATGTACAGTCGGTAACGAAAGTGTCCGAACACTAGCAAAAATTCCTATGTAAAAAAAGTACACTTCATACGGTTTTGTTAAATAAATCCTTGTCGAATCCCATTCTTAGTCAGGGTAAGAACATGATTCGATAAGGATTTATTTAACAAAACAGTATGAAGTGTGCTTTTTTTACATAGAAATTTATGCTAGTGTTCGGACACTTTTGTTACCGACTGTATGGTATAAAATATTTAATTCAATTTTTTCCCGTTATTAAATTAAGGTTAACAATCACTGAATGTTATAAAGGGTATAAGTCAACGAAATCCCTTTTCTCAAATCGATTCTTCTGATTTGTTTTTAGTTAGTTTAACTTTATTTTTCGTCTCCTGAAAAATCAAGAATATGGACTTAAATCCTTTATACTTATCCGTACAGATATAACCCACACATATGTACAGTCGGTAACAAAAGTGTCCGAACACTTGCAAAAATTCCTATATAAAAAATGTACACTTAATAGTGTTTTGTTAAATAAATCCTTGTCAAATCATATTCTCAGTCAGTCTAAGAATATGATTCGACAAGGATTTATTTAACAAAACAGTAGTAACTCTACTTTTTTTTATATAGGAATTTTTGCTAGTGTTCGGATACTTTTGTTACCGACTGTAAATATATTACAGGGTATTTTTTATAAAAACTGAGACTACTCTCAGATCTATGTATCCTCGATCAATCAACTGGGATGACAACAGAATTGGTAGGGGGACTAATAACGACATGGTAATAAAAGATTTTGTGAAAAAAAATTGTTTCCGACAGTCGACGAGAAGCTGAAATTTGAATTAAAACTTTAAAATGCAAAGCCAAAACTTCTTAACAAATTACTATAAGAAGATAAAAGGATAACAAAGAAGAAATTCTCGTGTTTTTTCAACAAATTCATTTTAACCCTTTAACGTTCACTCCATATTTTCTTTGGAAAATTGTTAAACTAGTTTCAAAAATGGTTTTGGATAATAATAAATATGTAGAAAGAAAAAAAGTTAGCATTTTTAAATTTTCCGGAGAAATTTTTGGTTTGAAACATCTATATATTAACCTGATTACATTTAAATAATAATTAATATATATAATGACCCTCATCTGTCATGAACGAATCCGGTTAGTACCGCTTCAAAACAGAAACTTTTGGCAGCCATTTTTTTTTCTTTTGTTTAATTCAACTTAGGAAACATACATATCATTTTCATACATGTTTTGTATCGCACATATTCTTATTTATTTCCTATAAAACCTTGAAAAACTATTAAATTGTAATGTTTAAATGTCTTAATTAAATATAACGGATCACTGGCTATTATAAACATGAACCTATAAATAGAATTATGTAACTTTATGATTATAAACAATGCAATACCAAATAAAAACAAACGAAAACTGTTGCCATTCAGAAAATACAAATTCCAAACGGACAACTTTTTAATTCCGAATGAACGACTCTGACTGTTTCATTAAAAAAACGCTTAAAATATTTCTAAAACATATTAATGCCTTAAAAATCTTAAAATATTTGTAAAAACGCATTAAAGCCTTTAAATATTTTTTATTTTTATCAAACTTCATTGTTTGTTTACATTGTAAGGTATGATTGGCGTCGAGTTTAGTACGTAAATGCCGCCAGTTGATTTTAGTTTTGAAATTAGTGTAAAATGATAGTTGGGATATAATGTTTGGTTGGGCAAGTAAAAGTCACCAGTTGAAATGAGTATTGAAAGTAAAATAGTCTAAGGTGATAATGTCGAGTCATGGTAAAATGTTCAGTTGAGAATGAGAAAATCCCTAGCTGGATCCTGGATATTTTGGCGATGTTGTGGGTGAGATAGCTGGTTGGAGGTATCGAGAAGAGGTGAATTTGGGTTAGCATGGAGTGTCTGTAGTTATTGGATAGTTAGTTAGAAAATTTGAAAACAGGATCTACGATAGTCTTAAAAAAGAGTATTTTGGTAAAATGAAGTGAATCGTTTTCTCTTATTATGAGGACTTTAAATACGCAAGCGAGGTGATGACGTCACTTGCCGTTCGTGGATACAAGAAAAATATTTCCTATGTTAAACGCCCAATGGATTTTTTGTAAAAAATTATTAAAAATCAAGGGAAATTATTTCCCGATTTTAATCCCCATATTTAGGTTTAGATATGTATTAGTTATGCGCATGCGTTAGATTAAGTTGTTTTTGTTCTAAAATTCATAAAATTTGAATTTTAAATTTCAAAACTCTAGATAAAAAAAAAAAAAAAAAAAAAAAAAAAAACTTCCATATTCCATTGAAAACAAAAAACATTTCAAAGGATGATATTTACACAATAAATATCCAACTAATATACTAATTAAAAGGAAAATGATAAATATTCTTTCATAATTTGAAGTGAAATTTGTCTTCAAATGTCTAAATAAAGTATCTGATATAAGATACTAATATGTTGCAGCGGAATAGATTTGATATCGGTCATCCTTGGCAGAAAAAAAAAACATATATATATATCGCCAAATTATCTGGCGAATATAATTTAATTCCTTTCAAAAATCATGGTTATTTTAAAAACTTATATTAAGAGAGCAAGGACAACCCAACCTCCCGCCAACCCGAAGGTTTATGGCAGCCGAAGCCTGGGAGGAGGTGGGAGTGAAGAAACCCATTCACAACCCGCCGACCGGAGCCGCCGAAACGAACTCGGAGAACAGCGAGCAATAAACAGAAACTAAACTATTACAAAGTCACAAACTAGCAAATTACAAAGATAGAACCAATGAATAATGTGAGTATGAATAATATGATGAATAATATTAAGAGAGCAATGAATAATGTGAAACAATATTTCGCACAATACATATTACGAAAATATACATCTGGCATGTATATTTTCTTAGTACGTTTATGATCGCCAAATACAAAAACGCCAAAGACAACAGAGTTTTGAAATTTAAAATTAAAATTTTGTCAATTTGACAGCAAAATAACTCAATCTAACACATGCACATGATAACTAATACATATATATACCCAAATAGGGGGATTAAAATCGGGAAATAATTTTTCTCGATTTTTAATAATTTTTTACAAAAAATCCAATGGGCGAATAACATAGGAAATCATTTTCTTGCATCCACGGACGGTCAGTGGCGTCACACTTCGCTTGCGTATAGTATAGAGCACTTAATGGAACACTGGGATGTGTTGTTGCTGTTGTGTTGTCGGGTCTATATTTTTTGTCAACCAGCAGTTTTTTTTATTGTCATTCATATTTATTGATCGGGTAGAATTTTTTTAATTTCCGAACGAAAATTATAAAATATCGAAACACATTTGTTTTATAAACAAAAATTGAAAATACATTTAAATGATCACGTGGTAACCATCATGATCTAAACATTGTTTTCAAGATTTATCGTTCACATTCCGTCATTTTTGACGGGGTTATATACTAGTCTATATAATATTTCTCTAACGTGGACTAGTTACAATTATTTTTTGTCGAAAATATACGATAGTGGTGTAAGTAACAAAATACTCGAGAATAAAAAATAATATTTGAAAATGAATAATATTTAAGCACGCGGACTCAGCTCAATGAACTATAAGAAAAAATAACAACATTTGTCTGATGACATTATTTTACGGGAAAATAAAAAATAAATAAATAAGAATTCCTTTCCAGAATCTTTGCAATCGTCATTTTAAAACGAGCAACAGTTTAAAGATACAAAAAACTATACTAAAATTAACAAAATTCATTTCCAACATGGCGACAAAAATTTAAAAGGCGTCGCGGGAGTCCTGTACTAAAACTGTACTGCTTGTAGAAGTATGAAAACTGGGTCGTAAGTTATAAATTTTATTTTGAAACCTTTCTTTGAATGATTTTCATTTCACTATTGTACAGTATTAATTTGGTTCTAATAATAATTTGGTTTCTTGGAAATTAAATTTTTAAGGTGAAGAAATTGGTATGATATTTATCAGTTTCAAATTTTAAAAGTAAATAAGAAAAATAAATAAATCTATATATATAAAAATGAATGTTTGTCTGTATGTTATTTATAAAATCGTAAACGGCTTGACCGATTTCGATCATTCTTTTTTTGTTTTTTTCCTTATAGGTCAGGGATGGTTTAGGAAAAAAAAATTTGAAAAAATCTTTAAAATTAATTAAAATATGAAAATAATAAACTTATTGACTTATATTGACTTAATATAAGCCATTTAAATTTTTAATTGTTGCCAAAAAAAGTTTACGAGATGTATTTATTTATTGTTTTCAGCATAAAATGAAATATGCTTTCACGCGAAAAATAAGAAATTACTAAATGTTAAATTGGTCGATGAGAAAATGACACTTTATAATTTTAAAATAAAATAGTAATATTACAAATCTAACATATTTCTTCTGAATTTTATTTCACAGCATTTTTTTATATACCTGAACTTCAGATTTTTTTTTTTTTTTTTCTTTTGTAGTATGGCGGATGAAACACGCTTGGCATAAACGCTAATTCAGCAATATATTAAAGGTATTTTCTTATTGATAATTCTTGACAATTTTTTATAATTTTGATGCTGAAGTAGATCGGACATTTTTCGCTAAGGAAAAGATAGAAAGAAATACGCAAGCGAAGTGATGACGTCACTGGCCGTTCGTGGATGCAAGAAAAATATTTCCTATGTTAAACGCCCAATGGATTTTTCGTAAAAAATTATTAAAAATCGAGGGAAATTATTTCCCGATTTTAATCCTCATATTTAGGTATAGATATGTATTAGTTATCATGTCCATGCATTAGATTAAGTTATTTTTGTAGTAAAATTGACAAAATTTGAATTTTTAATTTCAAAACTCTAGAAAAAAAAAAGAAAAAAATGCCAGACTTCCATATTCGATTGAAAACACAAACATTTCATTTCAAAGTATAATATTTACACAATATCCAACTAATATACTGATTGAAAGGGAAATGATAAATATTCTATCATAATTTGAAGTCAAATTTGTTTCCAAATGTCTAAATAAAGTATCTGATATAAGATACTAATATGTTGTAGCGGAATAGATTTGATATCGGTCATCCTTGGTAGAAAAATAAAATATCGCCAAATTATTTGGCGATCATAATTTAATTCCTTTCAAAAATCATGGTTATTTTAACAACTTATTTTAAGACAGTAATGAATAAGGTACAACTATAGTATTTCCCCTCAGCTGAATTTGGCGATTTTTCTTTGGCGCCGATTTGAACGATAACGATGTCGTTCTGGATTGTTTGCGATATAATATGGCAGCCTGCATGCTATTTATTTTGGATTTATGATTTTATGATTTATGATTTATAATTTAGCTTACGATTTTATCATTAATGCTATATGATTTATGATTTTTAGATTTATGATTTAGCCATAATAGCCAACGAAAAATCGCCAAATCTAGCTGAGGGGAAATACTATAGTTGTTCCATGAATAATATGAAACAATATTTCGTACAATGCATATTACGAAAATATACATCTGGCATGTATATTTTCGTATTAGTTTTTGATCACCAAATACAATAAGCGCCAAGAACGACAAAGTTTTGAAATTTAAAATTAAAATTTTGTCAATTTGACAGCAAAATAACTCAATCTAACACATGCACATGATAACTAAAACATATATGTACCCAAATATAAGGATTAAAATCGGGAAATAATTTTCTTCGATTTTTAATCATTTTTTACAAAATATCCAATGGGCGTTTAACATAGGAAATCATTTCTTGCATCCACGGACGGTCAGTGACGTCACACTTCGCTTGCGTAGGAACAATAATCGCATAAATTATATTTTGGTCTAAAACGGCAACAAAAATTTAAAAGTCGCCAAGGGTATTAAGGCTGTACCATGATCAAGTTTACATATTAATTTATTTATTTTTCTATATACCAACAACTATTAACTAAGCATGAAGTATATATAACCACAAAATAATAATAATTGTCTCATGCGATAGAAGTAGCCGATCATAGCATATTGTAATATTATATTTGGCTTGAAATTGCTGTCATTCTATGGTTGATCGATTAAATCAAATAAATATAGAGAATAACGTGAAAGCAAATATTATGTACATCACGTATAATGTTGCTCATATATAACTAGGATTCAAATATAAAGGGCTACTTCAAAATTTTCGATACTGTCCGTATCGAAATTGTCATATATGATAAGCACCTAAATGGAAGCCCACGGGTAAGTCATTATCGCAGGCAATAGGGACAGGTATCGCAGAATGCGAGGACGAACAAGGCGCTGCTGAAGGTAGCGGGAACCCAAAGCGAACTTTTGAGCGATTTCAGTATTATTATTTTCTCTTTTTTTCATAAAACTATATAGAAAAGAGTTTCCTTTAAATATATAGTGACCAGCGAAGCGGGCAAAGCCTGCTAGTAAATAAATAAAGTGCGAAAATTTCGCACGGGTTTGCTAGTATTTAATAAAATGAATAAATAACTTCGTAAGTAAATATTATTAATTGCATAAACTCGCAATACTTCTTTCAAATGAAAAGAATGGAAGACCCTGCATGAATTGATTAAAAATAAATAAATAAATAAATAGACCTAGTGCATCATTAAAGCCGCACTCGCTCCTTATAAGAAATTTCAAATGACTTCCGCATATGGCTTCCTCTGAAACATCATTTTTTTTATGCTTCGGAATAGTGCTGCCATCTACCGAACAGAGAAAGAACGAATGTTTAAAAGTTGATTAAAACAAGAAAATAACATTGAACAACTGCTGCATAAAAATTTGCTAAATGATATCAAATGTTTGGCTTCAGTGTGAAACTAATGAACGTTAAAGGGTTAAGTGAAATGGAACTGTTAATCATGGCTTTATTTAACCGTTTATCTACCGCATTATGAGGAGAGAAAAATGGTACTTGAAATACATATTTTTATTAGTGTATTATTTAAAGATACACGCAATGAAAATTATGCATACTACCTTATCATAGTAATTAATGAGGATTTTGTCAGGTGGTATACTTTAATGTACTGATGAACCGCAGTAGGAAGATCCTTGGCGTCATCTGCGCATGGGTGAAAAGGGCTGGTTGATTTATAAAATGGAATGTCCGTAATACCTAGGGATGTGTTTGTTTATGGGTATGAAAAAATTATAAACTCACTGATTGCATTTCTTTTCCTTCTTTGAACTGATTCTTGAATATCTGGTTATATAAATATTTTACGATTAATTAAAGAAACTGAAAATATTATAAAGGGATAGTTTTAGACTTAAATATAAATATTACTCAATTAAAAATAAAAATAAAAGCTTTGTCAGTATTTGAAGTGTGTAACACTAATTTAAAAATTATTATTTACAAACTAGTATATAACCCCGTCAAAAATGACGGAATGTAAAATCAATTAAGGTAGTGAATCAACGAATGCTTTTCCAGCTTCGCTGATCACTATATTTAAAGGGGACTAAAGTGCAAGTTGTACCCGACGGGACTAATATGAAAGTTGTACCTCACTGGAATAATGTGCAAGTTGCACCGAACGAACAAACTATTTAAAATAACACTATTTAAAATTGGATGTTGCTTTAAATATTTGACACTTACTTTCATTTTGATATTTATTATCAAAATTCTTGAAGAAATAATTAAAATTCTTCAAACAATAACTTCTCCTTCTAAAGCTTCTTTATCGCAAAACTTAATGACATTATATACAATACGCTTCGATTCACTACAGAGAGGTTTAATCCGAGAACTCGTACCAGATGTATGATCCATTTGTTGCGATATAAACAAACTGTTATACAGAAAGAAATAAAAGAAAACAAAGCAGGAGTATTAATGATTTTACACATAACAGAAGAAACAAGAATAATAGAAAATTTCCCCCTCTCTCTTCCTTTGCTGTGTCTCCCAGCGAAGGAGTGGAATCGTCCTGGCACTTTGCCAACCAGGGATCAATCATCCGCGGCCGGAGAGTACCACTAGTATACAGAGGTTGAAAAAGATATTTCGACCTTAAAAAAGTTTTAAAAAGTATTAACTTTTTGTGTTCCTTATATTTTTTCTATGACAGGTACACTGTTAAAAATTTCTGTAAATTTAATATAAATATTTATCCAGAGTCTCTGTAAATTTAGAATAATTCTTAGTTAAAAGTGAATAATCGAGATTCTGAATCTTTATTCTGTATTTTTACGTAATTTTATTATTTAGTTTTTTAATTAAAATTAAAAAATGACTGTTCCTACTTTAGAAAAAGCATTCCGAGTCCGAAATATATTCTCACCAATAATTAATTAAATTAATATTAGTTATTAAAATGAATTTATAAAATAAGTTTTTTAACATCTCCGTTTATTTTTCTCTGTAATTTTAAGTAAGACTTAAGATAATAGATTACACAGAGTTTTCTGTGGAAATTTTTAACAGTGTAGGAGATTCTTGAAGCAATATAGGGATTAATTATAACACACCAGAAGATTGTGAAAAATGTGAAGCAAAAACAGCGAGGGCACTGTATAAAATCTTCTCTGGAACAAAAACGACTACATGTAGCGTCTAATCCTTTGCATTGAGATTAAAGTGGGGTTCTATTCTTACAGATATCTCTTTGACATTTTTTCTATAAATTCGATTTTATATGCTTTTTAAAATAGAGGTACTTTAAAGTACCGTCAGTAGAAAAAGGAATAATTAACAGGATGAATAATAATAATAATAATAATAATAAAAAATCTGGAGTGACTCCACTCGACTTTCCGAGCATTGAGTAATTAACGTTTTTGTAGATAAAGTATAGAAAGAGGAGTTGTTAAACAAACAAAAGAGAGAAAACCATACCATAATAGAGTGACTGATTATTTTTCTCCATATATTACACGATGTTTTAGTTAACGCTACTGAACTTTGAATCCATAGATCATAATGATAAAGAATTTTTCGTTGTGTCCTTGTAAAAACCTATAAATGCTAGATTCACCAAAATGTTTATATTTAGTGTAACAGTGATTTATATTACTCATATAAATTTTCAGCTCAATTGAATGAGGCGTTTAGATGCTATCGCACTTTTAAAAATTTAGTCCCGTAGGCCATAATGATCAATAATTTTTCTTTGTGTCCCTGTAAAAAAACTGTGTGTGCTAAATTCACCAAAATCTGTACCGTTGGTGCAACTGTGACCTATAACATGTGTACAGATTTTTTGCTCAGATTAATAAGGCGTTTAGACGCTATCACACTTTTAAAAATTTAGCCCCATAGGCCATAATGATAAAGAATTTTTGTTTGTGTCCCTGTAAAAAAAACTATAAGTGCTAGATTCTCCAAAATCTATACAGTTCGTGCAACTGTGTGTAAACATGTGCACAAAGTTTTTGCTCAAATTAATAAAGCGTTTAGACACTATCGCACTTTTAACAATTTGGCCCCATAGGCCATAATGATAAAGAATTTTTCCTGGTGTCCCTGTAAAAAAACTATAAGTGCTAGATTCACCAAGATCTATAGGGTTTGTACTATGGTGACTTACAATATACGTACCAACTTTCAGCTTATTTGAACAAAGCGTTTAGACACTAGCGTGTTCACTCACAGACATACACACATATATACACACACACATACACACACCATCGTAAAAATAGTGGAAACGGACTCAGGGGACCTCGTAACGTATAGAAACCTCAAAATCTCAAATTCGGATTTTTGACATGATTACAATACTTTCCTCACTATAGTGTTCGGAAAGTAAAAATATACATGTGTAAATTAAGTCTTTTATTGGTTTCGACCTCAGATAAAAACGATTTTCTTTCTGATCTGCAGAAACTAAAGTCTATAGAACTTTGTAATTTATTAAGTTTATTTTACATGGAATTTTTGTTTAAAATGCATTGTGAAATAATTATCAGGTCCCGGTATAAGCTTTCTGGAAGCCCCAGACACAAGTTAAATTTGAGGCCCCCTCCCACACCTTTATGAAGTTTAATACTACGATCCATTTTGAAGAATGCAATATCCTAGAAAAAGGAAGGTTCAAAAGCAATTTAATGTGTGACATGAGTACAATTTGGAGAGAAAACTATTGTAATAATTTTTAATATTAAAATACAGCTTATGAAAATTAACAAGAATAAAATATTACAAAATACCCTACCTTTATTCAAAATGACAATTATATTGTGAAGGAGTACTGTACTATTTTAGGAGTACTTATTCACAAGTAAAAACTTTAACGTATTACAGAAACATATTACAGTAATTTTTACATTAGTTTTATAGTTGCATGTTGTTCTCTTAAAAATTTTAATTTCTACAATTTTCATATACCATATTTTATAAAAATCCTTGGTACTTTTCCATTTCGTCGGTACAAATCTCGCCAAGCCAACTTTATTGGCGACAACAATAGATATTGATTAAAAGATTAAACGTTAGTTGTACAAATAGATAATCGTTTAAAATAGTTAGTGTAAATAGATTAAAAGTTAATTTGTTACTTAGATATTTTTTTTTTTTCAAATTTATATCCGTTATTATGGATTTCATAAAATAAATACAATATTTATTATGGGACGACACTTTTAAAACCTAGCTTTAAGCAAAATTTCAGAAAATTTACTTCTTATAAATATAAAAGAAATTAAGTAGACTGTTGTGTTTCTTCAATTTTCTTCAAATTGTTACAAGAAATGTTTCGAAACAATTACTCTTTCTTAGGTGCTTAATGATTAGCGTCAGTTGTATCATTTTTGGCGACTTTATCGCCTGCACCGGCGAAGTGGAAAATACCAAATAATTTAATATTTAATTTATTTAACTACTACAGGGAAAAACACACTAAGAGTACCATAACATATTAAATAAAAATTGATAGTATTACTTTATACATTGTTTGAGGCCCTGTAAATTTGGAGGCCCTGGACCAGTGCTCCGTGAGTCCATAGGTATACTTGTATTCATCTGAACTTTAATTTCGTAAATTTATTAGAGAGTATGCTTCCAAACGAACTGTGATAAGGCTTTGACAATCCTTGCACTATAAAACTCCTTTTTAATACATTTCATTTTCTCACTTCCAATTTAAATACAACGTTTGCGTAATACAAAATGTGAATAAAACAGTACGTTGATGATTATATTTTGACTGAAACGAAAATGCTGATTTGGGCTTGATATAACCATGAAGATCAAAAAGAAGTTTATGCATGTTTAACCCTACAAGGCACCCAGTTCCATATGTGGAACACCGATTTTAATTTTTCCTATAGCTATAAAACTATTAGTATAGCGACATCTCTTGACATCTTAATAGAAGCTACTGACATTTAGCAATGTAGTAATGCGAATCTTTACCTAAAGATGTCGTTCTTGTTTTTGTTATAGTGCCCTCAGTGTGAAATTTGAATGAAAGTGATACGTTAGTCGTTTGTCTGAATTCAAAAATAAAAAAAAGAATAGTTATTGAACAGTTTTGACTCGAAAAATTATTGTGTGTTATAAGGAAGTGCATATTTTGCAGAGGTAAGTTTTTTTTTATATTACAATAGTAAACGTATTAGTAAATCATATTTTTATGTATGTCCCACATACGGTACGTTGAGCTAAAAAGTTGATTTTTCCGTAAAATATGGTTTTATTTTTATAAGTTTTCCCTATCTTCTGATCACTAATTACAACCTATATATTTTTGTCGCGTACTAAAAAAAATTGAGCCTTGTAGGGTTAAACTGAATCTCATTTTGGTTTTGGCTTCCAGATACTAATAAACAATAGTGATTTACTTTTAGATTGCTTTTATAAAAATTCACAGAATATTTTTAATTCGTAAATTTATTTTACGTTGAATAACTGTCTGCAACGCCTTGTGACGTAGTCATACCTGTATCCAGCCGAACATTGGTTTCGAAAATTCATAGGACTACACCTATTGCTTCCAAATAGACTGCAGAAAGGTCTAGACAGTCCTTGGACTATAAAGCTCTGTTGGAATTGTGGAGATCTTCTATATCTGGTAACTTCTGTTGGTACTTTAGAATGGAAAATTTGTTCATACAATTTAGTTTTATGACTGAATTCGTTCTGTTGCTGTTTACTTAGCTGGATTATATCAGTGGACAAAAAGATAATTGTAATGATAATTACAATTGATGAAAAAGATGGCGCCATGACTTATATTTCAAAGCGGTATTCTGACAAATCCAAAAAACAATAATATCTTGCTAAATTACTGAAGTAATCTCAACTAATTTTTTTCTTCAAGTGTATAATCACCTTATTAAATAATCTTTCAGTTAAACAGTATCGAATCAGATGGATGTAATATAATGGATAAATCTCATTTTAAATTAATCACAAAAGTCAATTATCCACAGGAATAAATTGTGTCCAATATTAAAATTCTGTTTGAAAGTTTTCAATTTTTCATAACAAACGTAGATCTTGCATGGTCAATTAACTAAATATAAATGTGATGTATTTCTTTCCCCAGTTATTTTATGTAATTTTTCCTTAAAAATGATGATAAACTGCAGAACCTGAAAAAATACAAAAGAGAAACAATTAAAATATGTCAATTATATGTTTTAATTATATGTTTAATAATATTCATAATTAAAGTAAAAGAAACAGACCCTTAACAATAAAACGACTTTTTTTTTTTTTTTTTTAAATCTCCAATTCGAATTGATAACTACATTATCTTTGCATAAATGACCGCACAATTTTAATTTTAGACTTTCTGTCAAATAACTAGAAAAAATGTTTCACTTATTATTCCGAAACTTCAGGAGTATAAAGAGTACTAAAGTGTACTACATACAGGGTGTTTCAGAACTTCTAAGAGTAGTAGAGTATATTCTAACGATCCAGAATCTTACAGCAATGTAGGGTCAAAAATGTTTTCATGACGCGGTGGTGCACGCAGAAACATGAAAAATAAAAAGATGCTTGTCAGTGAATATTCGTTTTAATAATAGATATACATGCGCAAAAGAAATGCGAGTCAAAGATGGTGTTGACCCAGTGCCACCGATCATGGCTATGCACCGATCGACTTCAATCTTCAATGCAGATTTCTTATCCTTCCTCGAGGAGTTAGTCCAGTCAAAATAGGAGAAATAGAAAAAAAAAAAAAATCGTGTAGTTTTGAAAGTTTGCATACTCATAGCCAAGAGGGTCCTGCACAACATACTAAAAGTCCCCGCCCGTGGTGGGTGAGCGGGGAACAGGGGGGTGGCATTTAAGGGGGGCACTTTTCAGTTTTTATTAAATATCTTAAAAACTATCGCATTTAAAGAAAAAATGTCAATTGCAAAATTAATCTACGTAAAATTTTCTACAAAAATGTACATTACATTTTGTTTCTATGATCAATAGTTTAGAAGATACAGGGGATGAAATTAGAAGATAACACATTTTCTTGAAAAATTATTTTTTGCAATAGTAAAATCAACTAAAGTGTGCAATTAAAAGGGTTCTTGTCAAATATTTTCTAATGTACAAAGCAAATATATACATATGGAATGTGCAAGGATAATACAGCATGTTGTCTAAGTTTTAAGTAATTTTAAGGCTAGTAGGCGCAAGTGGCGGTTTGAGTAAAAATCCAGATAACGAAGACCCAAAACCGATCAACATAAAAAAAAAATCGTGTAGTTTTGAAATTTTGCATACTCATAGCCAAGAGGGTCCTGAACAACATACTAAAAGACCCCGCCCGTGATGGGTGAGCGGGGGGGCAGGGGGGCATTTAAGGAGGGCACTTTTCAGTTTTTAATAAATATCTTAAAAACTATCGCATTTAGAGAAAAAATGTTAATTATAAAATTAATCTACATAAAATTTCCTACAAGAATGTACAGTTCATTTTGTTTGTATGATCAATAGTTTAGAAGATATAGGGAGATGAAATAACACATTTTCTTGAAAAATTCTTTTTTGCAATAGTAAAATCAACTACAGTGTGTAATTAACTGGGTTCTGGTCAAATATTTTTTTATGTACAAAACAAATATATGCATAAGGAATACGTAAGGATAATATAACGTGTTTTGTACATTTTAAATAATTTTAAGGTTAGTAAGCGCAAGTGGTGGTTTAGGTAAAAATCCAAATAACGAAGACCCAAAACCGATCAACATTTAAAAAAAAATCGTATAGCTTTGAAACTGAGCACAGTTATAAGGTTAAGTGTCCTGTCCTGAACAACATACTAAAAGTCCCCAATAGTGGGGGGAGAGCGGAGGGGGGGGGGCAGAGGGCATTTAAAGGAAGCAATTTTCAGTTTTTATTAATATCTTGAAAACTATCGCATTTAGATTAAAAATGTCCATTACAAAATTAAACTACATAAAATTTCCCCATGAAAATGCCTATTACATTTGTTAGTATGATCAAAAGTTAAGAAAATATAAAGGTTGCTTTGTATCTTACGGATATCTTACAGAAAAGTGGAGTTTTTCGATTTGTATATTTTGACTTCCACTCTTTAAACTTGGCGCATTGCGCGCGCACATGCACATATAGATATTTATTTGTATGAGTAGAAAATATTTAACCCGAATCCTTTTAATTACAAACTATAGTATATGTTACTATTGTAAATAACACAAAAAAAAAAAAAAAAAAAAAAAAAAAACAGAATAGATTTGCCTATAAAACGAGTAGTTATGATTTCAAAGACTGATTTTATATGACAATTTTTCATTTTTATATATTGACATAGTTTTAGAATATTTCCTTTGCAGTGTTTTAAATTTCCGAAAAATAATTATTTTTAATAATAAAGAAGTTTTTTTATGAATCGAAAACATTTCTTTTGCACTGCCTAAAATGACTCCCCAGAAAAAAAAAAAAAAATTAAAATGAAATGACTACAAGTATAAAGACAAACAAAGGCTTCAAATTTATAACACCCCTCTTTTAAGTCAGGGATTAAAAAGCAATTTTACCTAAACCACAACTTGTGCCTACTAACCTTAAAATTATTTAAAATGTACAAAACATGCTGTATTATCGTTACATATACCCTATGCATATATTTGTTTTGTGCATTAGAAAATATTTAACCAGAACCCTTTTAATTACAAATTTTAGTTGATTTTACTATTGCAAAAAAGAATTTTTCAAGAAAATGTGTTATTTAGTTCCCCTATATCTTCTAAACTATTGATCATACACACAAAATGTAATATACATTTTTGTAGGAAAGTTTACGTAAATTAATTTTGTAATTGACATTTTTTCTCTAAATGCGATAGTTTTCAAGATATTTAATAAAAACTGAAAATTGCCCCCTTTAAATGACCCCCTGCCCCCCGCTCACCCACAACGATCGGGGATTTTTAGTTTGTTGTTCAGGAAACTTAACCTTATAACTGTGCTCAATTTCAAAGCTACACTATATTTTTTAATGTTGATCGATTTTGGGTCTTCGTTATCTGGATTTTTACTCAAACCACCACTTACGCCTACTAGCCTTAAAATTATTTAAAACGTACAAAATATACTGTATTATCCTTGGATATACCCTATGTATATATTTGTTTTGTACATTAGAAAATATTTGACAAGAACCTTTTTAATTGCACACTTTAGTTGATTTTACTATTGCAAAAAATAATTTTTCAAGAAAATGTGGTACTTCATCCCCCTATATCTTCTAAACTATTGATCCTACAAACAAAATGTTACATACATCTTTGTAGGAAAATTTACGTAGATTAAATTTTTAATTGACATTTTTTCTCTAAATGCGATAGTGTTTAAGATGTTGAATAAAAACGGAAAATTGCCCTCCTTAAGTGCCCCCCTGCCCCCCCGCTCACCCACCACGGGCGGGGACTTTTATCATATTCTTCAGGACCCTCTCGGCTATGAGTATGCAAAATTTCAAAACTACACGATTTTTTTTTTTTTCCTATTCGTCAAATTTTGGCCTTCGTTGCCTGGACTAAGTAGCTGTTGGAGAGATTCGATATACAGTCGGCTGCAAAATTATTCGAGCACTAGCAATAATCCTTGCCAAAAAAAAGTACACTTAATACAGCTTTGTTAAATAAATCCTTGTCGAGTCATGTTCTTAATCAGTCTAGGAACATGATTCGACAAGGATTTACTTAGCAAAACAGTCTTAAGTGTACTTTTTAAATATAGGAATTATTGGCTAGTGCTTGAATAATTTTGCAGCCGACTGTAAGCCTGTACTATTTCCGATTATTTGGAATTCCATTCACTGTAGTTGTGAGATTTCAACTGAAGTCGGTGGATAGAACTTCGAACATTATCTTTGTACCATGTTCCTTTTACTCACGTACATTTATCATTAAAATGAATAGTAGCTTACGTGGCGTCTTTCTATTTCTCATGTTTCTGTGTACACCAGTGGGTCGGGAAAGCATTTCCGACCCTAATTGCTGTATGTACAAAATTAATTGTAATAACAAAAACTTTAATATACCGTCCTTAAAAATAAAAATTGTTTATCTATGTAATTAACGGAAGTTTATAATTTAATTTTTTTTTTAATTTCTATTAATTCTACAATTTAAATTTTTATAATATTTCAGAAAAAAAAAAAAACACGATTTTTCGATACAAAAGTTTTTGTATCGAAATACAAACACTTTTACACTGTTACAAATTTACAGAATGAGATTACAATCTTATTCCTACTTAATAAATAAATAAATAAAAGCATAATGTTATACAAAAATAAAAAAGAAGATTTATCTTTATTCATAAAGAGATAAAATATCACAAATAATTTTACTGAATAACTAACTATAAATTACAAATTTTAGTTCTAAAAATATAATAATAATCTAAAATAATAATAATAACAATAACAATAATAAATAACTTACTAAAACTTTCTTAATAAATTGAAGTTTATAAATCTGCATTAAAGTCTTACTTTTGTAAACATTAAACAACAACAACAACAACAAAAAACTTACAAAAACTTTCTTAATAAATTAAATCTACTTTATGTGATCAAATCTACTTTAAAGTTTTATTTTTATAAACATTTAATGATAATATTAATAATAACAAATAACTTACTAAAACTTTCTTAACAAATTAAAGTTTATGTACTTAATCTACATTAGAGTTTTACTTTTGCAAAAATTTAATAATAAGAAGAAGAATAACAAATGACTTATTAAAACTTTTTTAACAAATTAAAGTTTATGTGACTACATCTGCATTAAATTTTTACTTTTGCAAACATTTAATAATCTTCTTTACGAAATAAATTATTTAAACAGATAATCAAAGGAATTTTACAATTAAAACTTTTATAATAAATATTTGTACATTTTACAATTTAAATTTTTATAGCGTTTTCACGACTTTGAATAAACTTTCTTAACAAATTAAGCTAAATCTGCATTAAAGTTTTACTTTCGTAAACATTAATAATAATAATAATTATAATAAGAGTAGGGGTAATAATATTAGCAATAAATAATAAAACACTTACTTTATCTTCTTTACGAAATAATGATCTAAACATGTAATTAACGGAATTTTACAAGTTAAATTTTCATAATAAATAATTTTATATTTTATAATTAAATTTTTTTTTATATAGCGATTTCAAGACTTTGAATAAACTTTCTTAACAAATTAATCGAGATCTGCATTAAAATTTTACTTTCGTAAACATTAATAATAATAATAATAATAATAATAATAATAATAAGAGTAGGGGTAATAATATTAGCAATAATAATAAAACACTTACTTAATCTTCTTTACGAAATAATGATCTAAACATGTAATTAACGGAATATTACAAGCTAAATTTTTATAATAAATAATTTTATATTTTACAATTTAAATTTTTTATAGCAATTTCAAGACTTTGAATAAACTTTCTTAACAAATTAAGCTAGATCTACATTAAAGTTTTACTTTCGTAAACATTAATAATAATAATAATAATAATTAGAGTAGGGGTAATAATATTAGCAATAATAATAAAACATTTATTTTATCTTCTTTATGAAATAATGATCTAAACATGTAATTAACGGAATTTTACAAGTTAAATTTTTATAATAAATAATTTTATATTTTACAATTTAAATTTTTTTATAGCAATTTCAAGACTTTGAATAAACTTTCTTAACAAATTAAGCTAGATCTGCATTAAAGTTTTATTTTCGTAAACATTAATAATAATAATAATAAGAGAAGGGGTAATAATATTAGCAATAAATAATAAAACACTTATTTTATCTTCTTTACGAAATAATGATCTAAACATGTAATTAACGGAATTTTACAAGTTAAATTTTTATAATAAATAATTTTATATTTTATAATTTAAATTTTTTTATAGCAATTTCAAGACTTTGAATAAACTTTCTTGACAAATTAAGCTAGATCTGCATTAAAGTTTTACTTTCGTAAACATTAATAATAATGATAATAATAATAATAATAATAATAATAAGAGTAGGGGTAATAATATTAGCAATAATAATAAAACACTTACTTAATCTTCTTTACGAAATAATGATCTAAACATGTAATTAACGGAATTTTACAAGTTAAATTTTTATAATAAATAATTTTATATTTTATAATTAATTTTTTTTATATATATATAGCGATTTCAAAATTTTGAATAAATTTTCTTAACAAATTAATCTATATCTGCATTAAAGTTTTACTTTCGTAAACATTAATAATAATAATAATAATAAGAGTAGGGGTAATAATATTAGCAATAAATAATAAAACACTTATTTTATCTTCTTTACGAAATAATGATCTAAACATGTAATTAACGGAATTTTACAAGCTAAATTTTTATAATAAATAATTTTATATTTTACAATTTAAATTTTTTTATAGCAATTTCAAGACTTTGAATAAACTTTCTTAACAAATTAAGCTATATCTGCATTAAAGTTTTACTTTCGTAAACATTAATAATAATAATAATAATAATAATAATAAGAGTAGGGGTAATAATATTAGCAATAATAATAAAACACTTATTTTATCTTCTTTACGAAATAATGATCTAAACATGTAATTAACGGAATTTTACAAGCTATATTTTTATAATAAATAATTTTATATTTTACAATTAAAAATTTTTTATAGCAATTTCAAGACTTTGAATAAACTTTTTTAACAAATTAAGCTAGATCTGCATTAAAGTTTTACTTTCATAAACATTAATAATAATGATAATAATTATAAGTGTAGGGGTAATAATATTAGCAATAATAATAAAACACTTATTTTATCTTCTTTACGAAATAATGATCTAAACATGTAATTAACGGAATTTTACAAGCTAAATTTTTATAATAAATAATTTTATAATATACAGTTTAAATTTTTGTTTGTAGCGATTTCATGACTTTGAATAAACTTTCTTAACAAATTAAGCTAAATCTGCATTAAAGTTTTACTTTCGTAAACATTAATAATAATAATAATAATAATAATAATAATAATAGCTAAATTTTTGTAATAAATAATTTTATATTTTACAGTTTAAATTTTTGTTAGTAGCGATTTCATGACTTTGAATAAACTTTCTTAACAAATTAAGCTAAATCCGCATTAAAGTTTTACTTTCGTAAACATTAATAATAATAATAATAAGAGAAGGGGTAATAATATTAGCAATAAATAATAAAACACTTACTTTATCTTCTTTACGAAATAATGATCTAAACATGTAATTAACGAAATTTTACAAGTTAAATTTTTATAATAAATAATTTTATATTTTACAATTAAAAAAATATATATATAGCGATTTCAAGACTTTGAATAAACTTTCTTAACAAATTAAGCCAAATCTGCTTCAAAGTTTTACTTTTGTAAATTTTAATAATAATAATAATGATAATAATAAAATATGATAATAAGAGTGGCGGTAATAATATTATGCCATAATAATAAACAACATACTTTATATATTTTATGCAATAAATCATTTAAACAAGTAATTAATGGAATTTTACAATATAAATTTTCATAACAAAGGTACTTCATGAAGAAGTCCGAATTTTCGATGTAAAAGCCGTGTCATACTTTCACAGAAAATAATAAATATATTAAAAATAATATTATAGGTTTAAAAAATTAAAGAACACGCTTTTATAGAAATGTGAACTAAAAAGCACAAAATATCTATCTTAGTATTAAAATTCAGGGTAAGAGAAAATCGTGGAGTGACACACCATAATATTTACATACATTTAAACCTTTAATTAAAATAATTTAGAATTAAACAAAAACAATTTTTAAAAAATCTCCCCTGACTGGAATCGAACGTTAGACCTTTAGGTTCGTAGCGCGGAGCTATACCTCAACGCCACGGCGTTCACGTAGGGAAAGTCTTTTTTTTACAATATAGATTTTTTGTTTGCTTCCAGAGCGGTTAAAAACATACAAACAAACATACAAACATACATACATACATACATATATACATACATGTGAAGCTAATGAAAGCGTGTTAAAACTAGTATGTTGTGGCCACCACAAGACTTTCTTCTATATTTACCTATACATATTCAATCAGTAACAATATTAAAAAAAAAAAAAAAAAAAAAGTACGATTTTTTTTTCTGTTTTTTTTTTTTTTTTTTTTTTTTTTTTGTTAAAAGTAAAAAAAAATCGATAACTTTGTTTTAAATTATCACAGATTTATGGTTCAACCATTCGTTTTAAAGGTATTGACGAGACCTTTCGAAAGATACCCATCTTGAAACTTTGTCCCCCCGGGGGGGGGAGGGGAACCGATGCCCCCACATGGACAAAATTTTTTTCCTAGCTAACTACTACTATTATCAATAATTCATATTAATTTTACAATCACAAGTATAAAACTAGTATGTTGTGGCCACCACAAGACTTTCTTCTATATTTACCTATACATATTCAATCAGTAACAATATTAAAAAAAAAAAAAAAGTACGATTTTTTTTTTCTAAGTTTTTTTTTTTTTTTTTTTTTTTTTTGTTAAAAGTGAAAAAAATCGATAACTTTGTTTTAAATTATCACAGATTTATCGTTCAACCATTCGTTTTAAAGGTATTGACGAGATCTTTCGAAAGATACCCATCTTGAAACTTTGCCCCCCCGGGTGGGAACTTCCCCCCCGGTGGGGGGGGGGGACCGATACCCCCACATGCACAAAAATTTTTTCCTAGTTAACTACTACTATTATCAACCTGATCTTTCGAAAGATACCCAATGTGAAAATGTACCCCCCCTGGGGGGGTATTTCCCCCCTAGGGGGGGGGAAGCGATGCCCCCCCATGCAAAAAATTTTTTTCCTAGTTACATACTACTATTATCAATAATTCATATTAATTTTACAATCACAAGTTTAAAACAACTCTAATTATGCACATTTATACGAATTTTTGTACTATGCTGCCATGTTAAAAATTTAGATAAAATGCTATCACAGCGCCACCTGTTGAGCTATTGATCCCCAAACATAATCAGCACCAGTTTATGTCGGGGACCAACTAAATACCAAGTTTAGTTAAATTTCGTTAAAAAAAAAAAAAAAAAAAATTGCGATATTTTTCTAAGTTTTTTTTTGTTAAAAGTAAAAAAAATCGATAACTTTGGTTTAAATTATCACAGATTTATCGTTCAACCATTCGTTTTAAAGGTATTGACGAGATCTTTCGAAAGATACCCATCTTGAAACTTTGCCCCCCCGGGTGGGAACTCCCCCCACATGCACAAAAATTTTTTCCAAGTTAACTATTACTATTATCAACGAGACCTTTCGAAAGATACCCATCTTGAAAATTTACTTCCCCGGGGGGGGATTTTCCCCCCCAGGGGGGAACCGATGCCCCCCCATGCACAAAATTTTTTTCCTAGCTAACTACTACTATTATCAATAATTCATATTAATTTTACAATCACAAGTGTAAAATAACTCTCTTTATGCCCATTTATACGGAATTTTGTCCTATGCTGGCCATGTTAAAAATTTGCATAAAATGCGATCACAACGCCACCTATTGAGCGATTGATCCCAAAATCTAATCAGCACCAGTTTATGTCAGAGTGCAACTAAATACCAAGTTTGGTTAAGTTTCATTCATTGGTTCGTGAGATACAGCGTCCACAATAAAATGATACAGACAGACAGACAGACATTTTCTAAAAACTATTAATTCGTGTTCTCCATATCCCAAAACATGTAAATCCATCAAAAAGTGGACTTCGAAAATTTTCGCGAATCCAATACTTTCTCTATATTACATATAGAAGAAAGTAATAACTCTCTTTATGCCCATTCATACGGAATTTTGTCCTATGCTGCCATGTTAAAAATTTGCATAAAATGCGATCACAACGCCTCCTATTGAGCGATTGATCCCAAAATCTAATCAGCACCAGTTTATGTCAGGGTGCAACTAAATACCAAGTTTGGTTAAATTTCATTCATTGGTTCGTGAGATACAGCGTCCACAAAAAAATGATACAGACAGACAGACAGACATTTTCTAAAAACTATTAATTCGTGTTCTCCATATCCCAAAACATGTAAATCCATCAAAAAGTGGACTTCGAAAATTTTCGCGAATCCAATACTTTCTCTATATTACATATAGAAGAAAGTAAAAAAGTGTAGCATTATACAAAAGATCAAGGTTTAAAATATCTCCAAAGATATAATAAATACTTTTATTAAATAACTAATTAGAAATTTCACTTGTGAAACTACTACTACCACTACTAAATAATAAATACTACTACTACTACTACTAATAATAATAATAATAATAATAATAATATTATCAAGTAACTTACTAAAATTTTCTAAACAAATTAAATGTAACAAAATCTGCACTAAAGTTTTCCTTTCGAAAATATAAAACAACAATAACAGCAATAACAACAGCCGCAACAACAAAAACAATAATAATTGAAGTAATGATATCAACCATAAATAATATAAAACTTACTATATTTTCTTTAGGAAATAAATGATTTAAACATATAATCAACGCAACTTTAAATTTTAAATATTTTTTTAAACTATGATACTGGATTAAAAAAGCTCAAATTTTCGTTGCAAATGCACTACCAGAACTTTACAAAATGAGACTACAATCTTATTTATACATATTTTTCGTAAGAGAATTATAATAATAAATACAGACCAACGTAATACAAAAGATCAAGAAGAAGATCTAAAAATGTCTCCAAAGTTAAAAAGTGGTCGTAATTCATTCATGAAAATAGTATCGTTGCTTGTCTTCACGGAATTATGACGTAAAAATGGACGTCATAGTCCGATATTTTTCCATTCATAAAATCCATAAAGAAGTACTGTATGGTCATCTGTGACAGACAAATGGAATTTTTCGTTTCCCAAATAGTAATTAAATGTCATGTTTAGTTAAAGAAAATGTATTTTATGAGTCGTAAAGTTATTCTAGTTTATGACTTATTCCACTGCTCCCTTTTACGGCAGCAAAGCAATTCATATGGAAATATATGCAGAAAATTAATAAATTTTCTGAAGAATTCTGTCGGATTCGATCTGCGATCATTTTATGTTAAAGGGATAGTAAACATTATACACTTCCCCCTTCTGATCTGTTCTTAATTACTGTCTAAGATATATAAAGTTTTTCATTAATGTGCATTAAAATTTAACGAGATTAAGTGAGTTAAAATTTCTCGAAAACTATATATAATTATAAATAATAAAAAATATATTTTTAATTTTTTAAAATGCTCCCTGCTAACTAATTTTTTAAATATTTTTCTCGATATTATATTTTTATTTTTCTAATTAATATTCTAAACATATTTGTGCATTTTTTGTAGATCTAAAGACAAATTTATCAATAAGAAATATTTTTTGTTTGAATGGTGATATTGCATGTGAATTTCAAGTTTTTCAGAATTTAAAACTGCGTTTTAAAGTAAAAATTAAGACGGAAACTAAAATTGCTGTACAAATAAATTTGATTTGTTACCTTCACTGCAATTTTTAAGACTTTCCAACAAAGCTGAAAAGTGTTAATGACTTCGGTTTGTCTGTCTGTCCGCACTCTAGCTCCCGTAAATATTAATGGAATTTCTTGAAAATAATACATGTTATTCAAGTTTACTATCGGATGTTCCCTATTGAAAATGGAGGGAATAACTCTACTGGTTTGTGTATAGGAGCACCCAAAAGTATTCCAAAGCATTACGTTCTATGAGATGCATTTCTGTAAACCATATTTTAATACTTTTACTTTATACAAATTTTAATGAAATGGAAATATGATGTTCAAGTTCACTATCGGATGTTTTCTATTGAAAATGGAGTAAATACCACCATTGGTTTGTATACAGGGGCACCCAAAAGTAATCCAAAACATTACGTTCTATGACAGGTATTTCTATAAATCAAATTTTAATAACCTTACTTTGCCCAAATCTTAATAAATTGAAATATGTTTTTCATATGCACAAAAGAATGCTTTCTATATTCATTATATTTACAGGGTTACATAAAAATATTCAGTTGCATTGAGAACTTTTATTTGACATTTGCTGGGATTGCATTTTCGTTTAAATTAAGCGTTTTTAACCCGTTAGTAGTCGCTAGTTGGTCGATTTGCCGCCCATCCATGAATGTTGCCACATTTTTTTATTCAATAGCCACCAAAAATTTTTAGAAGTGGCATTTGATATACATGAAACGCCAATAAAATTGAAGAAACGTCGATCACATCACTTCTTAAAATTGTTGGTGGCATTTAAATAAAAAGTTCGCAATCTGTAACAGGTGGCACTGTCTATAGCGACTACTAACGGGTTAACACTTTATAACGATTTGTAAGTGTGAATATGATTTCAGTTTGTGTATCTGTCTGTCCGATCCGACTGTCTATCTGTCTGTTTGTCCGTCTGCCAGCCCCCAGCGTTTTAAAATATTTTCAGAATTTTTGAAAAATGGTTTATGTTATTCAAGTTCATTATGGAATGTTAATGGTAATTTAAAATGGCTTTAATAGGTCTTGTACAACTGGTTTGTATATACCCAAAAATGTCAATGCATTGCGTTTTAGGACAGACATTTTTATAAATCACATTTAAAGAAAAAGTGTGCTATAAAAATCCTAAAGAAATCGACATTTATTGTTAATATGCCGAAATAATGTTTTGTATTCAATGATATTTTTAACCTTCAGATTTACAGGGCTACACTAAAATATTCAAATACATTAAAGGACGCAATCAGAATCTAAGGGCTGCATTTTCTTTTACGTTAAGCGTTTTTAACACTTTCCGAGAATGTTTAAGAATGATTATAAATTCAATTAGTCTATCTGTATGCCCTTCAGATCTTCTGTCTGTCCGCTGTCTGATAACGTGTGTGCAAAGAATATTGAAAGTTATACGCTACAACAAGTATGTAGAGTCGAAAAGAGGTAATAATCAATGTGTACTGCATGATTTTTCGTTTTTGTTATAAGATGTAGTCAGTAGAAATCAGCGAGGCTGAAGCATTTTAAAACTTGAAAATTTAAAAATAAAAAAAAATGAAATTTTAAATTTTACGTTTTTACATTTAAACTTGTATGTTTTGACCACCACAAGACTTTGCTATATATTTTTCTATATAATCCACGTACAGAACAAAATATTTATTAAAATTATTTTCCGTGTTGAATGCAGACCATTTTCATTCCAGAGAAGCATAACTCTTAATTCTGAAAGATCGTTAATGTTGTGCTAACATCTAAAAAAAAAAAAAAAAAAAAAAAAAAATCGATAACTTTGTTTTGAATTTTTGCATATCTGCGGTTCAACCATTCGTTTTAAATGTATTGCGAAGTTCTTCTGAAAGATACACACGGGAACTTCCCAACTGGGAGGAGGAGCGACATCCCTCCATGCACAAAAAGTTTTTTCTAGTTTACCATTACTATTATCGATAACTACAATCATTAGTTAACTCTCTAGGCTAAAGTCTGGCGAATAATGTAAATTTTTTTTAAATAAGTTTTTAAATAAACTGCGAGTAGTTCCCCTAGAAGCGCTCAAAATCGCTCCAAGAATGATGAGCGGTGGCTGCTCCCTGTTCAATCCTTAGTTAACTAGTATGTTGTGGCCACCACATGACTTTCTTCTATATTTTCCTATGCAAATCCACTCAGTAAAAATAATTTATTAAAATTATTTAAAAAAATGATCTTGCATGATAATGCAGACGATTTCCATATTAGAGAAGTAGTATAATACTGAATATCCAAAAATGTCCATTTTATTCTCAATAAAAAAAAGACTAGCATGTTGTGGCCACCACAAGACTTTCTTCTATATTTACCTATACATATTCAATCAGTAACAATATTAAAAAAAAAAAAAAAAAAAAAAGTACGTTTTTTTTTTTTTTTTTTTTGTTAAAAGTAAAAAAAAATCGATAACTTTCTCTATATTACATATAGAAGAAAGTAAAAACGATTTTTTTGTTTTTTTCGTTAAAAGTTTAAAAAATCAATAACTTTGTTTTAAATTATCACAGATTTATAGTTCAACCATTCGTTTTAAAGGTATTGACGAGACCTTTTGAAAGATACCCATCTTGAAAATTTATCCCCCCCAGGGGGGGAAGCGATGCCCCCCCATGCAGAAAATTTTTTTCCTAGTTACATACTACTATTATCAATAATTCATATTAATTTTACAATCACAAGTTTTAAAACAACACTTATTATGCACATTTATACGAATTTTTGTCCTATGCTGCCATGTTAAAAATTTAGATAAAATGTTATCACAGCGCCACCTGTTGAGCTATTGATCCCCAAACATAATCAGCACCAGTTAATGTCGGGGACAAACTAAATATTAAGTTTGGTTAAGTTTCGTTAAAAAAAAAAATAAAAATTGCGATTTTTTTCTAAGTTTTGTTTTGTTAAAAGTAAAAAAAATCGATAACTTTGGTTTAAATTATCACAGATTTATGGTTCAACCATTCGTTTTAAAGGTATTGACGAGACCTTTCGAAAGATACCCATCTTGAAACTTTGCCCCCCCCCCCCCTCGGTGGGGGGAGGAACCGATGCCCCCACATGCACAAAATTTTTTTCCTAGTTACCCCCCCTAGGGGGGTATTTCCCCCCCAGGGGGGAAGCAATGCCCCCCCATGCAGAAAATTTTTTTCCTAGTTACATACTACTATTATCAATAATTCATATTAATTTTACAATCACAAGTTTTAAAACAACACTTATTATGCACATTTATACGAATTTTTGTCCTATGCTGCCATGTTAAAAATTTAGATAAAATGCTATCACAGCGCCACCTGTTGAACTATTGATCCCCAAACATAATCAGCACCAGTTAATGTCGAGGACAAACTAAATACCAAGTTTGGTTAAATTTCGTTAAAAAAAAAAATAAAAATTGCGATTTTTTTCTAAGTTTTGTTTTGTTAAAAGTAAAAAAAATCGATAACTTTGGTTTAAATTATCACAGATTTATGGTTCAACCATTCGTTTTAAAGGTATTGACGAGACCTTTCGAAAGATACCCATCTTGAAACTTTGCCCCCCCCCCCCCTCGGTGGGGGGAGGAACCGATGCCCCCACATGCACAAAATTTTTTTCCTAGTTACCCCCCCTAGGGGGGTATTTCCCCCCCAGGGGGGAAGCAATGCCCCCCCCCCCCATGCAGAAAATTTTTTTCCTAGTTACATACTACTATTATCAATAATTCATATTAATTTTACAATCACAAGTTTTAAAACAACACTTATTATGCACATTTATACGAATTTTTGTCCTATGCTGCCATGTTAAAAATTTAGATAAAATGCTATCACAGCGCCACCTGTTGAACTATTGATCCCCAAACATAATCAGCACCAGTTAATGTCGAGGACAAACTAAATACCAAGTTTGGTTAAATTTCGTTAAAAAAAAAATAAAAATTGCGATTTTTTTCTAAGTTTTGTTTTGTTAAAAGTAAAAAAAATCGATAACTTTGGTTTAAATTATCACAGATTTATGGTTCAACCATTCATTTTAAAGGTATTGACGAGACCTTTCGAAATATACCCATCTTGAAACTTTGCCCCCCCCCGGGTGGGAACTCCCCCCCCCCGGTGGGGGGGGGGGCACAATCAATAATTCAATCAATCAATAATTCAATCAATAATTCAATGCCCCCACATGCACAAAATTTTTTTCCTAGTTACCCCCCTAGGGGGGGGAAGCGATGCCCCCCCATGCAGAAATTTTTTTTCCTAGTTACATACTACTATTATCAATAATTCATATTAATTTTACAATCACAAGTTTAAAACAACTCTAATTATGCACATTTATACGAATTTTTGTCCTATGCTGCCATGTTAAAAATTTAGATAAAATGCTATCACAGCGCCACCTGTTGAGCTATTGATCCCCAAACATAATCAGCACCAGTTAATGTCGAGGACAAACTAAATACCAAGTTTGGTTAAATTTCGTTAAAAAAAAAATAAAAATTGCGATTTTTTTCTAAGTTTTTTTTTGTTAAAAGTAAAAAAAATCGATAACTTTGTTTTAAATTATCACAGATTTATGGTTCAACCATTCGTTTTAAAGGTATTGACGAGACCTTTCGAAAGATACCCATCTTGAAACTTTGCCCCCCCCCCCCCCGGTGTGGGGGGGGGGGAACCGATGCCCCCACATGCACAAAAATTTTTTCCCAGTTAACTATTACTATTATCAACGAGACCTTTCGAAAGATACCCATCTTGAAAATTTACGGGGGGGGGGGGGGGGAACCGATGCCCCCACATGCACAAAATTTTTTTCCTAGTTAACTACTACTATTATCAATAATTCATATTAATTTTACAATCACAAGTGTAAAATAACTCTATGCCCATTTATACGGAATTTTGTCCTATGCTGTCATGTTAAAAATTTGCATAAAATGCGATCACAACGCCACCTTTTGAGCGATTGATCCCAAAATCTAATCAGCACCAGTTTATGTCAGGGTGCAACTAAATACCAAGTTTGGTTAAATTTCATTCATTGGTTCGTGAGATACAGCGTCCACAAAAAAATGATACAGACAGACAGACAGACATTTTCTAAAAACTATTAATTCGTAATCTAGACATCCCAAAACATGTAAATCCATCAAAAAACGGAGGTCGAAAATTTTCGCGAATCCAATACTTTCTCTATATTACATATAGAAGAAAGTAAAAACGATTTTTTTGTTTTTTTCGTTAAAAGTTTAAAAAATCAATAACTTTGTTTTAAATAATCACAGATCTATAGTTCAACCATTCGTTTAAGAGGTATTGACGAGACCTTTCGAAAGATACCCATCTTGAAAATTTACTCTCCCCGGGGGGGGTACTTCCTCCCTGGGGGGGGGGAAGCGATGCCCCCATATGCACAATTTTTTTTCCTAGTTAACTACTACCATTATCAAAAATGCATATTAATTTTACAATCACACGTTTAAAATAACTCTCATTATGTACATTTATATGAAATTTTGTCCTATACTGCCTGTTAAAAGTTTAGAAAAAATGCGATCACAGCGCCACCTGTTGAGCGATTGATTATCAAATATAATCAGCGCCAGTTTATGTCGGGGTCCAACTGAATACCAAGTTTGGTTAAATTTAATTCATTGGTTCGTGAGATACAGTGTCCACAAAAATCGTGATACACACAGACAGACAGACATTTTCTAAAAACCATCAATTCGTGTTCAGGACATCTCAAAACGTGTAAATCCATCAAAAAATGGAGGTCGAAAATTTTCACGAATCCAATACTTTCTCTATATTACATATAGAAGAAAGTAAAAATAACTTTCATTATGTACATTTAAGAAAAATATTGTTCTATATTGCCATATTGAAAAATATGAAAAAAAAAAAGGATGACAGAGTTAGCTGTGCAGCAATTCCAAAATATAATCAATACTAGGTTAAGTCAAAATCTAAATAAATACAAAGTTTAGTTGAATTTCATTCATTAGTTCGTCGGATACAGTGGCCACAAAATTCGTGATACACACACTCTAACACACACACAGGCATTCATTTTCTAAAAATCGTCAAATAGTGTTCACGATATCTAAAAACATGTAAAACTAATCGAAAACAGGAGGACGAAAATTTTCACGCATCCAATACTTTCAAAATTTACTATACTTACTATTTTGATGAAGATGCATGGAAAATTTCTTAATTTTTAGACGGTGATGTATAAAAGAACTAAAACGTACTTTAAATAATAGAAGAATCGCCTCTTATTTTTTTTTCTTTCATACAATAAAATAAAATTTACTATGCGTTTAAATAAAAATCACTTTTCTATGTCTTTTTCGTATCTTTTACTTTCCGAACATACATATGTAAAGACATTATTGTAATCATACCAAATATTTGATTCTGAGATGTTGGTATATCTGAGTTCCGCTGAGTTTATTTTTGTATTTTTGTACGTATGTGTGTGAATGAACAAGATAGCACCTAAACGTTTTGTTCGAATGAGCTGAAAGTTGGTACGTATGTTATAGCTCACTGTCGCATGAACCTTGTTGATCTTGGTGAATCTAAGACTTTTGATTTTTTTACAGAGACACAATGAAAAATTCGTCATTATTATGGATTATGGGCCCAAATTTTTAAAAGTGGGATAGCGTCTAAATGCCTTATTCGATTGAGCTGAAATTTATTCCCGTCTTATAGGGCACAGTCGCATGAACTGCATAGATTTTAATGAATCTATCACTTATGGATTTTTACAGGGACACAATGAAAAATTCTTTATTATTATGGTCCATTGGGCACGAATTGTTTGAAGGGCAATAGAGTTAAATTAAACAACATTCTATATGGAGCAAAATACCTAAACACCGTATTATATTTTCTTTTTCATTCATTTAACGACTTCTCTTATTTTAATTTATTTATAAAACCGTTAATTACTTAATGATCAGAAAATCAAATGGAGTCATTCCAGATATATATATATATATATTAATTTGACAAGATTATAAAGTATGAAATGGGGTAAATGTTACTTCGTCTTTTAACTCGACTGATAAACTTAATTTGGACTTAACAGCCCTCTTCACTTACCGTCACCGGAAGCCCGAGCCAATGTTATTCTATGGGGAAATTTTCTTTACAAATAACTTGTTAACTAATACATATTTTTAAATTCTGTTTTCACATTCAGAAAATTCCTAACTGTTAAATTGACGGACCTTTTTTAAAAATGCATTTTTTTTTAAAAATTTTTAATATTTTATTTTGAAACTGCAAAATGAAAAAAATTCACATATTGAAAATTCGTATTTTGCAGCTTCAAAATAAAATATAAAAAATTATTATTATTATTATTTTTAAAGGTCCGTCCATTTAACAGCTGGGAATTTTCAGAATGTGAAAACAGAATTTAAAAATATGTATTACTTAATAAGTTATTTGTAAAGAAAATTTCCCATAGAATAACATTAGCTTCGGCTTCCGGCGGCGGTGAGTGAAGAGGCCCCCTTAATAGTCATTATATCTGTTATAACCTTTTTGTGTTATATTTTGCCTTAGGAAACTAAATAAAATATGAAAAAGGGATAGTTTTCGAAGTCTGAAAAATTGCTAACGCTTTCCTTTCCATTTTCCAACAAAGTGCTCTTATCAAAATTCAAAGTTCAACCAATGCTGTGACTTAAACTTCATAGATTATGGTATGGAAAGTCAGTTTTGTATGCAAATTTTTAAATATAACTTCAGATTTTTTCTATTTCTGAAGCTTTTTGCTTTTTGTCACCCGTGGTTACTTACCCTAGAAATTTTATACGTCGGGCAAATGTAACCAGAATGTTTATACTTGTCCCAAGCGCATAAATTGCATCAGTTATATATTACTTTCTCTTACCCATATATATGATAGAGAAAGTATTGTTTTTGGGTCAAACTTTCGAAATTGAGTTTTTGTTATATTTACACGTTTTGTGGTCTCCTGAATCTAAAAATTATGTTTTTAGCGGTTGGTCTGTGTGTGTGTCTGTCTTTTATCAGCATATCTCAAGAACAAACAATAGCAAAAAGTCCAAACACGGTATTCTAAACGTGTATCATATAGGGATGCTACATTAAACTTTTCGTTGAGATCAAACAAATGGTTTTTGTACAGGGACACCCTCTCACCCAAGATAATTCAATTCTGTCTATGTGGGAAATTCAGGTAAGTAGAGTTTAACATTTATAGACTGCACTAAACTAAATGAAACGAATATATATTTCTTACATGCGTAAAAATATGTTTCATATAGAATATGGTATGGAAATCATTCATTGCTCGTTTACAGGGCTACAAAAGAAGTAGATTATAGTTCGATGATACTTGAAAATTGATGAAAGTGTATTTTAGGTTGTGTCGTGTGTTATTAATATAGGATTATATTTATGTGCACAATGTTTTGTGTACACAACTTTCAGAAGATAAAAAGGGCTGCCAATATTTAAGCCTTAACATTCTTTTTTATTGTTAGTGGAAGTGATTTACTATAATATTTTACCATGCCTAGGAAAGCTGCTTAGGAATTGAAATTAATTCCTCATAGCCATATGGTAAATAACGTATTTTTTAATCTAAATATTCATCACTTAGATTTTTGTATATTTGCAAGTTTTCAGGCTTTCTGATTACTGAATTCAAGTTTTTAATGACTGACCTTTGTGTGTGTCTCTCAGAGTAAATTAAAAACAATTAATTTCAGGCGATCCAAATGCTGCATTTTGAAGTTAATACTTTGTTACTAGAAAAGTTTGATTACGATTGATAAACTTCAAGGAATGTTGTGTGTGAAAGTTGTCTGAATAATTTTAAATGAACTTTTGAATTTTAACAATAGATTTGAATTCTATATAAATGTAAGTACAATAATGAAACGAGGGGTTGAGGGAGTGGTAGCCTCACATAGAACTATTTGTCAAATAAAGATGTTTCGAAGCCTAATTTGAATTGTTTTAACATAGGTTTACATAGCAGTACTCGTTATCTCACCCATGAATCTCCAATCTGTATTTTTAGTATGAAATTTCAGGATAAGAAAAAGTCGTGTGAGTGACAAACCAGATTATATTTTTTTTACTTTGCTTTTCCAGTTCTGTCTTTTAATTTTAGAAGAAATCTAATATCCTCAACTTTATAAGAAAGCTTTGTTGGTGTGTTAAAAAGTGAGACAAAAAAGGGTGTTAAAAAGTTTATATGATAAGGGCTTAGTTGGTAGTTTTCGAAAAAATTTTCAACTCTGTAAAAGAGTTTAGATATTTTAAAAATTCAAGAAATCTCAGATTCATGAAGTTTTTCGCGATCTGGGAACTCGAGTTACAGAGTCAGTCGATATTATTTATCAGTCTATATACTTATCACTAGATATTTTATTGTTATATGTTATTCGAGTTCATTATGGGATTTAAAATGAGGTGAATACAACCACTGGCTTATGTATGTACAGGAACACACACACACACATACAAAAATCTCTTAATGTACTGTGTATGAATACAGTGGGATGAGGTTGGACTTGCCAAAATCCATGTGGAACCATGAAACACAAAATTATCATTTTCATTAACACTTTCCAACAAAGTTGAAAAGTGTTTATCCTAGCTAGAAAAAGTCACACACAAAGTACAAAAAAGAAAAGTGCACAAAATTCGAGCGTATTTGGAACTTCAGTATCTGCATAAAAAGTTTACATTGAATTGTGCACAAAAAGTGCATAAACTGTACATTAGAATGAGCACTAAAAGTGCACAAAAACTGCAAAATGAAGAGTGAACAAAATCCGAGTGTATCTGGAACCTCTGTATCTGCATAAAAAGTGACACTGAATTGTGTACAAAATGTGCATAAACTGTACACTAGATTGAGCACTAAAAGTGCAAAAAAATTGCAAAAAAAAAAAGGGCACAAAATTCGAACGTATTTGGAACATCTGTATTTGCATAAAAAGTGACACTGAATTGTGCACAAAATGTGCATAAACTGTACACTAGATTGAGCACTAAAAGTGCAAAAAAATTGCAAAGAAAAAGTGCACAAAATTCGAACGTATTTTGAACATCTGTATTTGCTTAAAAAGTGCACAATGAGTTAGGCACAAAAAGTGCATAAACTATACTAGTCTGTGCACGTTTCGTGCATAAGTCGATTAGTGAACTTTTTAAGCAAAATTCAGGATGCACTTTTTACGCAGATATAAAAGTTCTAAATACACTCGGATTTTGTGCACTTTTTTTTTTTTTTTTTTTTTCACTTTCTGTGCAGACTTTTTCTAGCTGGGATGACTTCGGTTTGTCCGTCTGCCCACAATCTAACTCCAGTAAATATTAATGGAATTTCGTGAAACTGATATATGTTGTTGAAGTTCACTATGGGATATCTCCTATTAAAAACGGAGTAAATATCAATACAGGATAATGTACAGGGAAACCCAAAATAATTTCAAAGCATTGCGTCCTATGAGAGCATTTCTATAAATCATATTTTAAAACTTTTATTTCGCGTAAATCATAATGGAATTGACTTTAACAATACATATGCGCATGTAATTGTTGTGATTGGCATTAAATATTTACAGGACCACACAAAAATATTCAGTTACATTAATTTCTATAATTGGAAATCGCAGAAATTGCATTTTCGTTTGCATTAATCGTTTTTAACAATTTCTAACGATATTTGAGAGTGATTATGATATGAATTCGTCTATATGTCTGTTTGTCCGTCTATTTATCCGTTCTCAAACTTCCGTAAATATTCACGGAATTTGTTGAAACAGATATACGCTATTCAAGTTCATTATGGAATGTTCCCAATTGAAAATGGGGTGAACACAACCATTGGTTTATATGTGAAGGGAACCCAAAAATATTCCCAAAGCATTGCGTTTTATAAGAGATATTTCTATAAATTACGTTTTAATACTTTTATTTTGTATCAATTATAGTGAAATTGACGTGTATCATTCATATGCACAAGGATTGCTTTCTATAGAGCATAGTAAGGATTAGAATTAAGAATTACAGGGCCACATAAAAATACTCTGTTACATAAAGGGCTGCAAATGGAAATTTCTGGAATTGCATTTACGTTTGTGTTAAGCGTTTTTTATATTTTCCAAAGATATTTACAAGTGATTATGTATTCAGTTAGTTTATTAGTCGATATTTCACTCCTGTCTGTCCGTTGTGCAATTACGTAGGAAAAGTACACATTGAATACACTGCTCAGCATGAAATTCGCCTCTGACACCATTTCAGCATATTCTTATGTAAAATGACCTCCTGAATCCGAATAGGAAGCCCATTTTCCCTATCACCCATCTTTTTTAGGAATAGCCCCCTATTTTTATCACTTTTTGGTGATTTTATGGCTATAAATTTGATTTTTAGGGGGAGGGGGGGGGGGGTAATTTAACCGTTAAATATCTTCTGAGGGGCCACAGAGTTTGAAAATTCTAAAACATGGACATTTGCGACAAGGAAAAAAATTTGGGGGGGGGGGATTTACCACTGAAATTATGCATTACATATCTTATATTTTTTAATCTGTTATTAATGTTATTTTTTAAACTATATATTTTTTGGTTTTTAGGCGTTAAATTAATTCTTTTTCATTCTCCAAATCAAACTCATGGTCATAAAATTATCGAACAGGGAAAGAAATTGAGGGAGGGGGTGGTATTTCTAGAAAAAGGTGGGTGACTGGGCAAAATGGGAGTCATATTCGGATTCAGGAAATAATTTTACATAAGAGTCAGCAAGAATGGTATCAGACTTCGAATTTTTTATTTTTTATTTTTTTTTATTTTATTATTATTATTATTATTTTTTTGTAGAGCAGTGATATTAAAGGATACGAGTGCGTGCAGTTGGAAAGTTTCAATAATCTAAGTGAACCGCATGATTTTTCCTTCTTCTTTTTTCTATAAGTGGCATATTGTTAAATTATAAAAAGATCATAATTTTAAAAGCCAATTAGTTGTAGTTTTTGCCTAAATATTTTCAGAAGTTTAAACATAGTAACAGCTGTTTAAATTGTGGTCAAAATCGGGCTCTTCTAAAACGTTGTTATTGTTACACTTACTCCACTTCACCCTACCTGAAAAATTACACTTGCCATAATTTCACGTCATAGTGAAAGTCTAGTGCTGATTTAGAAGCTTATTTGCCTTTTTATCGATTGCTGTCATTTCTTAAAAAATGTGCTTCGTCATGTCACAGGTGTCAATAATCTGTTGCACAAAAAATGAAACACTTGTACACCTGTTATGTCACAAATCACTGTCAGTGCATGATAGCATTTATTACTTTCTCTTATTCATATACATGATAGAGAAAGTATTGTTTTAGCTTCAAATTTTTTAAATCGAGATTTAGTTATATTTACAAGTTTTGAGGTTCCCTGAATCCGAAAATCATGTTTTTAGCGGTTGGTCTGTGTGTGTGTCTGTTATCAGAATATCTCAAGAACAAATTGTAGCAGTAAGTCAAAACGCAGTATTCTAAGTGTGTACTATATAACGATGCTACACTAAACTTTTCATTGAGATCAAGCAAATGGTTCGTGTACAGGGACATCCAAGAGAATTCAAATACATTTATGTCTATGGGGGAAATTTCTGATAATTACAGTGTAACATCTATAGGCTTTCCTAAACAAAATGGAATTAATGTACTTTTTATATGCATGAAAGCATGTTTTATATAGATTAAATTTTAATCACATTAAACGAGACAATATACATTTAAAAATATACAATTTAAAACTTTAAAACACACAAAACATAAATTTAAACGTTTCAAGCCTTTCACAGGCTCCTCATCAGTAAAAACATCAAAAAGTAAACCTTTTACTAGTTTACGTTTTGATGTTTTTACTAATGAGAGCCTGTAAAAGGCTCGAAACGTTTAAATTTATGTTTTGTGTGTTTTAATGTTTTAAATTGTACATTTTTAAATGTATATTGTCTCTTTTTTTAATGTGATTAAAATTTAATATAACTTTACGAGACGTAATGATTTTTAAATTTATTATGTAGATTGTCGTATGGAAATCCTTCATTATTCATTTACAAGGTTATCCAAAGTCTAGTGTTTCAAAAGAAATTAATTATTTAAAATCACTTGCTCTTTCTCAAGGCTATAATCTCTCTATTATCGATAAAGCTCTATATAAATTCAAGCATTCTAAACGTTCTGCTCCTATTTTGTACAATAACAGTCTCGTCCAAGTTGATTTGCCATTTATTCAACTGTTTCTTTTAAAATTTATAAAATTCTTTCACCATTTGGTTTTAAAGTCATTTACAAACCCGTCAACAAAATTAAATTGTCTTTTCTTAAAGATCCCATTCCTACTGAAAGCCAGTCATGCATTTATTTAATCCCGTGTTCGTTGTGCAATTTAGGTTATATTGGCCAAACTAGGAGGCGTTTGAAATATAGAATAAATGAGCACCGTCGAAATGTTCGTAATGAAGAGATTTCCAAACCATCTATTGCTTCCCACTGCTGGGCTCATGGTCATCCTTTTTTTTTTTCGAAAACTAACATAATTTCATCCCCTGTCTTCTCTTTCCATTTGGATATCCATGAAGCTTAATATTTAAAAATTCGAAATATATTGTTAATGATATTTCTTCCATTCCTTTCTTGTCTGATGCTTGGAAATTACCCCGCTTAATTTCAGTTTTCGTTTAATTTTGATATTTTAAAGATTTTTAGGTTTTGTTATATTTTTTAATCTTATTTATTTATTTATTTTCTTCTTTTATTTCATAATTCTGACCACACCAGTATTTAATATTCCATTCGTCTTTATATATTTTTGCTCTTCGCTTGAAACGGTTTTGAGCGTTTCCGCTTTCATTTAGAGCCCCTAAATAAAATAATAGGCCGGCGCATCACCGCCATTTTTTTGCCTCCAAAGAGGACAGCATTCCCGCTTGGCGTCCTTATCGCTTGCATAATGATTTTAAGAAATCTTGATCTGAAGCTAATCCGGTCAAGATAAGAGCAATAAGCAACAATAATATTCCTAAAAGCATTTTTTTTACAGTACATTCTCAGGATGTCATTTTATTCTGAGGATATCCTATGGATGTACGATGTGTTGTTAGGGCGGTTTCTGTTTCTTTTACAAAATGTCGCCAAAACTCAAATACACAGTAACAGAAGGTCTGTGAACACTTTATATTCACTTCTTGAATGATTATAGCAGTTTATCGCTAAACAAACTTCCATATCATAGTTTACTTAGCTAAAACTATGAAATATAATAAAATAAGTTACTCTAAAGTAACGTAAGACGATTAAAAAAAATGTTTGTGGTTTGTTTATCAGAGAAACGCGTTGGGTACATGTGGCACCCCTAAGGCAACAAAATGCCTGATGCGCCAGCTCGTATATATAGTGTGGTAGCGTCACAAACAGCTAAGATATAAAAAATCGATAGAATTAGGCAGGAATAAAACAGAGCCATTAAATAGACTTGTCTTGTTTACTATAGAAAATATTTACATTAATTACATTACAAAAAATACATAGTGAAGCGTAAATAGGCACCATGCCTGATTAAGATCAACAAATGAACTCAAAGTCCATATCTGGCTCTCTGCCTTTTCCAGATCTCCAAGATCAAATCTTACTCTTCTCAATTCTCGAGCTCATCTCCTCTCTGCCGGTCTCTCCCGGGCCTTGAGATAGGGGCCCAACCCCCTGATGCAATCAGGCTCCTCATAGGTGGTTATGGTTCCAAAGCACCTCCTAGGAACCTCGCCGGCCAGTCACTTGACCGTTAGCGTGGCGCCGTCCTGTCTACCACACCCATGGGATGTGCTAGGGTCGTCGGAAAAGTCAAAGGGAAGCGTGAAATCAGGATGAATGATGTCGGAAGAATTCAAAAAGCCACACTAGCCAACACTCTTTTCAAAAGTCCAGACTTTCCGTCTCGGCCGTCAATCACGTCCGTGAGAACGCCATGCAAGAACCGCGAGAACTCCATGCCGTAAAGGAAGGGGGGTCATCACAATAGGAACCTTACTTTCATTGCAGCACTCGTGCGTACTTTGTTCGCCTGACGAAGGGTCGCGTGTTTTTTCGACCTGAAACAATTGTTGCGAGTTTATTACACTTTATGGTGTTTATTCAAAGTTTTGTACTTATTACTTACTACCCAAAGTATTTGGACATATTCGGACTATACTTGAAAATTGCTGGAAATGTATTTCGTTTTGTGTTGTGTGTTTTTCATATAAAACTAAATTTAAAAGCACAATGTTTTGTGCATATAATTTATAGACAATATACAAGCCCACCCAAAACTAAGCTAAACTTTCCTTTCTATTGAATGTAATTGATGGAAGTGCTTTACTGTATTTCACTATGCTCAGGAAAACTGCTCAGAAATAAAAACTAATTCGTCATACCCAAACGGTAAATCCAAGTTTTTTTAAAGTTAAATTTTCACCAGTTATCTTGTATAATAACGCGTTTTGAGGTTCCCTGAAAACGAGAGTCTGAGTATTATATATAATTTTAAATAATATAGTATTTTTTCATGGTTACAATATGTTACAATACTTTCCTTATGTAGTATATCTTCAGAAAGTAAAAATACAAAATTTATAATAATATTCTGACTTCCTTCTTTATAAATATACTTTTCCTGCGCGCAGTTTAATAAAGGAATTTATCATCCTCTGTTGAACTTTCGTGTTTCATAAATGGGCGTCATCGTAAAAGTTCTGGTGGAAAATACACAGTATATGAGAGGTTTTTCCAGTTTGACAGCGACATCTTTTTGGACTTTTTGTGGATGTCATTACAGAAAAATGTGAACGAACAAAAAAAAAAAAAAAAAAAAAAAAAAAAAAAAAAGAAGAGTTCATAAAATAAATTTGCTTTCAAGGATAGTTCTTTCAGCGAGACAAATAGCCGAGTCATTTTCTTCATTAAGCGAAACTGTTGAAGTGTTAGAAAAGTTTTTCTCTGCTGTCGATTCAACAGGTAAATATACAAACGATTTCATATTTGATGCAATTTTTAAAACTAGTATACCGTGGCCTTCACAAAACTTTCTCCTATATTTTCCCATACAAATTTCATGTAGTGTAAATTGTTTATTGAAATTATTATTTATCAATATTATTTTCCATGTTTAGCGCAGACGAGTTTCATTTCAGAGAAGTATAACCCTGAATGTCGAAGTAAAGTCAATTTTGTGCAAAGATGACTCTCTACTTATCGTTCCCGGAAGACAAAGCTAATGTTATATTTCTACAGAGAATTTCTCCCCGTTACAAATCATTAACTAATACATATTTTTATATTCCGTTTCAGAATCAGAAAATTCACAGCTATTAAATTGGTTATCGCTTTCTAAAAACAGATTTTTTTTTTTTTTTTTTTTTTAAATATTTTATTTTGAAATTGTGAAATGCGAAATTTCACAGTGTGAAATTTTACATTTTTTTTTTTAACTTAAAGATTAAATCTTAAAAATTAAGAATTTTTAGAAAGCGGTAACCTGCTTACTAGTTGTGAATTTTTTGAATGCGGAAACAAAATTTAAAAATATGTATTAGTTAATTAGTTATAAAGGAGAAAAACTCTCCATAGAAAAGATTCAGCTTTTGGAGACGATAAGTAGAAAGATACCTTAATTGTGCTTTTTTTCTTTTTCTTTTTTTAAGAATGGAAAAAAATCGGTAACTTTGTTCCATATTTAATATACAAATAGTCTGTGTATAAGATTAAGAATATGAGATTTATAGTTCAACCATTTATTTAAAGGTAGTGACGATTTCTTTAAAAAAATATTCATATTAAAAATTTACGCGAGAGGGGGGAGGGGCGATGCTCATGTATGTACAAAAATGTCATCCTGATTGACCATTACTATTATACATACATATTTATTTAATTTGATAATGATTAATTAAAAATAATCCTCATTGCATGAATTTATAAAAAAATTTGTCCTGTGCTCCATATTAAAGATTATATATATATATATATATATATATATATATATATATATATATAAAATCACGCTATCTGTTTAATGATATGCGTTAAAAGTTGATTGACACCAATTTATGTCAAGGTGCAACTAAATATAAATTTACATGAAATTATGTTAGTTCTTGATTTAGAACTGCCTCAACTTTTTGTCTCACACACAGAGAGAAAAGCATTTTGTAAAAAAAAGTCAAATGACGTTCTTGAACACTCAAAACATGCTAATCCATAAAACTGATAATCAAAATTTTTTTACAAATTTAATAATTTCTTATATAGGGTAAGTGCACCAGTGATTGACACTTTTAGAGCGATCTCCGATGTTTTTAATGTTCTAGTCATCAGAAAATATTTTTAGAAATCTTAAGTTAATATATATGGCACGAAAGACATTCAGAACCACATATATGTTAAAATATATACATTTGATAACAAGTATTTTTTTTTTATTTGACACCCCCTCAATGTTCCAGTAATTGACACTGCCAGTTTTTCCTTTTATCAGTAATTGCCCCCCCCCCATGTTCCAGTGTTTGACGCTGCTAGTTATTCATTTTACAAGTTATTACCACCCTATGCTCCAGTGTTTGACATAAAATGTTAAAATTTTTATATGAAAATATATGATTTTATTATTTTTCTTATTTATTAATTATTTCGGGATAGATGTCGATTACTGGAGCATGCCAATCACTGGAGCACCTACCCAACATATACATAAATATAGAATGAAAATTTAGAATTGAATGGAGAAAGTGTTATTAGTATGAAATAGTCTTGTTAGTGTATTGGAAAGTTTTGTTAGTATTTTAGAGCGGCTTATAAGTTTGTAATTATTATTTATTTATTAATTTTTTTTAATAAAATTTATTCTATAATTTATTAATTCATTCTGTGTTTTATTATAAATATATCCTGCAATGCTGAAAATCTTTCATTATCTATTTATGATGCATGTTTTTAATTCATTGTCATATCAATACTTGATTGATATATATTTTTTTTAAATAAAATTCACTCAATCATTCTCTGAATTACTGTCATTCAATTCCTACTATAAGTTCACACTCTCCCTATATCTTGTACAAATCTTGCAATCGATTTTTAACTAACTTCCCGACTAGCAAGAAATTTGAAACTTTCAGGATATTTCAGACCACGGTGACAACACAATACTTCGAAGTCCGATTTTCGAATTTTTTATCAGTTTTCTTATAATTAATTAAAATATGAAAATAATAACATCCTAATAGCGTTATTATACCCATTAAAATATTAGCTATAATTTAATTGTTGCCAAAAAATTTTTATGAGTTCATTTTCTTTCGGCATAAAAATAAATACATTTAATTAAACGTGAACATTAAAAAATTATAAATAGTTAAATTAGGCATCTCACAAAAATTGACGTCATTGTCACTTTAAAAAATTTATGCACATTAATAAGAGCTCTATGATTCATCAGAAAATTTAAAACATGGTACATAAAAAGTTTTTTTTTAACTTATAATTATTTTTATTTCATTTTTCATGGGCGCTTTTTATTTCCTAATTCAAAATTTTTAAAAAGAAAAACTTTTTCGATAGTGTTTGTAAGTAGGAATTGACTTAATTTTTTTTCTTTTATATTACTTGTTTTTACTATAACAGTAATAACTATAGCAATAATGCATGACTTTATATTCTTATTTTTAAATAAATTCACACAAGCACTGTCTCATTCCTACTTTTATTTTAATGATATCCCGGGATATGCGAAAACATTTCGTAATTTATAAATGATACATGATTTTACTTTCTCTTATGTTAAATAACCCCAACTTTATCCTTCTATCACTTGTTTCCTTTACTGATGTGATTTTGTCCCATAAAATAAAACAGTGTTTCTATAATTTGTGAACGATGAATGAATTTTTTTTTTTATTTTTTATATTATTATATTGGTTTTATTTATGCAATTGTAACCTTTTATATTTTGCAGTTTACAAATACTTATTTATAATTTTTGTTAACTTTTAAGATATGTATTTTACAATCCGAAATATAAATTTAATTCCGTTTTCACTTGAAAACAATGGCTTTGTAAATCAACATGTAAAATGTTATTTAGATATGTTTTGAAAATCATGTTCATTTTGTATTTGGAATGAAAACTATCTTAATGTGTTCAAAAGTTTTATTTATTAATCCTCAGTAAGGTACTGAACCCATTTTGTAAAATATATTATTAATATTTTTTATAAAACTAGTATGTTGCAGCCATCACAAAACTTTCTTCTATATTTTCCTACTCAAATTTACGCGCATTACAAATTATTTATTAAAATTAGTATTTATACTAAAATTATTTTACATGATAAATGCAGACGATTTTCTACTTGGAGAACTATCAAATTAAATGTCGAAAGAAAGCCAATTCTGTGCTGATATCTAAGGAAATGATTTTTCTTATTTTGTTGTTAGAAATTAAAAAAGTCGATTAATTAAAATTATCCCAGACCTATGTATCAACCATTCGTTTTAAAGGTATTGAAGAATTCTTTTGAAAAAATACTTATAAAAAAATGTACACTTCCGGGGAGGGGAAACGATGCCCTTACACGTACAAAAAGTTTTCCTGATTGACGATTACTATTGTATGTATATAGACATAGCTGCCAATATTTTAATTTATTCCGGAGTAATTTTAGCCCCGCCTTTTTTTCGTACCACTTATTTTTTAAAAGTAATTTTTTCTTATTTTATCAAAGTTATATATTGAAGAAAATTTTTCTATAAATAAAGTGGTGCGAAATAAAGACGGGGCTAAAAGTACTCCGGAATAAAATAAAATATTGGCAGCTATGTATTTATATATTTAATTTCACATTAAAAAGTTGTTATTATTTCCCATTATATTAAGAAATTTCGTTGTATAATACCACGTTAAAAAAAAAAAAAAAAAAAAAAAAAAAGAAATGGGATGACAGAGACATCATTTGAACGATTGATCCCCAAATACAATCAGCACCAATTCAAGTCAAAACCCAGCTAAATGTAACGTCTGGTTAAATTCTGTTTATTAGTTTCTGAGATACAGCACCTGCAAAATTAAATTATCAAATTTCACTTTAAAGAAGTTGCAACTACAACTGCACTCCGTAATATATAAAAGTATTTCATCCATTTTTATTCCAGTTGGCAAACTGCAAATGGCGAGGACGTTTTTATAGCAGATTGAAAGCAATAGATTTTCGGGCTAAAAAAGTTTATTTTGATTTTTTGAGAAATTTTTATATACAAAGAAACTTTAAAAAATTTTTTTCTAATTAATCAGTCTGAGAATTTTCGGGTTCGTTTGATAATCGATTTATATTAGTTAATATTTTTTCTGGTTGGAAATTCAGTATATAATAACAAACAAACTGAAAAAAAATATCATTATTTATATATTATTTTTATATTACATTCCCACTTTGTACAATGAGCAAAAAATTATTACAAACAATGCACAATAACTTATACTCGTTACACGAAAACGTGAACATTTTTGAAATATTGTCAGCTATCCAATCAGCTAGCATGTACAGAGAAACAAATACTTTACTTCGTTCATTTGATTTTGTAGAATGGTATTTTTAAGATAACTTATTACGTTACTTGAAGATTTGATGTTATGTATGTTCAAAATATCTAAAACGGGAATTATGACTATTGGACAAACCTGCACAAATTAAATTGAAACACTGTTATATGAAATTAGTGCATGATAAATTAGATGGACATTTTTCTTTATGTTATGGAAAACTTTAAAAGAATACGTTTTTAATGTTATGGTTCTCCACTGAATATGGTAAGTATGGAAATTATGTTATTTTTTAAGTAGGGGAGAGTGAGGGTGAATGGGACATTTTTCATGTTTTTATTGATAACATTGGCCATATGTAATTCAGAATTTCGTAAAATGGCTCATAAGTACACTTCAGTAAACGGTTACATATAAACATACTAACTTTAATGAAAAGTTATCATTTTTTTTTACATGCATATGCATTGTCCCATTCATCCTCACTTATGGGGATGAATGGGACAGGACTGGAATTAACAAAAAAAAAAAAAAAAAAAAAAAAAAGAAGGAAAGTAAATAAATTTTTAAAGTTAAATTGGTTTATGTGATTTTATTACACACTATGAATTCGCTGAAATTAACATAAACTGATATATTAACTCAAATTAACATCAAAAGACAAAAGTCCTTTGGTTCGCACAGTTCCTAGTGCTCTTGGTTTTGGTAATTTAATCTAATAAGACCTAATCTAAAAATAAATAAATAAATAAGACACTAGAAAGAGATATATTATTATAATAGAGTACAAATTATCCAGATAAATTTTTGTGTCCGACTGATCGGGAAAATCAGCATTCTATTCTGTATTACATTAATAATCACCAGGATTTATTTAATTAGCTTGATTGAAATTGTGATTTAAATCAAAATATTATTAGTTTATTTATTTACTTTTTTTAATTATTGATTTAAGTTGCATTGAATATTTTAACTTATATTTTTTTAATCATAATTATTGTAAACAAAAATCAGAACAACTAATTTCAATTTTTTTTTTTCTAAGCCCACAAAATTAAAAATCCTGATAATCAATATGGCTAATTTACGTTTTAATATAATTCTTGTGTAAAATTTTAAACTAGTACATAGTGGGAAGTGTCCCATTCATCCTAACAGTCACATGATCATATAAAACCGGAAATAGGCTTAATGAACAATTGTCAATATTCTTCTTGAATATCATAAGCACAATAAAAGATTATGTCTTTTCACCATATAAGAGTTATATTACCTTTAAGCAAATAGTTAATGTCTTAACTACTACCTAATTGAATCAGCAAAAACTTACTTTGGCAGCTGAAAAAGACACTTTAATTTTTATCTGCCCTTCTGTGGATAGCACAATTCTGAAACTACACTTGATGAATGATCTCAGTGCTGCCATATATCAGAAAAAATGTCAAATTTCTGGTGTTTGCAAAACATAAAAATCTAGCTATTGTCCCATTCATCCTGCGTCCCATTCAACCCCACTCTCCCCTATTTTATAAGAGTTTGTAGTTAAATACATATTATTTAAAACGAAATATTCTTCATAGTTTTTAGCGCGATAGTAAGGGAGTGTGAGGTGGGTTGTAACAGTTTTTAGAAAATTAAATATATTGTAAAATGTATTTACGTTTTCCTGTATATAATTGCTGTTTTCCATAGCATACATAATCATCTATCATATTCATTAAAAAAAAATCGTTAATGTTGCTAGTTTTAGCACAAAAATTATTTCTTTTAAATTATTTACCTGTTACAATTTGCCCCGGATTTGCGGCTAATTGTAACACACGTGGGGCAAATTGTAACGGATACAAAGGGAACCCTAACAATAAAAACGACAATATTTCAAAATGTTTTTTGTTATCAATTATTTATTAATTTAATAAAAAAGGCAATTAATAACTAATATTAAATTATAACTTTCTTGGTATAGTAACAATGAATTATATTAAATGGATTTATTCCCCCTCGTTGAAAATCACTCAATTCTTTTGGACCAGGCATATTTTAAAAGCTTGACAATTTGTTGCTTTATACAAACCTGCAAAAAATTAAAATTATATCAGTTGTTACCTCGAAATTCATTAATGTTAATAAAATTCAGGGTGTCTATTTACTTATGACATGTCTCTGTATATTATGTTCTTTTAAACTTTGTGTTTTCAATTCTTTCTTTTGGAAATCATAAACAAAAATTCATATATTTCATCATATCTTATACTATTAAGTGAGCAATATTTGTATATATATATATGTATATTTCACTGTTCTCGAAAACGGTAGCTCGGACAGTCACGTGATTTAACACAAAGGTGCCCTCCATAGGGTTACTGTGCACATCGAAACCAGATTTTCGAATTTTTGATTAGCTTTCTTTTAATTAATAAAAATATGAAAATAAAACTTCCCATTTCTATAATGACGCAGAATGGAGAATCTTAGGAGAGATTTGATTGGTTTATTTGATTTTCATTGATTTGAGTGTATTTTACACTGAACTACAGCTACGTTATGAGGAATTACGAGAGATTTGAATGGTTTATTTGATTTTCATTGATTTGAGTGTATTTTACGTTGAACTAGAGCTACGTTATAAGGAATTACGAGAGATTTGAGTGGTTTATTTGATTTTCATTGATTTGAGTGTATTTTACATTGAATTAGAGCTACGTTTAGATTTTATTTAAAAATATTTGAATTTTTAATATTTTAATATTATGCGACTTTTACAGAGAACAAATTACGATTGACGCCGCAGGCGCCCGAGAGCATGTTTTTTGGTAAAAATTTTCATGGGTCTCTGGCCAGCTATAGTAATATAATTATATGAAGTAACCTGAAGCTATTCATAACGAGATTTTTAGCTTATCTGGATCTTCACACGACCTTCCTAATTTGGAGAGGACAAAATAATATATATATATATATATATATATATTATAACAAAAGTGGAATGTGTGGCCGCGAAAATACTATGCAGATAAACTGATAAAATAATAATAATAATAATATGGTATATGATTATTTAAACAATCTAAAGGAACGTGGCACAAAGGTATAAAATTAGAAATTCTATTCATATCAAGGTACGTGCAATTTTCCATAAAGTCACTTTGAAAAAAAAAAAGAATTCTAGTTAAAAGAAATAAATTTACATTGCATTGGCCAAACAATAAGCATTTTTTTTAAAGCGAGCTATAATTTTAGACTTGCTAAACTACGGACACATCTGTCACTTACAAAACGTGGGAAAAAAAAAAAAAAAATAGAAGAAGGTTGGAATTTAAGCGCGTTTATTTTAGATCTCACTTAAAAGATGTGGTACTTACAAATGAAATAATCTGGTGCGACACTCACACAACTTTATCTTACTCAACATTTGAATAATATGAAGGCAGATTAAGCGGTAAAATAGAAATTACTGCGTATGATTGTACTTTAATATAATTAAACTTACTTGTTTGAGGGTATTACCGCCCCCTTCAACCTCTTGTTTGAAATAATACCTACAAGATTTGTTTTTTTATTAAATTTAAATATCTCTTCGAAATTATTCATTCTTTTTTCGTACACATCACACTTTGAAACTTATCAATCTTGGTCAAATGTTTAAAGTGGTATCCTGATATGAACTTCAAAATACCCAATTTGAATTTCTTGCAATTATTTGTTTTTAATTATGCTGATAACAGAGATATACACAGACCAACCGCTAAGGAAATGATTTTCGTATTTAAGGGACCCCAAAACACGTATTTACTCTCACACACACACATAAATGAGTGTTGAAGTTTGGAATCCCGACTAATACTTTATCTACTATAGATGCAGTACAAAGTTACTTGAATATGATTTATAAAAATTTACTTCATAAAACTCGATACATTGGCATTCTTTTGGATGCCCCTTTACCAGTGTTGGACATAATTGATTAAAAAGTAATTGAACTACAATTAAATTACAATTATAATTATTTTACTGTCAATCGATTAACAAGTAATTGATTACAAATAAATTGAATTATTACAAATAAATTGAATAGGTAATTCAATTTATTTGTAATCAATTACTTGTCAATTGATTGACAGTAAAATAACTATAATTGTAATTTAATTGTAATTCAGTTGTAATTCAATTACTTTTTAATCAATTAACTTTTTAATCACTGTAAAAAAAAACGGAAGCTTTTACAGCAAAATGTGCTGGCACCCATATTGCCAGCACATTCTGCTGTTAAATAAGGCAATTTACAGCGGAAACATATGTAAAAACTATTATAGTTTAAAAAAAAATAAAGAACGCGCTTTTATAGAAATGTGAACTAAAAAGCACAAAATATCTATCTATCTAAGAGAAAATCTTGTGAGTGACACTCCATAATATTTGCATACATTTAAATCTTTAATTAAAATAATTTAGAATTAAACAAAAACCATTTTTAAAAAATCTCTCCTGACTGGGATCGAACGCTAGAGCTTTGGGTTCGTAGCGCGGAACTATACCTCAACGCCACGACGTTCACGTAAGGAAAGTCTTTTTTTACAATATAAATTTTTTGTTTGCTCCCAGAGCGGTTACAAACAAGCAAACATACATACAAACATACATACATACATACAGGTGAAGCTAATAAAAGCGTGTTAAAAAGACTCTTTTACGGCTGTTTCTGCTGTAAATAACTTCTTTTTTACTTTCCCCCCTACATGCACCCACATAGACCTTATATACTAGACAACGCATTCCCCTTCGTTATTTGACTGCATCATGAACGAGCTTCCCCAGCAAAATTGTCACGTGATGTTGGTCTAGAGGAAGAGTGGAGAATGATCACTATGTTATTTTTCTGTAGGAACGAATTTTGTGTTTTTTAATATTTTTATTGTGCACGCACTTTTTATTTTAGCATTTAGATTTACACATGGATGGAAAGCTAAACTTTCATAGATTAATTACATAGAAAAAAAAATTATGATAAATCATTTTGCAAGCGAAAAAATTGCGTTTGAATTCTTACTTCAGTCAGAGAAGTATGAGATTATGCTTGCATACGGGAAAAAAGAGAGAGAGAGAGAGGAATCACCCCTAGGCCAAGATCACGTGACTTCCGAGACTCAGAACAAAGGATGGAGGTATCAGATTACACCCTCATGTTGAAGACATTCGCTGTAATGGTCAGCCGTATTGGTGGCGTTGTCTAGTATATAAGATCTATGTGCACCCATATTGCCAGCATATTATGCTGTAAATCTACCTTTTTTTTTTTTTTTTTTAGTGTGCCCAACAGTGCCCTGTACAAAAACCAGTTGTGCTATTTATACTATTTTAAATAGAAACATGCCATAGTGAATTTGAATAACGTATATCGTTTTGAAGAAATTCTGAAAACATTTACGGACACTAGCGGTGTACAGATAAACAGATAGGTAGACAGGCAGATGAACAGACTAAAAGACAGCAGACAAATAAACTAATTCAAATTACGATCACTTTTAAACGTTGTCAGAAAGTGTTATAAATGCTTAACAAAAGTGAAAATGGAAATGCAGGAATTTCCGATTATGGCTCTTAATGTATCTGAATATTTATATGTCGCCCTGTAAATCCTTATGTTAATCATATTATATTCTATAGTTCTTTTTTTTTTTTTGTGGGGGGGGGGGGGATATAGATAATAAAGCTTAATATCAATTTGATCTGTGCGAAATAACAGTTTTAAAATATGGTTTAAAAAATCTCTCTCACAGAACGCGATGCTCTGAAATCCTTTCAGATGTTCCCGTACTCAAACCAATGGTGGCATTTAATTCATTTTCAATAGGGAACACCCCACAGTAAACTGGAATAACGTATATCAGTTTCAAGAAATTCCACGAATATTTACGGGAGTTAAAGCAAGGACAGAAAGATAAACTGAAGTCCTATACACTTTCAATTTTTTTGAAAAGTTTTAAAAATGAGACTCGATAACTGGCTAGTTTTTTACCATGTTTTTATTAACTTCTATATCCGCGTTTGTAATGATCGATAGATGGCGCTTTTTCAGCTTTTATTGTTAGTAAATATAATAGCCACGTGTATTTATTTTTGTTCTTTTTGTTATTCTACTTAATGTTCGTACTATAATTTCTCCGCCATTACATCATGGAAAATTGATTGCTTTTGGAAAAAAATATTTCAGTTTATTCAAAGTTCGATTGGAAGTAGATTTTTAACTGAAGTTGAACAAATATTAGTTTCAAATCATCTGATTAATTCTTTACTTCCATTAGCCGAAGCAACTGAAATTTTAAATTTGTCATTTGGAAATAAATGGAAGCTTAATTCTGGATTTCTTGATCCCTTGGAGTTACACTGTAGCACACAACAGTATGTGTTATCTTTTTTACCTGATTTATTCATTTTTATTCAATAAATATATGTGAAACTAAACATCGGCAAGCAATGGCGACTAGATGAAAGCCGAATTAAAGCATGTTAATTGTAATTTCACCTTAGCCCACCAGAGGGCGAGCATTTCATTACAATCGCGGATTCTTGTTTGTTTGTGTGTTTGTTTGTCCGGTACAAATCTTGCAATTTTATATAACTAACTTCCCAACTAGCTAGACATTTGAAACTTTCACAGTAGCTCAGAACCCGGTGACAACACAATACTTAGAAGTCAGATTTTCGACTTTTCGAATAGTTTAATTAAAATATGAAAATGATAAGCTCCTATTAGCAATAAAAATAGTCATTAGAATATTAGCTATAATTTATTTGTTGCCAAAAAAAAAAAAAAAAAAAAAAAATTACGAGTTCATTTTCTTTCGACAGAAAAATAAATACATTTAATGGGCTCTTCCCACCTGAAGTCAAAGGACACATGATAGATGAAAAACAAATAGCAGACAAAATCTTGTTATCTATAGCAATTGCTGAAATAACATATTTTCTATTCTTATTTTTGATCAATCGTATTTAATCTGTGTTATTTTTTATAAATCATCATTTTTAATCCATTTTATATCATTATTCATCCTCTTTTGTTTGCCGTATACATTTACAATCATCATTAAGTTTATGTTTGTTATTGATGTTCATGAAGAACATGTTTAATATTCTGATTTTTGGTACTTAAATCAGTGACAGTGCAATATCGTACTGCGTAAATCCATTTAGACCAGTAACTAAGTTAATTAACTTGTTGTACCACCTTTATGCAATTAAATTAAATGAAAACATTTTAAAATTTCAAATTATAATCCATAAACATTCCACAAGAAGCTATTATTTATTGCTAGATCAGTTAATGTTACAGTTACGCTACAATATACAAAAATCGATTCTTATAGGTAAAAATAAATAAACACATAAAATGTTTTTTAAAAATTATTAAATTTACAAATACAATTATTTTACTGTTTACAAATGCACAATATTACTTTTATTTTATTTTATATTAAATATTAACATTTTTGTTCTTAAGAGCAATATTTAATTGAATTCGATTTTCAGAATTCGATTATTCGTTTTCCTCTATCACGTGATTGAGCAGACGACGGTGGGAAGAGCCCATTAAACGTGAGCGTTAAAAAATTATAAAATGTTAAATTATGCATCTGGAAAAAATTGACGTCATTATCATTTTAAAGATTTTCTACACATTGGTAAAGTGCTAATGTAGTTCATGATGCAAATATATGTTGTTCGGAAAGGATTAATATTTTATTTTTAAAACCAATTTTTCTTTTAAATTCAAATTTCCCGTAACTCTTTAACCAATCACATTAGAACGTCCATCTTTGGAATATCGATAATAAGGATTTTCTCGCCAAAAGTCTTCAAAAAAGTCGCCAAGGGCAAAAACTCGCCAAATTTGGCACCAAATCTATTACCTGCCTATTGGAGCTTTTTAATGGGTTTTATTGGGAAAATAAAGCTATTTTAACGCGAAAAAGAGCTGGAAATGTAGAAAATTGACATTTTATCAACTTACTAAGCCTCTTTGAAATAATTTATACAAAAATAAATATAATTATTTACAATTTCGTAAAAATATCCATTGATAAAGTGCTAATGTAGTTAGTTCTGTAGCTATGATTCAACAGAAAATTTAAAAACATGGTTTATAACAAATTTCTTTTCTTATAATTATTTGAGTTAAGATTCGATCCATAACTCCGAGAAGTAAGAATAAAATTTTTGGAAATTGTAAAGTGAGAGACAAGTACAACTATAAATTCCGAACAATATTATGCTTCTACATGTTTTGAATTAAAAATTAAGCACCGAGCACCTATTAAATCACGAGATGCACAAGCACATGCACACGCACGTGCACCATTAATTATGTTAGGAATATTTATAACTCGTATTTTTTTTAACAGGTGATCTGGGTCTATCTCGCAATTGCTGTTCAATGTCTCACTCTCGCTGGATTATTATGCTCTTAATTGTTTTTTTTAACACAGATATCTCACGCAGTTCACTACTGGCAGAATTAATGTTACCTTCTGCAATTAACCGATTCAGAGACGAATCAAAAGTTAATACACCGGAAATAGAGACCGCTGAAGACTTCAAAGAACAAGGTGCAAGTCAACCTCTGTGCAATATGTTTGGTTGCGATTGTATACCACCACCGAATGAAAAATGTTGTGTTGGATATATGTACGATGTACGAGCAGATAAATGTAGACTACTAGTTTAAGACAGCAGATGACTGACTTTTACACAAGATCTATATTAAATGCCACACCTACAATATTATTTAAAATGTAATGTTTGTATGTTTTTTTTCAGCATAATATTTTTGGTAACAATATATATATATATATATATATCAAAAACGTTGGTTGTGACCTTATGAAATAAAGTTTGTGACTTTAGTTTTGCCGAGCCAAATACATACTGTTCTAGCAGTTTTTCTTTTTTTTCAATTTATGGTGTTTTAGATTGATTTCTTTAGAAATCGATCTATTGCAATCAGTTTACTTATCTATCTATATCTATATGTATATCGTTGCTCTCATGACAAACAGGTGCAACACATGTTATTAAGACACAAATAAGAACTAGATAATCAATAGGAATTAAGTTACGCCACTTTGACATATCAAATATACCATATTAAGTCTTTCAAAAATGTTTAATTCAAAATTGCATTTTATTGAATTATTCAAAATTTTGCTTCAACTGCTTTACTCAAAATTGCGATATTTTGGGTTACGCCTTTGTCCTGAAAGCGACGATATAAATGGAAAATTTATCAGCATTATAACTTTCAAAATACTGAATCGATTCAAACCAAAGTTGGTCAGTGGACTTATTTACAAATATCGTTAATGAGTTCGTTAACCAAGTTGCTCCTACATTATATTTTCAAGTGACGGCCACTTAAAAATTTCAAATTTACTTCATAAAAAACGTATTTAGGAGTATGTGGTGTATTTTATTATTATGTTCCTGATTGGATTCATTGGTCTTCTGGTAAGTGATGTCACATAAATGTACATGTACCTGCGAACTGTATTGCCTAATCAATGATCTGTTAATTCCTCTTTACTTGTATGAATGCTAAAACAGATCAGTCTTCAATATATAATCGTTTGTGAAATATGTGCATGTTAGCTGTAATTCTGTACTGATAAGTATAAAGGATTTAAGTCCATATTCTTGATTTTTCAGGAGACGAAAAATAAAGTTAAACTAACTAAAAACTAATTAGAAGAATCGATTAGGAAAAAGGGATTATGTTGATTTGTACCATTCAGTGATTACCAATCTTCATTTGATGAAGGGAAAAAATTGAATTAAATATTTTATACAAAAGATTAATGCTAAATTTCTGACTTGAACCTTTTTTTACCAATGGATTTTCTCAAAGACTAAATGGCATGGACTTAAATCCTTTATACCAATCGACATAGAAGTTTTTTCTGAGTCTGACTATGTACTTAACTCAAAATCGACCTTTTTGGATTAATCCTTTATACTTATCAGTACAGAATTGTTCTTAGTCGTTTATTAAAGAGTAGATTAATGAAATTTTGCTTTATAAACAGCCCATATAATAGTCTAAATATATTTTATTCATGAGCTTGATACTTCATTTTGTCTCAAAATGGTGGCCACTTAAAATCAAGTTGCCACTTGAAAATGTGCACGCGAATGACATTTGAAATATAAAAGTAATTCAAATCAAAGTTGGACAATAGATTTATAATTCATCCAATTCCTATCCCAATCAACTGGTTAACTAATATTACTGACCGTCCACATCTTCGTAATAAAAATTCTAAAATCTTTGAGTATATCTCAGAGATATCAAATTTAACATCCCAATATTACGTTACTTCTTCACTTCTCAAGGTAGTTGCTACTTTTTTAGCAGGATTGTATTATCTCAAGATGATAGTTACCAGTCCAACAGTATTACAGTCGCGTTCTCTTCAATTCAGAATCATAACTGCACGCCTATCACCTGCTTGAAATATTAGAAGCATTCTTAAAACATTTCTGACTAGTAAGACCTCGCATATCTACCAAATCTTACATTTTCTAAATAGATTTTAAATACATGATTTGTGATGTCTTCCAAATTAGGCGTAATCACCCAAACCACTTTCTTAATTAACTTTGGTGCCACCCCCTCGTGAAGAGAGAGGGACCATGTATTCTCATTAGTATAAATCACACTTCTAAACAAAACTTTGTAGTAAGATATTAAATTATAATCGTTTTACCTGTGAGGCTTTAAAAATTTAGGAAAAAATTTATTTTCTGTCTTAACATATCTTTTGCTTCCCGATTTTCGAAATTTCTGAGGTATTGCTTCCCTTTTTTCGAATGGGGTTTTTATCCGAGATAATCTGTCATTATTTTTTTTTTTGTTTGTTTGCATAATAAACTACCAGGAAGGTTAAAAATCGCTTCAAACTATTAAATTGTAGTGAGCAACTTCCTCCCGTTTTGTAAACATTTAAATACATTTATATTATGAATATCTTGGATGAGTACACTGATCAGCTTGCTCCACCATATTTTCTCTAAGTGGTAGCCACTTGAAAATTTATAATCATTATTATTTTTAACCAAAATTGAACAGTCGGCTCATCTTAAACACATCTTAGGTGAGTGTCTTTGGCAACCTGCTCCGCCACTTTGTTTCCAAGTGACGGCTACTTGAAAATTTGTTATCAGGATAATATTCAAAATACTGAATCAATCTGAACTAAAGTTGGACAGTGGACTTATCTTAGGCATATGTTGGATGAGTTTACAAACATACATCATCCGAAATTATGTTTCCAAGCAGCGGTCAATTAGAAATTTCGAAGTAGGTGAAAAAAAAAAAATGTAACTTTGAGACAAAAGAAACCCATTTCTAATGATCTGGAGGTCGATAAGACTATTAACCAGATACCATTACCAAAGCCGTAACCAGAAAAAAAAATTCTAGGATGGTCAAAATTCAGTGCATAAAAATGAAGCATAACTTAAAAATTTTAGATTATCTGCAAAATTTCGAGTGGGTGGTGATGGTTGAAACCTCAAAACTTTTCCTTGGTTGCAGCCTTAACACGTTGAGCGCTATGTCAGCCATCGGTGGCTGGACAGTGTTAACTATGATATAAAGCCACGTCAACCATTGGTGGTTGACAGTGTAAAATATGATATGAAACTAAACGTATTACATTGTTTTAAGTAATTACTGAAAATTTATTTAAAATTTGCTTAATTTTTATTTATTACAGGATAATATCATTAAGGATTTTTATAGGATTTTATTAAGAATTCGCATGGCGCTCAACGTGTTAAACACTACATATCAACATCCCACTTCCTTACAGATATGCAGGATTAATTCGAATCCCATGTTACTGCCATACGAAAATGCGCCTATTATCAGGAACAACTGCAGAGCAAGACTCGTCGCGAAAGAGAACTGTATTCCGTTCATACCTTCTCCAACTGACATGCTGTCCTCTTCACTCTTTGCAGGCATGATGACGTGCTTTTAGTTTTAATGGCATATACCCTATGTTTAAGGGCATAAAGAAATACAGGGTAGATTTGGTTTTTGATTTTCTGATTTGAAATTTTAGTGACATAGGCCAAGCGAAGGTATTGTTGAGGAAGTGGCATTAATTATTCGATTTCTTCATAGTGTAAGTATTAAGGAACACTGTGTAAAAAAAAAAAAAAAAAAAAAGGATGAGTATACAGCAAATAATCTAATGTGTCACTCACACGACTTTCTTTTACCATGCTTTTTAATTCTATAAAGATAGATGGCAGAAGTCGTAAAATCAGCAAGATAAGATAATAAAGTTCAATCTACTTTAAAATATTCTAAAATGTGTGGGTTTAGGAACTGCATAGTTATTCGGCATATAACTCTGTGTAAAGGGGAAGGGCTACCGTTCTCCTCATCCCCCTATTCAATTATAGTGCCAACATTTATTTAAAAAGAAATAATAATAATAAAAGGATGTTATTAATTTGTAACCCTTAAACTTGCCTATCTTGATCAAATTTTTCAAGCGCCAATATAATACAAACTTTAACATACACCAAATTTGAATTTTCTGCAGTTATTTGTATTTAAGTTATAATGATAACAGATATACATATAAATAAACTACTAAAAACATTACACACACGCACGCACACGCACACACATACACATACACACACACACAAAAAAAAAAAAAAAAAAAAAAAAAAAGAAAAGAAAACTCTGTTTACCGTATGGGTACAAAAAATGAATTTTCTTTCCTGAGCCAGTGTTCGTTGATGTACTAAAATATAACAAAGTACTTCCATTAATTACATTCAATAGAAAAGAACATTTAGCTTAATTTTATAGGTAGCCCTTTATATTGTCTATAAACGATATGCACATCATATTGTGTACTTAAATTCAATCTTAACTGAAAACACCTAACACAAAATGCAATACTCTTCCACAGATTTCCAAGGATAGCCTCCAATATCTCTAAATATATCCAAATATTTTGGGTAGCACGAATGATGAATGATTTCTTTACCACAATCTACACAAAACATGGTTTTATGCATAAAAAAATATGCTCATTCCATTTTTTTTTTACGGCAGCCTATGGATGTTACACCGTACTTATCAGAAATTTCCCATATAGACGCAATATATTTCAATATCCTTGGATGTCCCTGGACACGAACTATTTGCATGATCTCAGTGAAAATTTTAATGTAGCATCACTGTATGATACAGATTTAGAATACCGAGTTTGGCCTTTCTGCTACTATATATTCTTGAGATATGTTGATAACAGACGCGTACACGATTTTTGGATTCAGGGGACCTCAATACATGCAAATGAAAAATAATCTGGTGTGTCACTCACACGACTTTCTCTTACCCTGAAATTTAATACTATAAATACAGGTTGGAGATTAAGAGGTAAGATAACGATGTTATGTAAACCTATGTTAAACAATTCAAATTAGGCTTCGGAAGAGTTTAATATGATAATTAATTCTGTGTGAAGGGGGCTACCGCCTCCCTCAACCCCCCGTTTCATTAATGGAGCTACATTTATATAGAATTTAATTCTGTTTTTAAAAAAATAATTTACTAAAATTATTATTTAAAAAAATTACCTTTTATGATAATGCAGACGATTTCCCTATTAGAGAAGTAGTATAACACGAAATATCCAAAAAAAAAAAAAAAAAAAAAAAAAGTCAATTTTATTCTCAATATTAAAAAAAAAAAAAAAAAAAGATTTTTTTTCTAAGTTTTTTTTGTTTTTCTTTCGTTAAAAGTAAAAAAAATCGATAACTTTGTTTTAAATTATCGCAGATCGATGGTTCAACCATTCGTTTTAAAGGTATTGGCGAGCTCTTTTGAAAGATACCCATCATGAAAATTTACTCCCCTCGAGGGGGGACTTCCACCCCAGGGGGGGGGGGAAGCGAGGCTCTTACATACACAATTTTTTTTTCCAGTTGACTATCTCTAATACAATATATATATATTCGTTTCATTTGGTTTAGTGCAGTCTATAGACGTTAAACTCTACTTACCTGCAATTTCCCCCATACACGTAATGTATTAGAATACTGTTGATTGTCCCTGTACACGAACCATTTGCTTGATCTTAACAAAAAGCTTACTGTAGCATCTATATATGATACACATTTAGAATACCAAGTATGGAATGTCTGCTACAATTTGTTCTTGAGATATGCTGATAACAGACAGACACACAGACTCACAGACACACAGACCATTTGCTAAAAACATGATTTTCGTATTCAGAGGACCTCAAAACGTGTAAATATAACAAAATCTCGCGTTCGAAAGTTTGACCCAAAAACAATACTGTCTCTACCTTACGGGTAAAAGAAAGTAAAAAAGGTAAAATAAAATAAAATAATAATTCAGTGTGTCACTCACACGACTTTCTCCTACTCTGAGATTTAATACTATAAGTACGGATTGGAGGTTAACGAGTAGTGTTAAGTAAAACTATGTTAAAACAATTCAACGTAGGCTTCGGAACAGTTTTATTTGATAAATTATTCTATGTGAGAAGAGCTACCGCTCCCTCAACCCCCATTTCATTATTGTACCTACATTATAGGGAATTCAAATCTGTTATTAAGCTCAAAAGTTCATTTAAAATTATTTAGACAACTTTCACACCCATCATTCCTTGAAACTTATCAATCTTGAACAAACATTTTTAGTAACAAACGTAATTCACTTCAAAATGCATCATTTGGATCGCCTGAAATTAATTGCTTTTAATTTACTCTAACAGACACAGGCAAAGATCAAACTATAAAACTTGATTTATGTATTCAGGAAGCCTCAAAACCTGTAAATATACAAGAAACCAATCGATGAAAATTTAGCATAAAAAAAAAAAAAAACATTATTTACCATATGGATTTGAAGAATTAATTTCAATTCCTGAGCAGCTTTCCTGGACATGGTAAAGTATTATATGATATAGTATATTATAGTAAAGCACTTCCACTAACAAATAAAAAAGAATGTTGTGCCTTAAATATTGGCAGCCCTGTATATCTTCTGAAAGTTACGTACACATCACATGGTGCACATAAATATAATCCTATATTAATAACACACGACACAACCTGACGTACACTTTCAAAAACATATTTTCAGGATTTAATCATTATATACATATAAATGACTCCAAATGACTATAAATGACTCCACTTCCGGGTTTGATCAAACGCGGAAAATGGTTGATCAAATCTGATCTAACGATTCTACGTCGGATGAGACCATTTTTGACCCAAACATCCGTCATGGGGGGGCCAACTTCCCCATTTTCTCGGTTAAAAAATCGATTTTTAAGCCACTTCCGGGTTTGATCAAACGCGGAAAATGGTTGATCAAATCTGATCTAACGATTCTACGTCGGATGAGACCATTTTTCACCCAAATATCCGTCATGGGGGGGCCAACTTCCCCATTTTCTCGGTTAAAAAATCGATTTTTAAGCCACTTCCGGGTTTGATCAAACGCGGAAAATGGTTGATCAAATCTGATCTAACGATTCTACGTCGGATGAGACCATTTTTGACCCAAATATCCGTCATGGGGGGGCCAACTTCCCCATTTTCTCGGTTAAAAAATCGATTTTTAAGCCACTTCCGGGTTTGATCAAACGCGGAAAATGGTTGATCAAATCTGATCTAACGATTCTACGTCGGATGAGACCATTTTTGACCCAAACATCCGTCATGGGGGGGCCAACTTCCCCATTTTCACGGTTAAAAAATCGATTTTTAAGCCACTTCCGGGTTTGATCAAACGCGGAAAATGGTTGATCAAATCTGATCTAACGATTCTACGTCGGATGAGACCATTTTTGACCCAAATATCCGTCATGGGGGGGCCAACTTCCCCATTTTCTCGGTTAAAAAATCGATTTTTAAGCCACTTCCGGGTTTGATCAAACGCGGAAAATGGTTGATCAAATCTGATCTAACGATTCTACGTCGGATGAGACCATTTTTGACCCAAACATCCGTCATGGGGGGGGGGGCCAACTTCCCCATTTTCACGGTTAAAAAATCGATTTTTAAGCCACTTCCGGGTTTGATCAAACGCGGAAAATGGTTGATCAAATCTGATCTAACGATTCTACGTCGGATGAGACCATTTTTGACCCAAATATCCGTCATGGGGGGGGGGGGCAATTTCCCCACTTTCTCGATTAAAAAATCGATTTTTAAGCCACTTCCGGGTTTGATCAAACGCGGAAAATGGTTGATCAAATCTGATCTAACGATTCTACGTCGGATGAGACCATTTTTGAACCAAATATCTGTCATGGTGCTGAATGACTCCTTGCTTAATAAACCCCATAATTAGTTTAATTTAGTTAAGTAAGAAAGTTTAGTATTGTCATTAACTTAACCCAGGTTATTTAAATTTCCCACTTAACACTTAGGGAGGCATCCTAGCATAAAATGAAACAGTGCACAATAAGAAATTTACTCATCATGTTAAAAACCAAATATTATTTATTAAGGGGAATTAGGATACATAAATTATTAAGTACATTAGGCCCGTATGGCCGGTTTAAAATTTGCATACCTAAAATTTACCGATATATAATAATTCTTTTATGGAGTCCTAAATTACTCAGGAAATCGCTAAATAATAAAAATGCTTACCGAAAATCTTCAGCGCAGTTTGAAGCATCATCATCCTTCCAGAGCAAACACTTATCACAAAAATCCCGACACTGAACTTAATCCAAATCTGACTCTACGTTCACAAATTTAAAATCTCTTCCTTTTTTTTTCTCTCCGTCCTCTCCCTATATCCCAATCCGAATTTTTATGCCCCTTTTCTCTTTCTTCTCATATTCCCCTCTTTCTCTCCAATCTCTGGCTAGTTCGTCGTTAACCTTAATATTATTGGATTTTAGGAATTGAATAAAATTTTCCGTCATTGGCTCTTCCTTTCCCCTTTTAAAATTTTCCTAGCCTTATTTTATTTTATTTTCTCAGCTGGTTTTTCGCGCGCTTTCCGCATCTTTTCATCCGTATTCATCTCTACCCTTTTGTAGACTCGAACGCTTACCAACAATCCTTGCATTATTCTGGTCCCCGACCTATTCAAAACTCTCTGAATTTGGCGGTACCTTGTATGTAACATAAATTTTTCTTTCCTCTTATAGAGAAGACATTTCCAAAATTTGACTTCTAACATTTCTTTTGAACGTATTCTAATCGAAAATATTTCTTGTGCTATAAATTTACACTCAGTGCCTTTATTTTTTTGTTATGATTTTGACTTTTACTATCGTACACCTGAATAACCAATCCTTTCAGCATTATCCCTGCTTTCAAGCCTTTATTTTTAAAATATCCCGGACATCTGGCCTTAAAGTTGTTTTCGTTTCTTACCTAACACGATATTTTCTCACAATAATAATTTTATTTTTGTCCACCCAAGAATTCCTATAAGCGAGCTATCCTTCTTTAACTTTCATGGGAAATCGTGTGTGACCATTCCTTTCTTAGGAAAATATGCCCTTTGCAATGTTCCCTTATTCACCTCTAAGTTTAACCGCGCTGTTATTATTATGCCTTAAATTCCAAATCTTTAAATTTTCCTCCAAAGAAATTCCAAGATGTCTGAGCGTGTCTCAGCAATATATCGAATTCCCCAAAAAGAAAAAAAATGAGAAAAAAAAAGAAAAGTGCTTTAACTCACGCTGTGATTAGGACTCCATATACATTGCAATAAATATAAAACAGTATTATAATAAACAGAATAAATAGATATAATGACATATAATCATAAGTGTAATAAACAGAGTATATGCTACTATATGCATAATATGAAACCATACAATAAGTGAAAAGAATGAACCATACGATAGAAATACATACATATGATATTTCATAGAATAAGTGAAAAGAATGCATCATATAGAAATAGGTATATATTAATTCAGACAATAAGTGAAAAGAATGCATCATATAGAAATACGTATATATATTAATTCATACAAGAAGTGAAAAGAATGAAACATACGATAAAATACATATATATATAATTAAATTTTTTTTTTTTTTTTTTTTCTTCTAGTAGAATAGCACAATTGGTACACTATTCTCTATACCTTTTAATTGTATAGAGGTCAGGAAAAGAAATTCTTTACGATTTATGGGCTCACAAGTGTACATACAGACACCGACAGCTATATAAATACATATATAGTGTATGATTATTATCTTTTCTTTTTCCTGATTAATGGATATAATTTTTTTTTTTTTTTTTTTTTTTGAAATATTGTCATTATGTTTATATTTTTGTTAACGTGAACGACAGCAACAAGTAATTATTGTAGAAAATATTGTAATTAAAATACATATGATGAATAAAGATGATCCTATGAATTTTAGTAAGAAAAGATGGTTAGTAATGTTTGGAAATTTAAACCAATCAAACCAAGTGTTTGAACCTTCAACATGTAGTGTTCTTGTATAATTAGTATTCAGTTGTAGCAGTTCCACACTTGGCTCATCCAAACAGAACTTTATTTTCTTACACTGAACGAGAGTTGGTGCTTTTAAGCACAACTTTTCGTTATAACACCGTGTTTCTGCAAAAAATTTCACAGTTAGTATCGACGGGGTCGTTGTAAGTTGTACTGCTTTAGTGTGCACAGCTATCTCTTGAAAATGTACAGTAACTACACCTGGATCACAAGTGCTTGTTGCCTGGAAAGTGATGCGTGCCAACACAGGGCAGTTATAGCATCCCGAGGCTGTGAGATCAATATCTTCAAATTTCGGACATATTGTATTTGATTTTATTACCATTTTAAAATTAGTGAAGTGCAACTGTATACGAACAGCCGCAGACATTAATAGCGATGATTTTAACACATCCTCTTGTACTTGAAATAGATGAATGTCTTTTTGCAATGGCAATGCATGCTCCTGGGAAGAAACGAGATGAGTTAATGCATCCGAAACCATTGTGCAACGCAGGACATCCTCGAAAAAATCACAATTTGATATATTGGGGTCGAAGATAAAATCTTTCGTAAAAGAAGTATTTGCTTGTATAGCTCCTATTTGACCTGCGTTGGGGTTATTTCTGGGACTGGCTGGCGCTAGATATGCTTCTGAAGGTCGACCAACTCGTTGTATAAAATAGTCTTGGAGGTTTAGTTGTGGTTGGTCATAGGCGCCCAGAATTGAAACTTTGATTCCCGACTTTGTGTACGCGGAATCTGTTAAAGATAGCCGTGAAACTGTGTTGTTTTCAGAGTGCGTTAACGATACATGATATTGACATGTATGTCCAGAGATTTTGGATACTTCATAGGTTTTTAACAAGTCTGGTTCAAACCAGACGCGAAAAAAATTGCAAGCCGCTCGAGTTAACACCGTACAGCCCACACCTAGTCCCCCTGGGACGCAGGCTGTAATGCCAGGAAATTGACGGCTCTCAGCCGTTTCGGCTTCAAAATGGTTACCATTCTTGCCAATGTATTGTTTTATGCAGTGCACACCTCGTCCGCAGAATTGATTAAAGATACAAGAAATCTGCGATATGTATTTGGCAGTAACTGGGAATGTGAAATATTGTCTTTCTGTGTGAAAACTGCATGTCACTTCTTCTAATTTAATTTTTAGTGAGAACAAATGATTTTCGTGACTGTCCGTGAACCATAAACACGTTTCCGCTTGAATTGTGGGTAATGATATTTCTGCAGTTGTGTACAACTGGCATGCCTTTGTTCCATCCTGTAATACTTCACAGGTCTTTAAGTCGGAAGTGATGATCGAATGTGAGTTACACTCACTACTAATTTCAGTGCAAAGTAATGCCATGGTTAAAAGTACTAAAGGGAGAGACGAAATTCGTGGATTTTGTACAGCATGATTCTCCAAATGTTGATAAAAGTTTAACATCAAATTTCGCATAATGCTGCCGATAAAAGCACCAGTAAGTAATGAAACTCTGGCGAGTAATTTAAGGCATTTAATAATGATATAAAAAAGAAAAATTACTGATTTAAAAACATATATGATATTCTTAATCGCTGTTTTAAGAAATAGCAGCATAAACAGGATAACTGTAGTTAATAGTATATACATGATGTATTGAAAAATTGGAGGTAAACATTTTAGATGTTTTATCACTTCCCAACAAAAAAAACATTGTTTGATTTGGCAGATAGTTTTCCCTGACACGTGGAATAAGCCCGTTACGGAAATACCGCTCGGGTGTAAATAAATTACTGTAATGTCTGACCTATAGGCCAATAGTTCGAAGGGGATTCGTATCATTAAGTCATTTGGCACAGTAAGCACATGCTCATATTCATCATTTCTAAGTATGACTCTGCCTGTGTCAGGCAAGGTCAATATTGGATCCGTAAAGTTTATGGTTAAATTGTGGTTTTGAAAGAAAGCGGATTCCCCTTCTAGGAGTTTACGACGATGCGGTGTTATTGCTTTATTTTCAAATAGACAAATGTCAAAAGTAAGTAATTCTGGGTCATAAATGGTGGCATCCTCTGTGACAGCAATCATTATCTGTTTCTTTTGTGTATAAGCACAAAAGCAGTCACTTTTAGGGGAGCAGTTATGGGTCTCACAAAACTCGGGCGTGCCTGTACAGCGATTTTCACCGCATTCACATAGAATCTTTCGCTTGTTGAAACATTCATACGAAGTGCTTTTATTATCTGGTTCCTCTGAGTGTCGTAAGATGAATGAAGAGGGCATAATCAGGGAGTAGTCTTTTGCTAGGATAAATGTTCTATTCGCTTTTACACAGTTGTGGCAGTGATGGTAAAGACAGGCATTGGCTGGAAAACTAATTTTTGTGATGACATGTCTCGTGAGGTGGTGGCACTTAAGTTCATTGTAAAATGAACACAATTGTGGCCTGAAATGTTTGCCTTTAACGGCAGATGCCAGTATGAATAGCACTGAAATATAAGAAAAAGCATTTTCATTAATAGCCCCTCCTGAGTAAATATAATTTAATTATTATTATTATAATTTATTTATTTTTCTTTTTTTTTTTTTTTTTTTTTTTTTGAATATGTAAGTGACTGTTTTAACTGGTGTGCGAGAAAACTGCATATATTATATGATTTCCATTATTATTATTATTATTATTATTATTATTTTTCTTTATATATATATAAATTCAATTCCCTTATTAAATGAAATTTGAAATTTATAATATCAATAGATAAATGTACCCCTCAAATATACAAATTAGAAGAAAAGTGAAGTTAAACATGAATTTGTTAAATATAACGCAAGGAAATTAAATGAAATAGAAAGATAATTTAATTTTACTTTATTTCACCTTACGTTATTTATTTATGTATATATATATATATATATATATATATATATATTTTTTTTTTTTTTTCTCCATTAGAAAATAACAATACATTAAAGGATAAATTATTATGATTAAATATTATTAATATATCCTTTTTTTTTTTTTTTTATATTATTATTATTATTCTTATTAATATTATTAATCTCATATAACAGTTAACAAGTTTCTCACAATTGGCCAATTTGTGAGAATGAACAACGTCTGTTCATAAGATTAATATAAGGGAACGCGAAATGTGCGCCTAATTATAAGATTAACAAGAGAATTGAATTTGAGATTGTGAAAATATTACATATATAAGGTAATGGAATAAAACAAAGTTATGTAGAATTAACACTATTCTATACATAAAGGACGAATTTCTCAGGAAGGAATGCTTCGTATGTATGTGTACTTAATAAGAATTAAATAATAATGAAAATGAAAATTATAAATAAATGTTAAAGGAATTTAATACTTCCTCATCTTTAATATTATGTTAAGTCCACAATATTACTGTATTTGACACTAATGCTATATTTCATATAATCCTACCATAAACAAAGTGAAACTGTATTATTTACAAAGTTAAAGACAAATATAAGTATAAAATAACTGAATACATACGAGTAATATTTGTCTAAACCGTACTATCGACAAGGCAAAGTCTAGTTGATTATAATATTTATAAAATATTTTCTAATTACCTCGGTACGTATGTATATATAGATATGAATAAATATTTATTTAATAAAATGGAAGATCAAGGAGATAAGTATAAAATTTTATCCTCTAATCATAACAATAATAATAATAAGACATATAAATAGATATTGCCTAATATAAAATAAAATTAAAATAAAACTGATATAGATATAAAATTACGTATTTAAATCTTAATAACGAGTATAATAGTTATAATTATCGTCATACATCGACAAAACAAAATACAACTGAAAGGATATGTGATAATAGAATATCAAATCACGAATATATATATATCGATAAATAAAGATGTGTATATATACATATGTATACATTATTATTATTCATTTATTCATTTATTTATTTATTTAATTAATTTTTTTTTTTTTTTTTTTTTTTTCAAATCCTAGTCAATAAACTAATATGACACAAAAGCGATATCATTCTGTGTATTTTAATGCTAAGTCAAAAATTTTGTCCGCGAAGGGTTGAACTGTACTGCGTAGAAAATAGCGGGGTGGTGGTGTTGGTTCGGTGTTGACCGGTGGGGAGAGTGTATAACTAATAGTGTCTTGAGATGATGTATGGGAGGAAGGGATATTTTCGATACTAGAGTTTGTTGACCCCAGATTTACTGCTTTGGGAAGATTCTTGCCACCGCTGTCTAGAAGGTAAGAATTGTTGTCTAGTTCTTCGAAAATTGCGTGTGGTCGTGTTTCTGGGGACGCTTCTATATTAGGGGAAGGGAAGGATTGTGTATTATCTGTAATTGTTGTATGTAACAGATCTAATTCTGGTTTTCGGGCAGTATATGGAATAAGTCTTTCAGCGTGAATCTTCATGTCTTTATTTTTGTGAGGGTTTATAGCGTCAACTATAGTATAATTTACTTTATTATGCTTCTTTAAGATACGATAAGGGCCAAAGAATTTGCGACGTTTCGTGATATTTAAATTACGGTCCCGTGCTGGGTCATAGAAGTAAACTAATTGACCGGGATAGAAATCACGATATCTGGCCTTTTTATGTTGGTAATTTTCCATCGCGATAGCGGCATTCTCTAAATTTTGTATCACCTTTTCGTGTGCGTATTTTAAATCTGTTGTTCGTTTCAGGATATAATCTGGATATGCCATTTCCTGTGGTGTTGAGTTATTATTTATAATGTCGGTTGGTAATAAAGGGTCATATCCTAAGTGGATATATGCAGGTTTTTCGTTAGTAGCAGAATGAATTGTAGAGTTATAGATTAAGGCGTAATATTGCACGAAATCGTCCCATTGTAACGTATTGTCAGCAAAAATAGCAAGTGACTTTTTAATATTCTTGTTGGCAGCTTCACAAACCCCATTTGTTTGAGGTCTCATAGGTGTTGTGAGTAGTTTGAGGACTCCTAGTCGTGTACATAGTATTTTGAACAGATCGCTGATAAATGAAGGTCCTCTGTCACTTAACAATTTTTCTGGAATGCCAAATAGACTAATGTAATCTATAAATCTGTCAACACTCGTAATTGCAGTAGCGTCGGGGACGGCGTATAATCTGATAAATTTCGTATAATTATCTATAAAACTAAGGATGTATCTGTTACCCTTATGTGTTCTAGGTAATGGGCCAATGTGATCGCATGATACCATTTGCATTGGTCTAGTGGGTTTGAAATTCCTCTGAAGTGGGACAGGAGGTAACACATTTGGACTCTTGAAACTTATGCAATGTGCGCATGATTTTATAAAATGTTTTGTGTCCGAATATAAATTTTCCCAAAAGTATTTCTCTCTAATGTTGTTGTAAGTTTTAAATACTCCAAAATGTGCCATATGATTTGCTGCTAGTATGTGCGGCTTAAATTTGTCTGGTATAACGATTCGTAAAATGTTAGTGGATTTTCGAAATCTTGGTATAAATGCCGAATGCATAAGTAGTCCGTCTTTCAAAAGGTAGTTTGGATATAAATTTGAAAGTAGTGTTGGTGAATTTTCTAAGGTTTTAATTATTTCCGAAAGTTTGGAATCCGTGCGCTGAGCGGTTTTAATGTCCTGAATTGTTGGGAGATTAATTTGAACATTATTTACTGTTAAAATATCTAAATTGTTGATTGGCATACTGGTAATTCGTTCCTTATTGAGAGAAAAATTTCTCGAGGGTACATTTCCTAATGAAAAATCATCACTTTGTCCTTTAACATAAATTAGTATATAAGCTCGTTGGTTTAATACTTCTTCTATATCAACAGGCAATACTTCATTATCATTCATAAAATACCAATTCCCTTTCGAATCCTTAGTTAAACAAAAATAATGACCGTCATTCACGTAATTACCCGAATGTACTATTATGGCATTTAAATAATACCATAAGGGTTTATATTTTCGATATGTCATGTAAGGTTGAAAATTTATTTTATCATTATAAGTCACGTGATGTGATATCTTTTCACCTCCTTTTTGAGAAAATGTAAATCTTTTCAAATGAAATGTAAGTACTGTAGGAGATTTGGAAACTGAAATTTGTTTTAGTGCGTCTACCATCGAATTGCAATTATAACAATAATAGTCTGCTTGCAAATGCTCTGGTTTTGTGAATTTATGTAAAGCTTTCGTTAGGGAGTCTGTACCTTGTGTAATATCTAATGAGAAATCTCTAAAAGGGTCAAACGTTATGCTCTTATGCCTACAATTTAGACATTCTACTTCACTACGGAAAATTCCTTGAAACATATTTTGTAATATAGTTGATTGATTGTATGAATATCTGAAAGCGTGAGTCTCATGAAATGAAACTGATTGTTCTAAATGATCAATAATTCGACCCAGAAATTCGTGTGCATCCTGTTGGATATTGTACTTAAATTCTTTGTCAATAGTTTGGAGATTTTGATAAAACTCAATGGGTTGTACTACTCTTCCCGTTTTTCCCATTACTGAGTCTATGTGTCGTTTTAACATACAAAACATACAAAATGTATTTGGCTCACACGTGAACTCATGGTTTGAATGATGAAATAGAAAATTCACTAAAGGTGGGAGATATGTAAGACATTGTAAGATAACATTTATATAACAAGTGTTGCCCATGTTTTCTAATCCAGCTCTCCTTTTATTAATTGCTTTAGATTCTGGGTGTACGTTATCGTGCTTGCTAAAGTGTGTAATATTTGGTTGTGAAAGTAAATTTCCTACTGTTTTATTTTTAATTTCGGAAATATTATGTTTAGTATTCTGTGTTGGAATGTTATAACTCTTTTGTAATTTTTCTCTGAAAGGGTTTAGTGAGTGATTCGTATTGTTAGTGCTTACAAAGAAATCTCTAGACAGAGTATCTGCGACAATGTTTTGCGATGATTTAATTAATTCGAATGTGTAGTCATAATCTGATAAAAAGGCAAACCAACGGGTTACTCTGTTACCGGGTGATTCGAGAGAAGCTAATTTTGTTAAAGCTGAATTATCACACCTTATTATAAAGTGTCGACCATAGAGATAGTGTTTAAAACTTTTTACCGCTTGAACAATAGCCAAAAGTTCTTTTTCAAAAATGATATATTTACACTGAGTGGGATTTAGTTTCTTTGAAAAATATGCTATAGGGCGAATTATACCGTACTCATCCCTTTGTCCTACCATAGCCCCTAATGCATTTTCACTACTATCTGTAGAGAGAATAAATTCTTTATCATAATCGGGATGTATCAAAATAGGGGGTTTTGATAACTTTTCTTTTAGAATATCAAACGCTCTTTGAGCTTCTGTTGACCATCGGAATCGTTGATTTTTCTTAGTCAAATTCGTTAACGGTGCAGATAGAGTGGAAAAATTTTTGATAAATTTTCGATAGTATGAAACAAGACCTACGAATCTTCGAATCCGCCTTACAGTAGTGGGAACCGGAAAATTTTGAATTTTAATTATATTTTCATCTAGCGGCTTAATTCCTTCTGCGTTTAATTTATGTCCTAAGAATTGAATTTCAGGGAACATAAAACAACATTTTTCTGGATTTAATGTTATTCCATACGTACGAAATCGTTCAAATAATTTTCTTAATTTGCTAAGCATGTGTAGCTCGTTGTTTGCACCGATGCCAAAGTCGTCGATGTAATTACATATTTTAAGGTCTGTCAAAGGCGCTAAAATCATATCTGCCAATTTACTAAAGTGTTCTGGGGATGCTGACATCCCTTGAGGCATTGTGAGATAACGATAAGAGCCAAAAGGCGTAGAGAAAGTTGTCATGTCTCTATCTTGCGGTTTTAATGGAATTTGATAGAAAGATGAAGAGAGATCTAAAGTTGTAAATAATTTTGATCCTCTTAAATTTTCTAACAAATGATTTATTATAGGTAATTTGTACCTTGGGTATTTTAAATATTTATTTAAAATTCTGTAGTCTACGACATGTCTCCACTTTTGTTTCTCCGGATTACCAGATGGATTCTTTTTTTTAATGAGGATTAGTGGAAAACTAATATGAGAGTCCGAGCGTTCTATAATATTCGCTTCTTCGAGTTCGGATAACTGTTTTTTCAGTTCACCTTCTAGCGCTTGTGGAACACGATACGGACGAATTGACGGTAATTGAGATATATCAACCTGTAAATTTGGATGTATTGCATCTGTGCGGCCAATGGTAAACATTCGTTTACTAAATATATCCGCAAATTCCATAAGTAGTTCTAATAATTTCGCTTTTATCTCAGGGTTTAAATGTGATAAGTTAAAATCGGTAGGTTTTAATTCTTTTCGTCGTAATTGTTTTATATATTCCATATTACGAGTATCAAATACCGTATTAATTGCCCCTAGTCGCGTATGTTTATTTAAAGGGACTGCGTTATCACTTAGATTAGATATTTTAACTGAAATCTGTTTGTTATCCTCCACCGAGCAAAATGTGTTGACAATTTTTATATTTCGATTCTGTAAACACGGGACAAAATTTACCTTTTCTCCGTGCTTAATTGCCATATCTAGGTTTAGCTTAATTTGCCGTGACTCATGTGGTTGAAGAGTGAATTTCGCAGGTATTCTCGCGTAGTTAACATGAGTTGTGCTAATATTATTCGAGAGTGCATCTCTCAACGGCACGGTCACATTCCGTGAATTCAATGTATTAGTTTCAAAATTTATATTAAATTTCTGTGATTTTAATAAATCATATCCTAATATGGCATGATAATATTTAGATAATGGATTTCTAACAATATAAAACTTATGTCTAAATGTTTTATGTCCGATTGTCACTGGAAGAGAAATACATCCTACAATGTTCATATCATTACCTGTTACGGATTTAAGATTTATATCAATTTTCAAGAATTTAATGTCTTTATCTGAATTGAATTGTTTAAAAACATTTTCCTGTATGACACAGACACTGGCGCCACTGTCACAAAGGCTAGGAGTGAGAAATCCTGCTAATTTTACATCTACTATAGGTAAAAATATGTGTCTGGTATTTGAATCGATAATCTGTGTGTTAACCACATCATTAGTTATCGGTCTTCCGTTATATGGCTTTTGTTGGGTCCGGGAACGCGTCTCAGACCGAAATTCATTGTGCGTTCCCGATTTTAGTTTAAATGTTTTCTGTTATTGTGCTCATAGACTTGTGGCTGTGGTCGGGAGGAATAACCTCGAGTTCTATTATTTATGTTACTCGTATTGTGTTGACGAGAAAACGAGGGGAATTGGGGTCGAGTACGATTTGCGGGATTTGAATAACACTTACTGAAATGATGTGAGAGTTTATGACAAAACCTGCAGGGTGGAAAACGTCTTTGGTGTGAAGTATTATTACCTCTATTGTTGTAGATACGCCCAGAAAAGTTTCTAGGGGTCGGCCTTTGATCATTTCTATAATTTTGGTTCGAGAATGAATTTTGTGTTTTTAATTTTAATTCCTCAATTTCTTTAGTTAAAGCGCTAACCATTTCTTGGGTATGCATAGCATGTGATTGTATGATATCTTTAAGGTCAGAGTTATTTGTGATATTGTTGACCTCTTGCGTGGACTCAGGATTGGTTAAAGACGAGTCACTGATTTGTAATGTTTGGATGAAATCTACCGCTTCTTCAAAAGTTTTAGGGTCTTTTAAAATTAGGGAATGTTTATATTTCGGTAATAGACCTTCCATGAATTTCGCTAATTTACTCTGTTCAAATAACGCTTTTACTGCAGCATTTGTAAGATCGGGATTATTAAAAAAATGTTGCGTAGCTAATGCTACCTTTGCTGCATAGTGTTTAACCTGCTCATTCGGGAGCATTTTACAATTCGAAAACTGTTGTTGTCTCGCTCCTAAACTATATTTAGTGTCAAAATAGGAAAGGAATTTCCTTTTAAAATCCTCGTAATTATTTTCATTGCTAAGATCGGGCGAATTTATTATATTTGAAAGTGCGTCACCTCTTATACGTGATTTCAGTATAAGTAATTTTTCATCTGGTGTGCATTTTGTGAGATCCGCAATTTTTTCAAAGTTTTCAATAAAAAATTTAGGGGTAACCGCGGACAAATTATCAAATTGTGGGATTATTGACTGCAAACCTGCTAACTTTCTAATCATACTATCGGATTCGGATCCGTTTGTTTCGTCTCCCGGCATGTTTTAAAGAGTAAAGGAGGATAAATATACAAAAAAAAATTTCAATAACTACTTGACTAAACAATAACAATAATAAAATGAAAATTCAGTATTTATATCTATACAACACCTTTAGATTGTACTAAGCTAAAATGTATATTTTAAATAGAAAATCCACAAAACTGAATAATTTATCAAGATAAAATTCTAATAACACTGAATATATTCAAAATTCTATGATATAAGATACTAGGAAATCCATACCAAATAGATATAAATTACTTTTTGTTTTGAAATAAAAATTGAAATAGCAAATCATTTAAAATATTACCATATTAGGAAAATATTTAAAAGACTGTAGTAACGAGTAAACTCAAAATTAATAGTTAAGTATAAGTATCAAAGAAAAAGAAATTTCAAAATTTTTGTGGTATAAAATATAAAATTTGGATACCTAATATTGTCAACGTATGTGTACATATATGGATGTATTACGTTAAAATACAGATAAAATAATGTTAAAATTCAAAATTTTCCATATAGATACACATAGTTGTATAGATAATGAAAATCAAAATATATATGCAGACATAAAAGATGTAATGTATAATAAACACACATATTAATAAAATAGGTAGATATATAAAACGTAAATATTGATTTCCCCTTATATGTGAGAAATTAATAATTAAATCACTATATAATATTATTGTTAAAAACAATTTTATACTTAAAGACTACACTTAAAAAAGTGTAATGGTCACGGCGGACCACTTGCTGAATGACTCCTTGCTTAATAAACCCCATAATTAGTTTAATTTAGTTAAGTAAGAAAGTTTAGTATTGTCATTAACTTAACCCAGGTTATTTAAATTTCCCACTTAACACTTAGGGAGGCATCCTAGCATAAAATGAAACAGTGCACAATAAGAAATTTACTCATCATGTTAAAAACCAAATATTATTTATTAAGGGGAATTAGGATACATAAATTATTAAGTACATTAGGCCCGTATGGCCGGTTTAAAATTTGCATACCTAAAATTTACCGATATATAATAATTCTTTTATGGAGTCCTAAATTACTCAGGAAATCGCTAAATAATAAAAATGCTTACCGAAAATCTTCAGCGCAGTTTGAAGCATCATCATCCTTCCAGAGCAAACACTTATCACAAAAATCCCGACACTGAACTTAATCCAAATCTGACTCTACGTTCACAAATTTAAAATCTCTTCCTTTTTTTTTCTCTCCGTCCTCTCCCTATATCCCAATCCGAATTTTTATGCCCCTTTTCTCTTTCTTCTCATATTCCCCTCTTTCTCTCCAATCTCTGGCTAGTTCGTCGTTAACCTTAATATTATTGGATTTTAGGAATTGAATAAAATTTTCCGTCATTGGCTCTTCCTTTCCCCTTTTAAAATTTTCCTAGCCTTATTTTATTTTATTTTCTCAGCTGGTTTTTCGCGCGCTTTCCGCATCTTTTCATCCGTATTCATCTCTACCCTTTTGTAGACTCGAACGCTTACCAACAATCCTTGCATTATTCTGGTCCCCGACCTATTCAAAACTCTCTGAATTTGGCGGTACCTTGTATGTAACATAAATTTTTCTTTCCTCTTATAGAGAAGACATTTCCAAAATTTGACTTCTAACATTTCTTTTGAACGTATTCTAATCGAAAATATTTCTTGTGCTATAAATTTACACTCAGTGCCTTTATTTTTTTGTTATGATTTTGACTTTTACTATCGTACACCTGAATAACCAATCCTTTCAGCATTATCCCTGCTTTCAAGCCTTTATTTTTAAAATATCCCGGACATCTGGCCTTAAAGTTGTTTTCGTTTCTTACCTAACACGATATTTTCTCACAATAATAATTTTATTTTTGTCCACCCAAGAATTCCTATAAGCGAGCTATCCTTCTTTAACTTTCATGGGAAATCGTGTGTGACCATTCCTTTCTTAGGAAAATATGCCCTTTGCAATGTTCCCTTATTCACCTCTAAGTTTAACCGCGCTGTTATTATTATGCCTTAAATTCCAAATCTTTAAATTTTCCTCCAAAGAAATTCCAAGATGTCTGAGCGTGTCTCAGCAATGGGGGGGCCAACTTCCCCATTTTCTTGGTTAAAAAATCGATTTTTAAGCAACTTCCGGGTTTGATCAAACGCGGAAAATGGTTGATCAAATCTGATCTAACGATTCTACGTCGGATGAGACCATTTTTGACCCAAACATCCGTCATGGGGGGGCCAACTTCCCCATTTTCTCGGTTAAAAAATCGATTTTTAAGCCACTTCCGGGTTTGATCAAACGCGGAAAATGGTTGATCAAATCTGATCTAACGATTCTACGTCGGATGAGACCATTTTTGACCCAAACATCCGTCATGGGGGGGCCAACTTCCCCATTTTCTCGGTTAAAAAATCGATTTTTAAGCCACTTCCGGGTTTGATCAAACGCGGAAAATGGTTGATCAAATCTGATCTAACGATTCTACGTCGTATGAGACCATTTTTGACCCAAACATCCGTCATGGGGGGGCCAACTTCCCCATTTTCTCGGTTAAAAAATCGATTTTTAAGCCACTTCCGGGTTTGATCAAACGCGGAAAATGGTTGATCAAATCTGATCTAACGATTTCTGTATCGATTCACTAATTTTTTTTTCCAAATTTAGACATTTTTATTTTTCGGGGAAGTTAGCCCCCCCCTGCATTTTTTTGCTTATATCTCTTTAAATAAAATTGATCAAACAAAAAAAAATGTTGATCAAATGTGATCTAACGATGATCAAACGAACTGCATATGCGGCTTTTGTTGTTTCCGTCATGGGGGGGCTAACTTCCCCGAGGTAAAATTTTTGCGTGCGCTGATAAGAAACTCCTCTTAGACTGTAATGTATCAAAATTATTTTATGAATTTTTATACTCAAACCATTTGTGCTACCTCTACAAATTTTTGTGACAAGCTTCCTACAATAAATCTGGAAATTCTGTAATGACATATATGAGTTTTATGGGATTCTAAAAACATTTTTAAAGAAGGAAATTAGTGGATAAATGGACAGAAGTCTAAGCAATTTCATATTTTGTTGAAAAATGTAAATAAACACACTCAAAAATATATTTGAAGTAAAATTATACATTATATTAACAAGTGAAATTCTTTTTCTTGAATTTTTGCATGCAGAAGAAATCCTTCACACACTCCCTCACTGATATCTCTGACTACTCATTAAATCAGAAAACCAGCTGCACTGTACTTAAAAACAACAAAATGTAACTGATAGTTGTCGCATCAGCGTTATTTTTGTTGGTCTATTGGGCAGGAAGGAAATATGTTTATCAAGATGACGAGCAACAGTGTTCGCGAAATAAAACAGAAGAAAAGTCAATTCATCAATTATTTTTAAATGAAAATTATTGTAAGTATACAGCTAAAAGCTTGTCGGTGTAATATATGTCATCATTGCATGAATAGTATAAAGATTCATGAAGTGACCTCTATTTTGGAACCTCTCGTACTTTAAATGTATAAATAGATCGGGGGGGGGATGCTAAAAATCCATAGATTTAGCATGGGATGAAAACGAAAAGTACTCGCAATGTTAAGTGTGTAAAAAAAAAAAAAAGTTTCACATCGGAAGTAATAAAAGGACAAAATTGACTAGAAATTACATCGAAGAGCAGGATATGGGACATCTATTTTTTAAGGAACTATAAAGGAGGATATTACTTACAAACTTTGAATAAACACCATAAAATGCAATAAACTCGCAACAATTGTTTCGGGTCGAAAAAACACACGACCCTTCATCAGGCGAATAAAGTAAGCACGAGTGCTGCAGTCAACGCGGCAACGTTGGTGCGTTGCCGCTTAGTTTCGCTCTTAGTTCTTAGTTTCGCCGCTTAGTGGCTCGTGCCCACTTAGTTTCGCCTGATGAAGGGTCTTTGTGCTATTTCAACCGGAAACAATTGCTGTAGTTTTTTATTATTTATTTATTTATTTTTAGTTTATGGTGTTTTTTACAATGCTCTCTTTATAACAATTTTTGTTTCAATATTCTACAATTTTCGCATGTAAAGTTAGATTTATTTATATCAAATAGCGTAACAATGTTAAACATATTGAAATTTGAACACTTAAAAAAAAATGGATCAACTGAATATTTCCTATATGCTGCGCTAGAAATCCCGAATTTACAACCATAGTGTATGAATAAAATACTTGTAAATAGTATTTAAAAATGAATATGTACAAAATCAAATTAAATATTGGATGCATAGAAAAACTGGCTGCTACTTCATCAGAAAAAAGAGAGAGGAATAAAAAAAAAAAAAAAAAAGAAAGAAAGAAAGAAAGAAAAAGAAAAAAGCACTAATAAAATTAAAGGTATCACCAATAAAATAAATATATTAGCTATAACTAAATGACTGCTGGCCTATTAACGGCCCTCTTCACTTAAAGTCTCCGGAAGTCCGAGGCAATGTTATTCTATGGGAAATTTTCTTTACAAATAACTTATTAACTAATACATATTTTTAAATTCTGCTTTCACATTCAGAAAATTCCCAACTGTTAAATTGACTGACCTTTTTTAAAAAATGTGTTTTTTTAATTTTTAATATTTTATTTTGAATTTGCAAAATAAAAAATTTCACATATTGAAAATTCGTATTTTGCAGCTTCAAAAAAAAAAAAAAAAAAATTTTTTTTTTAAAAAGGTCCGTCAATTTAACAGTTGTGAATTTTCAGAATATGAAAACAGAATTTAAAAATATGTATTAGTTAATAAGTTATTTGTAAAGAAAATTTTCCATAGAATAACATTGGCTTCGGCTTCCGGCGACGGTGAGTGAAGCGGGCCTTTAATGGGAAAATATAAAGGAGCAATGGAGACTGCCGGCAGTAATATAATTTTTTATGTTTGCCACAGCTGGCCCACTGCAGGCTGCCAGCAACAACATAGAAAAATTATGTTTGCCACCAGGTAGCCCAACACTGGCCCACTAACAATTTCCAACCTAATGTCGGTTACCATCAGTGGCCCATTACCTATTTTCATCATACTGCTAGCTGCCAGCAGCGATCCATTCACTGGCCCACTAACTTATTTTTAACTTACTGCAGGCTGCCAACAGTGGATCGATTGAATAAGGCCTACTGACGGCCGGCGTAACATATTCCCTGCGGCACCGTAACTTTTGCCACCGACGGCCCAGCTGCAGCTACTGTTGGCAACCAGCACTTGGCCTCTTGCTGGCCGTCATCTGAGGTTTTGCTGGGTACTGTCACTTAAAATTCTTAAAATTGACAATGTTGTTAATGTATAGGATACCGAAATTCATAAGTAAAAATGCATACTACATTCTCGGTAGTATTTCCAGGTACAATTGTTCAAAGCTACTGAAACTGAAGTTTGCATTTTTACTTACTATTTTTCAGTGTTCTATAACATATTTTTATTTCATCAGCTATTTAATATATTTTCATATTCTAATTTCACTATATTGAGTTTACTGTAATATGTCGTTTTCTGAAAATGATTTTGTATTGATTTAAAAACCCTACATGCTATAAACAAAACACATTCGAAAGATTTTTGTTGTTGTTAAAAAACCTTTATATCACCATTAATATACGTGATATTCACATGCAATATGAATGAACATTCAATATCGTCCTATATATAAAAAGGGGTTGGCCATAAAATATTAGTGAAATTCATATTTAGCCGACATTATACTGTCTATGGGGACGAGACATATACGTAAATGACAGTTCCAATATATACAAAGGCTATTTTTGATATTATGGTGTTGTCATAGCTGCCAACTAAGCACCTTTTGGCTACTGGAAAAATGTTAAAAGAAATATTATTTTTATTTAATCAGTGAAAACTGTTACAGTTCACTGACTGAATAAAATAAATATTCCTATTAAAATTTTTCTGCTAGCCAAAATGTCCTAAGTTGGCAACTATAAGTGTTTTACCGCTTTTATTGCAGACCATCTGAACTAGGCCTCCAACTCTAATAGCAAAAAATATTATTAACAACTATGAATGAAAAAATAAATATATCTGCATTTTTAATTTTTTGAAAGTATTGTATTGCAGCGGCTTACTTTGCTCTGAGGGAGAGCTCCCTGTCATTGGGACAGACCCATTTGTCCTTTGCTACGCCAAAATCACCCATGCTGCCGCCTCGTCCACGGAATGGAGAATCCAGTATGGGCTCCTCAACCGTTCATCTGCAAGCACCTGCAAACAAACAACAGAATACAACATTAAAGACAAATACGACAAAGACATTTTGTATCGTGACGCATAATTAACTATATCGGACAACAGTGTGCTAAAAATCTTTCAACAAATTTTTGTTCATAATGCCTTAATTTCAACCAAATGCTTACAAGGAAACGTTCTTAACCCTTTAACGTTCATTGGTTTCGCAGCGAAACCAAACATTTGACATCATTTAACAATTTTTTTCAGCTGTTTTTTAACATTTCCCCCTTATTTTAATCAGGTTTTAAACTTTTGTTCCTCTTCTGTTCGGTAGATAGCAGCACTATTCCAAAATTTAACAAATAATGCTTCAAAGGAAGCTAAATGCATAAGTCACTTGAAGTTTCTTAGTGTGCGCGAGTGCAAATTGCTGGTTTGATGATGCACTCATGTCTAGTTTTTTTTTTTTTCATTTAATGAAACTATTATTTTCACCTGAAACAACTTTTACGAGTTTTTGTTGTCTATAATGTTTACTTACAAAGTGTTTTATTTGTTAAATTAAATATTATTTGAATTTAATAAGGTTAACTTATAGATATTTCAAACAAAAATTTATCGAAAAGGAACTATGCTAATTTTTTATTTTTTAAATATTTATGATGAGCTATGTGTCTAAAAGCCATTTTTACAATTAGTTTAGTAATTTTTAAAATAAATTAAAGTAGTGAACGTTAAAGAGTTAAGCTAATCTCATAGAATTCAACGAAAAAATTACAGGTGATAATAGATGGCTCAAAATATCTACGGTGAAAAAATTAGCTGCTTTGTTGAAACGGAAAAGCGGTAAAAAATTAATAAAAGGCAACACTTTCACGTCAAATGCAACCCTACTTGGCGAGGATGCAGAGAAAAGCGTCAAATTCCTAAATGAACTGCCCATGTGTCCTGCGTACCAGTTTAACGCTGTTTCAAAGTCACTTTTTACTTTCTTCTATCTTCAATAGAAGAAAGTATTGGATTCGTAAAAATTTTCGATTTCGGGTTTTTGATGGATTTACACGTTTTGAGAACTGTAGAACACGATTTTACCATTTTTAGAAAATGTCTGTCTGTCTGTCTGTCTGTGTGTGTGTGACAAAATTTTGTGGCAACTGTATCTCTGGAACTACTGCACAGAATTTCATACAAATTGGTATGTAGTTGCACCTTGACATAAATTAGTGCCTATCAACTTTTGGTAAAAATCGTCTTACAGGTTGCGTTGCCATCCCGCTTTTTCTAAATTTTTAACAGGGTGATATAGGGCAAAAATTTTCAAGATGGGTATCTTTAGAAAGGTCTCGTCAGTACCTTTAAAACGAATGGTTGAACTATAAATCTGTGATAATTTAAAACAAAGTTATCGATTTTTTTTTACTTTTTACGAAAAAAAAACTTAGAAAAAAAAATCTTTTTTTTTTTTTTTTCTCCCCTTAATTTTATTAAACTCCCACGGTTTCCGTGTTCTGACGAACTTAAACTAATTTTTGCATTTTTCCCCTAATTTTGTCAAAGTCCCACGGTTTCCGTGTTTTGACAAACTTAGAATAATTTTCACATTTTACCCAAAATTTTGTCAAAGTCCCACTTTTTTTTTTTTTATTATTATTATTATTGTTACTGAGTGAATTTGTATAGGAAAAAGATCGAAGAAAGTCTCGTGGTGGCCACAACATACTAGTTAATATTTTGCTTTCAAAGCTATTTGACTAATCTGTATGTTTTCTATCTTTTTATTTGAAGTATATACTAGTCAGGTGCTATAAATATTCGTTTTTATTTAATTTAATGCTTGAAAGTCCCTCGCATGATTTATATATATATATATATATGTATATATCTCAATATTTTGGAATCTATTTGTTTAACAAAGCAATGACTTTTAAATAGAAAATGCCTCCGCATATTAAACTCCCCATCCCCTCCCAGAAGAAAATGGGCCGCGGTAGCCCAGTCGGTAGAGCGCCGGCCTCGTAATTGGAAGATTGCGGGTTCGGTACTCGAGCCAGCCAAAGACCGTCGTGTACACTAATGGTGGCGGGTGCACGTAAAATCTGTCGTGGTCGCAATGTTCTCCATGTTTCCATCAAAAATTATACCTCTGGGGGTCACCGAAGCAGGAGAGCTATCCCTTCCGTGGAGGATCAAAATGGTGATGGTATGTCTCCGGACCACCTCTAGGGGTGTGTCCCAGATTGTCGCCAATTGCCCATCTCCGCAGCACTTGTGCGACGTGAAACCCAACCATCCATCCATCCCAGAAGAAGATTCTGGTTATGTCACTGAATTACATTTTCTTAAAGACGTCAGTTTTCAAGAATTCGAAGTCGCCAATTGCTGCTAACTGAAAGGTTCTGGTAACCCCGATTCAATTTACAACATCGTTCTACGCCTTTCCTAATGAACTTAACCCTTTCAGGGGCGGTGGTGTATATTTTAACCACCTAATTTCAGTTCTCAACTGCAAAAATTCATCCCAGAAATTTTATATAAAATTTTACTTTTTTACCTTACCCGAAAATATTCATTTATTACTTTTCTTCGAATCTTGATCTCAGATTCTGGTGGCAGTTGATTTTAAATGAACTTAAATTCATTGCCCCTGAAGGGGTTAAGAAGCTAATTTTCAGAGTATGAATTTCCTATAAGTTTGAATTTTCTATGAGTTTGGCTAAAGAACGTTTCCTTGTTAGAATTTTTTTTTAAATTCTGGATAAACTGCGTAAAAGTTAACTGAAGACAGTTTCGATTTAAAAACGCAATTATATTATTTAAAACCCGTTAGCGCCCTGTGTCCTCATTTGAGGACAGCTAATAAAATTGCACGTATATTGTTTGTGGTTTCTTGGAATGATTTCTGTTTTTTAGTGACAGTTTATAGCGTCACTCTAAATGATCCCTGAAAGTTTTATGTGCTTACTATTAATTATTATTTCATAATTTGGATAGTCATTTTATGATGTTTCATTCGTCGCACATATATTTGCTTTTTGCACTGGCATACTAACTTAAATCATGTTGAATAATAATATATATTATAATACTTTACTTTCGAGATCTTTGTCAACATATAATAGTAAATTAATCTGTTATCTCAAAGTTTTTTTACCTCGAAGTTTTCTAGCTAGAGCACTAAACGTCAATAAATGAGGATAGACTTTAAATTTAAAACTATCAGAAGAATTGTTTAAGGTAATATATTTTACTGTCAGTTGTCTATATTAATTTAGAAGTGAAATATTCAGCTAATAATATTTTGCAAAATTAATCCGGGCGTTAACAGGTTAAGCAATATTTTTTTGATAATTATAATAATAATAATCATAACAATAACAAAAATAATAGTAAAAAGAAATAATAAATATAAATACATATTGCTTGTCTCTGGCTTCTTCAAACAGTCTCCGGTATTTTCAAATGATTTAAATCTAAACTAAATTTATGTCCTAAAAAAGTTATGGAGCAACCTGTTTTCCCGTTTTATTCTTTATGCATATTTTTTAAACATGTGAACATATGTATGAACATAAAATTTCAATAACATGTTCGTTATAAAGTCATTAATTGAATTTTATGCAACTTTAAAAATAAATAACAATTTTTAAACTGATATTCTTTCAAATTTTCTCAAAAATACGCTTTTAGAGAAAATATATATATATATATTTAGAAAAGAAAACTACATGAGAAATGGCCATACGAATGCATTACAGATAACTGAAGATGCCGATACATGCATATGTTTGATTAAAACCGTATTTTTCTTCCTGTATTCAATTTTCTGTTTCTTCCTTTTTCTTGTTTTTTTCGTATGGGAATAACTTTTAAAAAATATACATACAGTCGGTAACAAAAGTATCCGAACACTAGCAAAAATTCCTATATAAAAATAAGTAGAGTTAATACTATTTTGTTAAATAAATTCTTGTCACTTCTTAGACTGACTAAGAACAGGATTCGACAAGGATTTATTTAACAAAACAGTATTAACTCTACTTTTTTTTATATAGGAATTTTTGCTAGTGTTCGGATACTTTTGTTACCGACTGTACGAACATGAAAATTGGACAAGGTTTTAAATTATTTATTGACATCTTTAGTATTCTGGCGATGATCAAAGTTTACGAAGCAATAAAAATATTTTTTCAAAAAGTTTGTTATGAAAAAAAAAGCAAATTTAATAAAGTAAGAAAAATCGGATTTTAACTTAACATCTGGAGACGTGTAATGTATCTTAACCTATCTGTAATACATCCTTAACAGCACTTCTCATTTAGTTTTCTTTTCTAAAATTGTTTAAATTTTCCCTTTTTTTGAAAGTTCACTTTTGAGAAAAGAGGAAATAATATCAGTTTAAAAATTATCACTTAATCATCACAGTTAGTTAAAATTTGACTAATGATTCGACAACGAGCATGGCATTAAAATTTTATGTTAATATGTTCATTTGTTTAAAAAATATGCGCAAAAAGAAGAAAATGGTAAAACAGGTTGTTCCTTAACTTTTACACATGAAGTGTTGTTTAACTCATTAGATGTGAGAAGCTAATTTGTTAAGACACGCAACGTTAGTGAACATTTAATTCCTTTCTTTTAGAATAAGTTTAAAGTTATTTTTCTGTTGTTCCAATCTTTTAATTATGAACCATAAATTTAACCATTCTTATGTTAAAGATCGGACATCTGTATACTGTGTAGGTTTCAAGTGATTACCTTGAACAATCTTGACTCTTTTCTCCACACATACCATACTATAGATATATAATATTTTATAGACAGTAATAATTCAAATATGAAATAGAGAATAATGAATCAATTTTTATTAAAATCACACAATCAACTGTGGAAGAAAATCATATTTAATGAAATTTTATTTTTCCGACTGAGTGAAAATAATGTCTGGACCGGGAGTCGAACCCCAGATCATTGACTTACAAGGTCAAGGCTCTACCAATTGACTGAGCTATCCAGGATAGCTCAATTGGTAGAGCCTTGACCTTGTAAGTCAATGATCTGGGGTTCGACTCCCGGTCCAGACATTATTTTCACTCAGTCGGAAAAATAAAATTTCATTAAATAATGAATCACTTCCATTCCTTGACACCCTTGTCTCACGCACTGCAGATGCATTTTCCACCACCGTCTGTTGTAAAATTTTTGCTGTCTCTCTACCTCCCCATGCGCGTTTATGTCATCCACCTACCGAAAAAATGGCTGCTTTCTATAATTTTGATAACCGTGTCCTTAATATTCGTCCCGATCCTGTACTATTAAGCTCTGAAATTAAGTATCTGAAAGCCACAGCAATTGACAGAGTTTATAACCTTTCCATTATAGATAAAGCTATCAAAAAATTACTACTTCCCCGTACTTCGTCTATTAAACCAGTCTCTTCTAATATCAGCATAGTTTTACTCTATTTTCCTGAATCTAGTCATGCCATAACTAAAATCCTCAAACAATATGATTTTAAAATAATTTTTTCACCTTTCAATAAACTCGCCTTTTCTCAATCAAAATATCCTATACATTTGTATAATTTTTGGGGCATCTATAATATTTCCTGCCAGTGTGGTTTATCATCCATTGGCCAAATTTAACGCAGTATTAAATTCCGCCTTAACGAACATATTAATTACGTCCGTAAACAAGAAACAAATAAATTTGCTATTTCTAAGCATTGCTGGGAGGAAAACCATAATTTTAAATTTGATTCAGCTAAAATAATATGCAAGCCTAAATCCACTGACGAACTCGACTTCTTTGGAGCTTTTCATATTCATAAAAATCTTGTTAATTGTGATTTCGCTGTGCCCCATTTGTCTGATAGTTGGAAATTTTACATTCAGTCCACATTTTCTTAATTTCTTCCATATTTTCTACAACTTGAGTTTCGCAGTTTCCTATTGGTCAATCCCCCAAATTCTGCGTAATTCTATTGGCTGATCATCCTCAGTTGAATCCTCTCCCTTTCCTATATATAAGAGCACTTTTCTCACAATTCTTTAAGATTGTACGCTAAAGGCTACCGATACAGCTGACTGGTTTCCTGTTTTTTTATTTTTGGTGTTCTAGACGTTGTTATTTGCCTTGTTTGCATGATATTATACATGTATAAGAGCATGTTAAACCTCCATGTCTTACCCAGGAGCTAATGTTCCAAATTTCAGTTAATGACCTACTCGGACAGCAGGACGACTTTTTTAACACGCTTTTATTAGCTTCACCTGTATGTATGTTTGTAACCACTCTGGGAGCAAACAAAAAATCTATATTGTAAAAAAAACACTTTTCGTACGTGATCGCCGTGGCTGCGAGGTAAAGAGGCGCGCTACGAACCTAAAGGTCCAGCGTTCGAGCCCAGTCAGCGGAGATTTTTTAAAAATGGTTTTTGTTTAATTCTAAATTATTTTAATTAAAGATTTAAATGTATGTAAATATTATGGTGTGTCACTCACACGATTTTCTCTTACCCTGCATTTTAATACTAAGATAGATATTTTGTGCTTTTTAGTTCACATTTCTATAAAAGCGTGTTCTTTAATTTTTTAAAACTATGATATTATTTTTTTCTCTCTCTTTTTCTTTTTTAAACAAAATAAACGTCTTCGTTACTGAAAATTTTTGATCATAAAATTCATCTTTAGATCTTGAATTTTAGACGAGTTCATTGGATTTCAGTCGTGAAAATATTTGAATTCTCAGAGAAATAAAAGCTCTATTAATATTTATTTATTTTATTCAAATGCAGGTTTTCTTCAAATAAATGTTAAAGAAAATGAGAATATAAAGAATAAAAAGAAGTGAAAAAAAAAAAAAAGTATTTTTATTCTAGTGGTGGAAATATGCACTTAAAATGGACTAGGAATAAAACTATTTCTAAGATGAATATTTCGTTTGACCCTAAAGTTAAATCTCTACAAGTATAATTTACATTTCCATATTTTAAAAGTAAAGATTATTTTCGGAATATCTTTTGCATTCAAATTGAAATAGCAGATTTTATGCTGCAAAAGAAAGGTTAAAACTGAGTCGACTTTATGTCAAAAACTAGTACAGAATTCTGCATCGGGTGGGTTGACTAAATGTTTTCTCTCGCGGAATGGGCTCGAGACGGGTTGAATGAATATTTTTCCAGTTGATCAGGTTCAGAGGATGGATTGAGCTTTTTTTTTTTTTTTTTTTTTTTCCCCTGTGGGTCGGGTTCGAGTTCGGGTCTGATTTAGTTTTCAACGAGTCGAGTCGATGAGAGAACATCTTTCGAAAACATTTTACCATAATATGTTGAAATTTGTTTCATATAATTATAGCTGTGTAACTTATATAAACATACTGCATATGCCCACTATTCAATTTTATTCCTTTTTAATGAAAGATGTTGGGTGATGTTTTTAATGAACAACGAATTGAACTACCAAAGTAAATAACCGTATTGGACAAAAGCAATGAACAAAGAAAAATCAAATATATACATTTATTTATTTAAAATATAAACAATAAACAATAAACTACAAACAATAGACACCTTTTCGTACACAACAAAGATAAATGTTTAAATTTATTATCAATCCGTTTTTGAGATTTTTAAATTTTTAAATATGTATAATAGTAATTACATTTTTAATTCTTTTCTAAATGATGTACCAACTGGGAGGTAATGAAAATTTATTTTATAACTTAAATATTTTTTGTTTAATTTTTAGGTGAAATATTAATTTTCATTTATTTCAGGTTTTGGGTCGGGTTCAGGTATAAAGAAATCGGCTGCGGGTCGTCAAAATTCTCTATTACGAATTTGGGTAGACCAATTTTATTTTTTGTCTGATTTCAGGTTGATTTAAAATTCACCTGTCAGGTTCAGATCAGGTAAAATCCGATCAGAAGAAGGACTCTAAATTACAGTTACATAGTATGCAATTGCCGATGATCAAGAATTAACCTCTAGGTGTGTCCGGTAATACGACATACGACATCACAATTTTGATCCTCTGCGGTGGGGATGACTTCCTCGTCTTAGTAACATTTTAGAGGTTTTAATTTTTACAAAAAAAATGTATTGATGTTGTTTAATATGTATTATTACTCATGCATTTTTACTTTCTATATGAGACTTCGCACAAGCATTCGCAGGGAATCTTGGAGATTGGATTAACCTTCTTCAATAGGTTAAGAAGTTTTAGGAAAGAGTTGGAGTATTTCGAACAAGATTGTCGAATGTAGAATGGACCTTATCGGTTTTCTAGGTTCGAAATTCAATTATCGATTATTTACCACCTTAGCTGAGTTACCATCTGTATATAAATATTTCAGCACAGAATACAAACCTTTTTCCATAGAATACAAGAATAAACATTAGAATATTACAGTTTTTCTTGCAGTAATCACGTGTGAAGAGTTTAATGATTTCACATCGAAAAAGTCTTATTAGTTTTTGGTGGAAAAGATCTTAATTATTAAATCTTAAACTATCCCATGTGTGGTATGGTATTCAGCAGTATGGTTTAAAGGATACAGGGTGATTCAAAATCCAACGTACAAACTTTTAGGGGAGGAAGAGCACATTATAAGGATTGATAAATGCATAGAAACTTATGGCTGCAAACCTCATTTTAACCCTTTAAGAACTGGATGATTTTGGTTAATATTTTACAGCAAAACTCGCTTGTGCTTTTGTAAAATGCATTTCTAACTAGACATTATATTGTAAGTAATATTGATATATTACATCTTTTTATGTAAACATTAACATCTAAAAAAGAGTAGTTAAAAATGCAATTAAAAAAAGTCATGCCCATTTGTGTGTCTTACTGTTAAAAAATAGCCCAAACTATCCAGTTCTTAAAGGGTTAAAATGAAATTTGTGCGCATGCAATTTTTAATTCTTACGCTATTCCCTACCTCCCTTAAAAATTTGTACGTTGGGTTTTGAATCACCCTGTATATGTTTTCTCAGCCCTTCCATGAATTATCAAAACTGCAATGGCACGTCTTCGGACCACTCCTGGGGATTGAAGCTTAGATTGAGATTGAGATCAAATGGGTTTAAAGTTGTACTTAAAAAACGTAGCAACTAGTAAAACTGAAGTGAAATGGAAGTGCTAAATTGATTATTCAGTGGTAATACATAAGTAACGATGATTTTTTAGTTCCCCATCATACTATAGGTGGCGGCTGGGTGCCTCCTCTTTGACAATTTCAGAATAACATTTATGATACTTGTTTGAACATGATTGACTACAAATATTCTAATAGGAAAATTTGGCAAGTTATTACTAATTTAAGATTTTATCAACATAGAAAAATAGAAATTTTTCCATATAAATATACATTTTGAGGATTGTTGTATTGGAAATAGTAGCATGAAAACTAAACTATGAAATTGACTCGAATAAAATAAATTAATAGATTAGAATAAGTTAAATTGAAGTGAACGGTGGATAGCCTATCCGCGTTTGTAATGATCGATAGATGGCGCTTTTTCAGCTCTTGTTGTTAGTAAATATTTTAGCCACGTGTATCTATTTTTGTTCTTTTTGTTATTCTACGTAATATTCGTACTATAATTTCTCCGCCATTACATCATGGAAAATTGATTGCTTTTGGAAAAAAATATTTCAGTTTATTCAAAGTTCGATCGGAAGTAGATTTTTAACTGAAGTTGAACACATATTAGTTTCAAATCATCTGATTAATTCTTTACTTCCATTAGCCGAAGCAAATGAAATTTTAAATTTGTCATTTGGAAATAAATGGAAGCTTAATTCTGGATTTCTTGGTCCTTTGGAGTTACACTGGAGCACACAACAGTATGTGTTATCTTTTTTACCGGATTTATTCATTTTTATTTAATAAATATATGTGAAACTAAACATCGGCTAGCAATGGCGGCTTGATGGAATTCGAATTAAAGCATGCTTATTGTAATTTCCCCTTAGCCCACCAGAGGGCGAGCATTTCATTACAATCGCGGATTAGGCGGCGATTTCATTCTGTCACTGTGTCAAGCGTTTGGTCAAATTCATTTCTCTTAACATGATAATCATGTTAAGAGAATATCCTGTACTAGAAATTTATGAGAACATATATATGATGGGGAACTGAGCAGAGTCCACCTATCCCAACTAGTTTTTTTTTTTTTTTTTTTCCCAATTTTCCTTTTTACAGAAATAATGTTTTCTTAAATTTAAATTTTTAATCTTAAAATTCATCCTTTCAATCAGGAATTTCTAGATAAAAGTACGTTAAATTTCAGTCTTAGAAATATTTCGTATCGTAGAAAAAAATTATTATTATTTTTTCTTTTTTGCAGAAACTAAATGATAAAGAAAATATTTTATAGAATATAAGGAATAAAGGAAAAGAAAACGTATTTTTCCTTCAATTTTGAAAATTTGCACTCCAATAGACTAGCAATTTCTAACATAAATTTTTCAATTCATTTCTAAGATGAATATTTCATTTTGACCGTAAAGTTAATGTCAAATTTACATTTTCATGTTATAAAGATGAGGTATACTTTCGAAATGTATTGAGCATTGTGATTTGAAGTTGCGGTAGCCGCTTTCATGCAGTCAGTAGAAAAAGAAAAATAGGCATTTGTTTTCATAAGCTTTCTACTCACTCACCCTTTCTTCTGTAATGAGAAAGAAAATAATAGATTTAACCCTTTATTTTTTGGCGGTACATTAAAGTACCATTAGAGTAAAAATTGTATAAAATGAAATTTATGGAAGAAATGTAGAATAACAACAGAATGTAGTTGAATAAGAATAGAAGGAACAACTTGCAGGTTGGTCCACAACTCTATTTGACGATTTTCTTTTGGTGATTACGGCGAAATGTGATTTTCGGAAATGGTTAGCAAGGATTCCAAACGTAAACAAAGCGAAAATGCGTTTTTTAAAATGGCGTCTGTTTTGTAATGTACACTGAGAAAAACATTCTGTAACTGACATCTAGAATCTAAATTGTGGGTCTAGAAAAAATAGTTCCATGTCATCCTTATAAATTCTTGTCCCGTTTTAAAGCGAGCTCTAGAAACCCCTTTTAGAATTCTAGAGCGTTTGCCTATATTCCCGAGGGCAAAGTTATTTGAAAATCTCTTCAAATAAATGCGAATACAAGAGGCGGGTTTCAGCAACTATAATCTTGATTTATTGCCCAGTTCTAGAAAATCAAGCGATAATTTCTCGCAATACAAAAATTCAGAATATTGTTTCACCATCTAGAAATGTGTAGAGTAGAAATTCTCGATCCTTTCGTCTACTCAGTTTATTGGCGTGCCTTATGAGCATAGCTCGGAAATCTATATTTCTAATCAAGGGATTTAGAAAAGGACTACTTATTCATTCTAGATGAAAGTGGTATATTTTTTTTTCCCTCAGTGTACACAAATAAATTAAGCCTATTTTTAATATTAATAAAACAAATATTTAAGAATAATTTATCTCACTTTGCATGAAATAATGAATACATAAAGTTCTATACTACAAAGATCATCAATATGCATAAATATATATACATGCTTCCCGTACATTTACACCGTTTAAATGTTCTACAGTTTCAGGGAATATATGATTATAGAAACTAGATTTCCTAATCCACATTTTTTTTTTTCAAAAAATCCAAAAACATTTTTCTCTCTCTCTAAACAATTCACTCAAAAAAATCTAGAACGATACAGTTATCATTCAAAACGGCGCAAAAAAAAAAAAAAAAAAAAAAAAAAAATCGCCAAATAGGGTTGTGAACCAACGTGCAAGTTGTACCGAATAGAACGGATATAGCTCACTTTAATTTCACTACATGGCACTAGACGCTACATTACAAAAGTTCTTTTTTGTGAAAAACCCCTTAACATTTCAAAAATCTCAGTAAATTAAAAAAAAATATGTTAGGATTACAAGCTTATAAGAGGTTTTTCACAAAAAAGTACATTTGGAGCGTGGTTGAAATAATTGGATCTTCAAATTAATTACGCGCCATGTGAAAACCCCTTAAGAAATTTCAACTCTTGGAAAATATCTAAAATCTAGCTCGTTCTTTTTCGCATAATTTGTTCAATTTTTGCTCTATTCAAATGCACTTTTGTTAAAAGTTGCCCCACATATCTAGCTTTGAACCTATGCAATAAAATTTCTTTTATACACAGTGAAAAGGTTTTTCATAAAAATACTCATATTTCATGAGATATTTAAGATAATTGTAATCTGATTGCAGTATATTGTTTTAAAAGTATTTTTTCAACTTATCTGAAAGTAGGAATAATTTTCGTTAAAAACTCTGTATATTATAAATAAAAAACATGTTGATTTTTTTGGAGTTTTAAAATAAATGCTTATATCTCTGTTATGTAATATGCTATCGTCAGACAAATTCATTCACAAATTAAACTGGGTCTATATAAACATATCGTAAAGTTACAGATTATTTCGCTTATTTAATGATACGGGGTGATCACAAACATTATTGATTTTGCTTAATTTGTTACTGGCTCCCTAAATGTAGTCTTAAACCAATCTTCACTGATAAACACGAGGAAGACCCAGTTCTTTAAATACACAAAGTTTGAAAACATTTCATCGAGAGGTAAGTTTCTAAATTGAAAAAAAGAAAAAAAAAAAAAAAACTGATCATTTGCAAATCTTGCTAAACTTTTGAGTAGGAGTGCACCTGCTTTTATTAACCGACTTCAAAAAAGAAGGAAGGTTCTCAATTCAAACCGTATGTTTTTTATGTTTGTTAGCTCATAACTTCTGAACGGATACTCCGAATTTGATACTTTTTGTTTTGTTGAAAAGGTCTTGGTCTGACTTAGGTCCCATTGTAATATCTTTACGATCTAAAGAAAATACAGGGTGCCTAAGAAAGTCAGCCCCAACTCTTTTAACTGCTAAACGGCTGCAGCTATAGTGATATAAATGGTATGCACGTATAGCAAAGTGGCCATGCAGTACAAAATTAAACCACTTGCAGCGCCACCTGGTGGAAAATAGAGGAGTTAGTGTTCCTACCTCGAAAACGGTTCTAGAGAAAAAAGGGAATTACAAAATTGAAGAGTATAGGCATTCATGCTAGCGTTCCTATCTCGGAAGCGGTTCAAGACAGGGGAAAAAGTGAATTATAAAATTGAAGAGCATCATCGATTTAGTACGAAAAGATAGTTTAGACATTGATGCTAAAAACACAATGCTAAAAACGTGCATTTGTTTGTTCGCAATTTCTTACACTATGCACACTTGAACTACGATGCACACTTTGCAGCGTAGCGGATGACACGCATACTCTGTGGTTCAAAGTACTGGTACTGTAAGCGGTCACATCGATTAGCGCAAAGTCGTTTTCAACCAACTTCAGACAGGAGGGTGTTCTTAAATCGAGCTATGTGTTGTTGGTGGTGTTTGTAAGCTTATAACTTCGTAAGAGATGCTCTAATTAACCGACTTCAAAAAGGAGGAGGTTCTCAATACAAAGCGTATGATTTTTTGTTTTTGTTTGTTAGCTCATAACTTCTGAACGGATGATCTGATTTTGATACTTTTTGTTTTATTGTAAAGGTCTTGGTCTGAAATAGTTCCCATTGTAATATCTTTACGATGAAAAGAAAATACAGAGTGCCCAAAAAAGTCAGTCCTAACTCTTTTAACTGCTGAGCAGCTGCAGTTATAGTCATAAAAATGGTATGTAGCTGCAATAAAGTGGATATGTGCAATGCGGTTCAACCACCTACAGCGCCACCTGGCGGAAAATGGTGGAGTTAGCGCTCCTATCTCGGAAACGGTTCAAGACAGGGGAAAAAGTAAAATTGCAGAGCATCATCGATTTAGTACAAAAAGATATTTTAGACATTAATGCTAAAAACAGAACGCTTAAAACGTGCATTTGTTTGTTCACAATTTCCTATTTTGTGCACACTTGAACGACATTGCATATGTTATAGCGTAGCGGGTGAAATTTATGCTATGTAGAATTCAAAGTATGGTTATTGTAAGCGGTCACATCAATTAACGCATAGACGTTTCAAACCGGCTTCATAAAGGAAGAAGTTCTCAATACAAACCATGTTTCTCATTGTTGTTGTTGTTGTTGAAATTTGTTAGCTTATAACTTCGTAAGAGATGATTTAATTTTAAAACTTTTTTTGCTGTCGTAATGATCTTGGCCTGAAAAAGGTTTCATTACGATTTCATTAAGATATAAACAAATTACTGGATACTCACAAAAGTCTGTTCTCACTCTAACTGCTGAACGCATGCAGATACACTGGTAAAAGCAGTATATAAGTATCGATGTTAAAACTTCTGTCCGTCAGCTGCAATGCATGTTTTGCTCTTTTTTTGAACTATACGCTTCGCAATTTCCAGCGCAGCGGGTGACACATATTCACTGTAAAGTTCAATGTATATACCTAACAGAATTTTTGGTTACGAATACAGCGTATCCGTTCTTTGCATTTCTAAAGACATTTTAATTTAACGTATGTTCATTCGATAGATAGTTTTTTGCTCATATCCGATAAAGTTAAGAAAAGTGACACAACTAAAAAATGCAGCATTTGAGAAAAATCAACTTAAAAATAGATTTCCAGAATAAAACTGGCATTACTGTCTCTCGAGTGGATAACTTTGTAGATGGGGATGTTACTTCTTTGTTCACACTGGGTGCATTTCACGTATTTTTCAGTGACATAATCCATTGTTGAGTTATGTCCCTTTTCTTGGAAGTTGTGATTTGTGAAACTGCCGTCGAACGTCTTCTGATGTTCTGCTATATGAATAAATTTTCACTGAAAAGAGAAAAATAAAATATTTTTGTAAAAAAATAGAACTGACTCCAAAAAGCAACTTCTATTCAAACAACTAAAAAAAGAAAAAAAAAAGGTTCAAAATAAAACTGTAAATTGCGCCTAAAAGTATAAAATAATTTCCTTCGCCAAACAACCTATAACACTACAATTAATCATAACTTTTGAAGTCGGCGCAAAATTAAATAAAAATTGATACCTTTATTCAATACGAAACTCAAATCCTATTCAAAATACACATCTTACATGATAGTTACCAAAGTTATACCAAATTTACAAAGGAAACTCTAACTTCGTAGAAACATAAATACTGCATTGTGATAATGTTCACTGTTCTATGTAGATGCTGCTAATGGATCAATTGTATACAGTGATAAAATAATAAAGGAAACATGAAAATGGATCATTCGAGACAGCAGCATTTCTTGCTACCGATCTAAAAACAAACCTTTGAAAACTAATTAAATTTTATTTAATTTTGCGCCGACTTCAAAAGTTATGATAAATTGTAGTGTTATAGGTTGTTTGGCGAAGGAAATTATTTTGTACTTTTAGGCGCAATTTACAGTTTCATTTTGAACCTTTTTTTTTTTCTTTTTTTAGTTGTTTCAATAGTAGTTGCTTTTTGGAGTCGGTTCTACTTTTTTACAAAAAGATTTTATGGAGTTTAAGTTTCTTTTTAAGACCTTTTCTTATACCTGTTCTGTCTGCCGCCGGCGTTTGTCCGAATGTGTCATATCTTTTTGCTTATATCGCAGCAATCAGACGTTTTCACTAAAATATTAGTCATGTCTGACACTAAAATTTAACACAGTCAGATTTTCGAATTTTTGATTGGTTTCTTCTTAATTAATAAAAATGTGAAAATAATAAGCTAATAACAGAATAAAATTAACCATTTAAATTTTATCGATAATTTAATTGTTGCCAAAAAAATTTACGAGTTCATTTTTTTTTCAACAGAAAAATTATAAAAAAAATAAATTATGCATCTCACAAAAATTGACGTCATTATCACTTTAATTTTTTTTACACATTGATAAAGTGCTAATATAGTTTGTGATGTTGCACTAAAATCAGTTATGTTGTATATATATGTCATGTCAGATATGTTGTACTAAAATCAGTTTTATTTATAGATCCTCCTGGGCGATTTTTAACACTTTCCAACAAGGTTGAAAAGTGTTTATGCATTGGGTTTGTCTGTTTGTCTGTCTGTCTGTCCGTCTGTCTGTCTGTCTGTCTGTCCGTCCGCGCTCTAACTCCCGTAAATATTAATAGAATTTCTTGAAACTGATATATGCTATTCAAGTTCACTATCGGATGTTCCCTATTGAAAATGGAGTTTATACCTCTACTGGTTTGTGTACAGGGACCCCCGAAAATATTTCAAAGCATTGTGTTCTATGAGAGGAATTTCTATAAACCATATTTTCATACCCTTACTGTACACAAATCTTAATGAAATTGAAATATGATATACAAGTTCACTATCGGATGTTCCCTGTTGAAAATGGAGTTTATACCTCTACTGGTTTGTGTACAGGGACCCCCGAAAATATTTCAAAGCATTGTGTTCTATGCGAGGCATGTCTATAAACCATATTTCCATACCCTTACTGTACAAAAATCTTAATGAAATTGAAATATGATATACAAGTTCACTATAGGATGTTCCCTGTTGAAAATGGAGTTTATACCTCTACTGGTTTGTGTACAGGGACCCCCTAAAATATTTCAAAGCATCGTGTTCTATGAGAGGCTTTTCCATAAACCATATTTCTATACCCTTACTGTACAAAAATCTTAATGAAATTGAAATATGATATACAAGTTCACTATCGGATGTTCCCTGTTGAAAATGGAGTTTATACCTCTACTGGTTTGTGTACAGGGACCCCCTAAAATATTTCAAAGCATTGTGTTCTATGAGAGGCATTTCCATAAACTATATTTCCATACCCTTACTGTACACAAATCTTAATGAAATTGAAATGTGTTATTCAGGTTCACTATCGGATGTTTCCTGTATAAAATGGAGTAAATACCACCACTGATTTGTGTACAGGGACACACAAAAGTATTACGAAAGCATTGAGTTCTATGAGAGGCTATAAACCATATTTCCATACCCTTACTGCACACAAATCTTAATGAAATTGGAAATATGTTATTCAAGTTCACTATCGGATGTTTCTTGCATAAAATGGAGCAAATACCACCACTACAGGGGCACACAAAAGTATTCCAAAGCATTGCGTTTTATGAGAGATATTTCTATAAACTAAATTTTAATAACATTACTTTGCACGAAGTTTTATGAAATTGAAATGTATTATTTATAAGCACAAAAGAAAATGCTTTGCATAGAATATAGCATGGTTAGCATTAGATTTACAGGGTGACACAAAAATATTCAGTTATATAAAGAGCTATTAATAAATATTTGCTAAAAGTGTACTTTCGTTTACATAAAGCGTTTTTAACCCAGTCTAACATTTTTAACACTTCCCAACAAGGTTGAAAGTGTTAATGACTTCGGTTTGTCTGTCTGTCTGTCTCTCTGCGCTCTAATTCCCGTAAATATTTGTGGAATTTATTGAAACTGATATATGTTATTGACGTTCACTATCGGATGTTCCCTATTGAAAATGGAGTTTATACCTCTACTGGTTTGTGTACAGGGGCACCCGAAAGTATTTCAAAGCATTGTGTTCTATGAGAGGTATTTCTATAAATCATATTTTCATAACTTTACTGTACACATATCTTAATGAAATTGAAATATGTTATTCAAGTTCACTATTGGATTTTTTCTGTATAAAACGGATTAAATACCAACTTTGTTTTATATACAAGGACACTCAAAAGTGTTCTAAAGCATTGCGTTCTATGAGAGATATTTCTATAAATCAAATTTTAATAACTTTACTTTCCACGAAGATTTAGGATATTGAAATATGTTATTTATATGCACAAAAGATTGCTTTACATAGAATATAGCATGATTAGCATTAGATTTACAGGGTGACACAAAAATATAATGTTATATTAAGAGCTATTATTAAAAGTTTGCTAGAATTCTACTTTCGTTTACATTAAGCGTTTTTAACACTTTCAAACATTTTTTTTAATTTTGAATATGATATCAATTTGCGTATCTGTCCGTCTGTCCGTCTGTCTGTCTGCCCGCGCTCTAACTCCCGTGAATATTTATGGAATTTCTTGAAACTGATATATGTTATTCAAGTTCACTATCGAATGTTTCCTATTGAAAATGGAGTTTATACCTCTACCGGTTTGTGTACAGGGACACCCGAAAGTATTTCAAAGAATTGTGTTATATGAGTGTATTTCTATAAACCATATTTTCATACCTTTACTGTACAATATCTTCATGAAATTGAAGTATGTTATTCAAGTTCACTATTGGATGTTTCCTATATAAAATAGTTTTCATACCACCACTAGTTTATGTACAGGAACACTAAAAAAAACCCCAAAGCATTGCGTTCTTTGTGAGATATTTCTATAAATCAAATTTTAATAACTTTACGTTACACGAAGTTTTAGGAAATTGAAATACGGTATTTATATGCACAAAAGAATGCTTTGCATAGAATATAGCATGGTTACTATTAGATTTACAGGGGGACACAAAAATATTCAGTTATATTCAGAGCTATTAATAAAAAATTGCTAGAATTGTACTATCGTTTATATTAAGCGTTTTTGACACTTTCTATCATTTTTTTAGTGTGATTATAATTTCAATTTGTGTATATGTCTGACTGTTCTTCTGTCCGTCTGTCTGTCTCTCTGTCTGTTTTTCTGCGCTCTAATTCCCGTAAATATTTATGGAATTGCTTTAAACCGATATATTTTATTGAAGTTCACTATCGGATGTTCCCTATTTAAAATGGAATGGATACCTCTTCTGATTTGTGTACAGGGACACCCAAAAGTATTCGAAAGCATTGTGTTCTATGAGAGGAGTTTCTATAAATCGTAATTTAATACCTTTAATATATAGAAACTTTAATTAAATTTTAATATGTTATTCAATCCCTATCGGATGTTTCCTATGTGAAATAGAGTACATTTCTAACTGGTTTGTGTACAGGGGCACTTGAAAGTACTCCAAAGCATTGTGTTTTATGAGAGTTATTTTTATAAACCAAATTTTAATAATTTTATTTTCCACAAAGCTTAATGCAATTGAAAGAAAAAATTCGTATGCACAAAACAGTGTGCCTTGTATGTAATATAGTATGGCTATCATTAGATTTACAGGGCCACACAAAAATAATCAGTTACCTTAACAGGTATTAATAAAAATTTGCGGGGATTGCACTTTTGTTTACATGAGCGTTTTAACACTTTCTTATAATTTTAGTGGGAATATGATTTCAATTTGTGCATCTGTTTGTCCGATTGTCTACCTTTCTATATGTTTGTCTCCGGCTCCTATCATCCGTGAATATTTTGAGAATTTTTTAAAAATGATACACTCAAGTTCACTATGGAATGTTCCCTATTTAAAATGTCATTAATAGGTCCTGTATAAACTAGTTTCTTTACAGGGACAACAACAACAACAACAACAACAACAACAAATATATATATATATATATATATATATATATATATATATATTACGTTTTAGGACAGAATTTTTTAAAAGTTATATTTAAATAAAACTTTCTACTACAAAAATCTTAAGAACATTGACATGTATTATTAATATTCTGAAATATTGTTTTGTATAGAATATGATATGATTAACTCTCGGATTTACAGGGCTACAGTAAAATATTCAGGGATTTTGAAATCTGTAATTATAATCTAACGTCTGCATTTTCTTTTGGGTTAAGCCTTTTTAACACTTTCCAAAATGCCTAAGAGTAATTTTAAAATCAATCATTCTATCTGTATGTTTTTCAGTCCTTCTGTCTGTTGTGCGATAACGTAGGCAAAGAACATTAATAGTTATTCGATACAACAATTGTGTACAGTTGGAAAGTGTTGCTAATCAATGCGTACTGCATGATTTTTCTTTCTTGTTTTTTTTTTGCGTTGAAGTGCACCGAACATTTTTCGCCAAGAAGTTTAATTTAGCAACAGCGATTTTAATCTAGGCAGCGCATCAAAAATATAAAAACTATAAAATATTACAAAAATAAAAAAAATAAAAAATAACTCTTATTAAAAAAAAAAAAAAAATGCCCTTTTCTTAATGCATTAAAAAGAACAAAATAACTTTTTCAGCTCAGTACCGCTGATCTGAATACTTCCATTTTACTACTATTTCAATAAAATTGCACATCAAACGAAGAAAAGGGCGGCTCAAATCATTTTATATCAAAATTTCCTGAAAATTTTAAATTATTATGGATTTATGAAAATATGAGCTGAAATAAGCCAGATTGGAAATTTTGGTATAAAATGGTTTGAACCGCCCTTTTCTTCGTCTGAGGTGCAATTTTATTGGAATATTAGTAAAATGCAAGTATTCAGATCGGAGGTATTGAGCTGAAAAAGTTATTTTGTTCTTTTTAGTGCATTAAGAAAAGGGCATTTTATTTTTTAAAATAAAAGTTATTTTTTATGTCTTATTTTTTAAACAATAAATGAACTTTCTCCTATAGATATGCATGTGAATAAATATATTTCTTTTTATATCAGAGAAAAACGCCCGCTTACAAGTTTTATTACATAAATAAACGTCTCGCTAAATATAAAAGTATTTTAGCAAAGGATTCATTTTTAAAATTTGTAAATGCTCAAAAATTGAAAATCAATGAATACTTAAACGAAGTCAAATTAATTAAAGATGAGGAAAAAATGAAATAAAATCATTATAGTATAAGTAAAGTTTAATTAAAATCGAAATATTCAGATACTATATCAGTATTACGTTATAGTAACAAGGTGTGAAAAATGCAATTTTTAGCACTGCAGGACTATTTATTTCCGTCAGCGTTGTCCAAATTCATGATGTTTCACCTTCAATATTTTAGGTTTAATCCGCTATGCAAATCTACGACGTTCAACTGATCCCTGTGAAAATTGGTATACTTATTAATCAGGACAATCTCAATCCGATAATTGGATCAAAAGATATTGAATAAAAATTACATTTTAATTATAAAATTTTTGAAAAGAAAAAAGAATAATAATATTATAATTTGGTGCCAAATAATAGTAATAATCACGCGTTCATTTTTTCTCTGACACAAAAAGAAATTTATTTATACGTGAATAAAAAAATATATTTTCTTTTATGTCCAAAAAAAAAAAAAGAATGTGGAGCAATTTTTTTTTTTAAATTGAACTGAGGAACAAGACAATTATTATTATTATTATTTTATGTTTTTGTATTTTCAGTATTTACAATCTATATCCCAGTTCAAAAATATTTTTCCTTTTTTCCTTCTCGCATCAAGTTAATATATATATATATATATATATATATTAAATTAAATTAAATTGAGAGAAATCGCGCAAAAGAAATGAAATAACTTTAATATAGTCCCCCCTTCCCCCTTTGCGAAATTTGAAATTTAGCATTGAAGTATCTCGAAAGTTTCTTGTCAAGATCTTTACTTATACAATTGTGATAGTCATTTTAATTCATCGCCAAAATGGGAATAAAAATTTAAAAGCTACCAAGGACGCAACACAGTTGTTAAATTAAACTCTGTTTTGAGAGAAATTTTATATCTATTACTTGGAAAACAAAAATACGCTTCGTTATTTTATTTTGTATGCTTTAGCTAAAATAATTATAAAATAAAAAACTTTTTATAAACCATGTTTTTAAATTTTCTGTTGAATCATAGCTATAGAACTAACTACATTAGCACTTTATCAATGCGTATTGTTACAAAATTGTAAATAATTGTATTTATTTTTGTATAAATTCTTTCAAAGAGGCTTAGTAAGTTGATAAAATGTCAATTTTTTGCATTTCCAGCTCTTTTTCGCGTTAAAATAGCTTAATTTTCCCTTTAAAACGCATTAAAAGCTTCAGTAGGCAGGTAATGGATTTGGCGACTTTTTGAACTTGGCGAGTTTTTTGGCGAGAAAATCCTTATTATCGATATTTCAAAGATGGACGTTCTAATGAGATTGGTTAAAGAGTTACGGGAAATTTGAATAAAAAAAAAAAATGGTTTTAAAAATAAAATATTGATCCTTTCAGAACAGCATATATTTGCATCATGAACTGCATTAGCACTTTATCAATGTGTAGGAAATCTTTAAAGTGATAATGACGTCAATTTTTGCCAGATGCATAATTTAACTTTTTACAATTTTTTAACACTCACGTTTAATTAAATGTATTTATTTAATTATTATTATTTATTAATAATTAAATAAATAATAATAATTATTTAATTATGTCGAAAGAATATGAACTCGTAAATTTTTTTTTTGGCAACAATTAAATTATAGCTAATATTTTAATGACTATTTTTATTTAATAACTATAAATATGTGATAATTTAAAACAAAGTTATCGATTTTTTTTTACTTTTAACAAAAAAAAAAAAAAAAAAAAAAAAAAAAAAACTTGAAAAAAAATTTTTTTTTTCTTTTTTTAAATATTGTTATTGGGTGAATTTGTATAGGAAAATATAGAAGAATGTCTTGTGGTGGCCACAACATACTAGTTTTTATTGCCATTAGAAGCTTATTATTTTCATATTTTAATTAATTAAAAGAAAACTATTCGAAAATTCGAAAATCTGACTTCGAAGTATTGTGTTGTCACCGGGTTCTGAGCTACTGTGAAAGTTTCAAATGTCTAGCTAGTAGGGAAGTTAGTTAAAAATAGATTGCAAGATTTGTACCGGACGCGTATCTCCGAAATGTTGGCGCACGCAGAACAAAATCACAATTTTTCGCCAGAGAATGCGATTTTCGCCAAATCTGGAAGTGCAAAGAGAAACTTCACGCCGCTTAACCTGTATAAATAAACATTCGGTGTTTTTCTTTCTTTCTTTTTTCTTTTCTTTTTTTTTTTTCTTCTGATGATTAATGTAGGATTTAAATCGCAAAACGAAACATATCTTGAAATTAAGAAATAGTTTTCCGAATAGAGAAGTATATAATAATAATAGTAATATATTAGCATTGAGATCCGATTTCATGTATAAGGACAAAAAGTTTTTAAAAACTGTTCAAACAAATTACAAATTCTTATTAAAATGCATGAAGAATGTTCATAAGTCCAAATCAGTAGTACGCCATTTTACATTTCAACTATTTTTATTATCATTTTGTATTTAAATTTTTAAAATGTACGACTTTATAAAATATTTCTCTTACTATGCAGTGCTTGAATTTTCATAAATTATCACCTTATATTTATCTATTATGTATTTTTAAAGAAAATCTTAATTATAATAAAATAGATATTTCGTGTTAAATTTTATGGTTGAAATTCATAAAATTTTCTACGTATAATTTCCTCGTCGGACATGTCCATTTCTCATTCTTTACCTCCTCCCCCCCCCAACCCCAACATACAAAGTTATAAAATAAAACGTTAAACATTTTATTAATGCTATTCTATTTGTTTTTCAATAATCATAAACAATCTAACTTAATATGTTATACAAATCAAAGTAATAATGATGTGCATAACCATTCTCATCCTATATTTATTGTTACTAATTCCTATTGAGAGCGAAATGTATTCATATTAAAAGGAATGAGTATGATAGAACACTCAACACAATCGCAGACTGAAATGCCGCACCTCATAGGCTACCCTGTATCCGATTCGATACATTTGACTTATCGTAATTAAATGACTAATTTTATTAGGATTGTTTACGTACATTAATTTCCAACACAATTGATCCCCATATTGCAAGTTTGTGGGAAGTATTGCCCTAATTTGTCAAATGAAGGAAACACAATTTTTAATTACTAAAGTTTCAAATTAAAATGTTCATATTTAATGAAGTGCATTAAAAAATATATTTTAAAATATTAGTCTGACATGTTTACGACAAAATACTGGCATAATGGACGTTTAAACGAAATTTTGCTCTATTTTGCCATGTTAAAAAGAAAACGTAAATTTTGAATAACATGCGAAGTTTACAACTTACATTGTTCCAAAGCAATATTGTCCTTATCACATAAGTGATATTTAAAAACTGATGCACCCATTTTACAAACTGAATATCTATAATACACACAGACAAGTCACATAAACCAACCACTAAAAACATAATTTTTGGATTCAGGAAACCTCAAAACATATAAATGTAACAAAAATTCAATTTCGAAAACTTGATCCGAAAACAATACTTTCGCGACCTTCTACGGATAAGATAAAGTAAATTAGAATAAGAGAATAATTTTAAATTAATTAAACTTTAATTGCATTTATTACATTGATTTTTATTTATAAAAAGAAATGCTTTCATTTAATTTGGGGTAGCCCTGTATATTTACTATATATTTTACAAACACAATATAGTGTACTAATTTAGCACAGAATTTAAAACACATAGCACGACATGAAATGACTGTTCAGCAATTCCATTGTATGAATATATCTGAATTCTTTTGTGGGGTCCTGTGTAAACTTCTAATAAAGGATATACATTCTAAATTGTATACGAAACATTCTTTCATGCACATTTCAATTTATTTTATTTTGTTTCATCCAAAAATATTAAATTGTATTTACCAGAAAATTCACACATAGACTTAATGAATTTGAATTCTTTTCTTAGTCACTGTACACGAATTACTTAATATTTCATCCGAGTCCCAATATCTATTCTTGAGGTATGGTGATAACAAACACACAGACACATTCAGGCAACCGCTAAAAACCTAATTTTTTGTTTCAGGATATTTAAGCAAATGTAGCAAAAACTCAATTTCGAAAATCTGAATCAAAAATAAAACTTTTCTTACAATATATGGGTAAAATAAACTAAATAATGATCATAATAATGATAATCTGGTGTGTCACTCACACGACTTTCTTTTTTACCCTGCATTTCAATATTATAATGACAGATTGCACATTAAATCTTAAGATCAATAGCGTAAGAATGTAAAGTTTAATGTACTTTTCAAATAATCTAAAATAGGTTTAGAAACAATTTTATTTGACGAAGAGAAAGTAAATAATAATAATAATAAAAATAATAATAAAACAGGATAAAATAAAATAAAATAAATGTATTTAAAGGATAATTTTAAAAGCTTTAAAATCATAATATTACAAATATACTTCTTCATTAATCTTGATAAAATAAATTTAAAGGGTTTTCTAATAAATTTTGGTATTAAATTATATTATCTAAAAATAACGATACAAAGACTCCATTGACACATTTTTAACAATTATGATTCAGGGAGCCTCAAAACGTGTATATATAACAAAAATTGAATTTCGAAAATTTGACCCCAAAACAATACTTTCTCTACCATATATGTTGGTAAGAGAAAGTAAAATAAATAAATAAATAGATGTATTTCAAGAACAATTCTAAAAGCTTTAAAATTAGAATATTACTATTTTATTTCTTCATTAATCTTGCTAAATTAAATTTAAAGGGTGGAGGATTTCTAATAAAATTTTGCATTAAATATATTATTTAAGAATTACGATACTAAAACTCCATTGACACATTTTTAATAGTTTATTCTCTTGGGGGGAAAAAAAAGATTGCTCGAATCCTTAACGAATCGTGAATGAAGTGGAAAGAAGGGTTGCTTTACGGCAGAGAGGGTTTTGGCGCGAGCTACAAAAATTCGCCAGGTTCGCCTGTATGCGCCAACATTTCGGAGATACGCGTACCGGACAAACACACAAACAAACAAGAATAGAAGTTAATAAAAACATGGTAAAATAATACTAAACTGTGATATGTTCAACAAACTGATAAAAATTTGTAGACCCTGCCATTTACGGCGAAATTTGGATACATTTCAATTATAGAGGATTAATTACATTAATTTTAAGATTCTGAAATGTACACCAAATTTATTTTTTAAGAGAAATAATTTTTTAATAATCCTTTGACGTTGCTGGGCAAACACCCATCGAACAGGTCTGAAAATATTTCTTTCTGAGAAAAATATGATAACTGATATGCTGCAGATTATGAATAAATATATTTGTCGAAGATACGGGGATAAAAGAGAAATATATTGATCTTCTTCAACAGTAAAATTTGTCATTCTACAGCCTGGCTTTCCATATTTGTGAATATAAATGTTACATATTAGCCGTAAAATTAAATTCTGGAGAATTCAATATATGTTTCCATCTGAGAAAAGTTTGATATATTTTCAGAATATTTTCGTATTACGCATTAAGAATAAAGTTGAATATTTCACGCAAAAATTTTATTTTTTTATTGATATTAAACATATAATATATTTTTTTTCGTAACTCAGTAACTCATCCATTGGCTTGTATATTAACTTTTTTTATGGGAATTTTACAGAGCGTACGCCTCGTAAATTTTTGGTGATTTGTGATATTTTTCAACAAAGTTGAAATAAGATGTAAATTAAACTCATTGACATAGGTGGACTCTGCTCGGTTACCCATCATATATTTTTTTTTCTATACATTTTTGTTACAAAGCATACTATATATATGTTAAGAGAAATGAATTTGATCAATCGCTTGACACGGTGATAGACTGAATTCTGATTTAAAAATTAGAAAGGTTGGCAGCTATGCTTTATATGGAAGAATAGAATATGAAAAAAAAAAAAATGTTTGTAATATATAAAATCCAGTCTTACTAAATTAATTTCTGTTTCAGTCAGGATTTCTTTTTTCTTTCTTTCTTTTTCTTTTCTTTTTTTTTAATTCGCCTCATATTTTATATTTATCTTTAAATCTGATCTGTATATTTTTTAATTGGATAGCTTAATTATTTTAATTAATTTCATAAAATTTTATATACTTTTTTAAAGCAATTTTACGATTTATGATAATTGTGTAAGATCAATATTTCCCAAATTTAAGCCGAGGTCAAGATATTTTAATTATTCTGTAAATCTTGAATATGGTTAAAAAAAAAATATTAATTAATTTAAAAAGTATTTAAAAATTTTAGAGAAATTAATGAACCAGAAAATATTGAAAACTTTTGAAGTGAATAAAAAATGTATGCAGTTAGCTTCTCGTTACCACCATAAAAAAAAAAAAAAAAGTACGTAATAAATCTCTTGAGCATTTAGATTTTAATTCCACTTTCAATTTGACGAATGCTTATAAAATATCCAGAATATTTTGCTTTCATATTTAAAAATTAAGGAAGTAAATTTTCCTACTTCGGCACGTTTTCATGTTTCCTCTTTTCCCTTTTTCTTTCAGATTCTGAAAGAGTATAATGCTATTTCTGTTATTGTATTCGTTGCAGTAAAGATGAAAAATATTTTAATACCGTTTATATATGATTGAGTTTATTATAAAAGAAAAAACAATAGCGATATTATGTCTTCATATCGGATAAGGAACTAACTATTTCTAGATATGAATATAAATTGTGGTAGGAAATATATGCTTATATATAGAGATTCATTTTTCTTCACCATTAAAAAAAAATTTGGAGTGACTCCACTCGACTTTCCAAACATTGAGTAATTAACCGTTTCGTAGATAAAGTAAAGAAAGAGGAGCTGTTAAAGAAACAAAAGAGAGAAAACCATAATAGAGTGTTTGAGTATTTTTCTCCATATATTACACGTTGTTTTATTGAACGCTACTGAACTTTGAACCCATAGATCATAATGATAAATAATTTTTCGTTGTGCCCCTGCAAAAACCTAGAAATGCTAGATTCACCAAAATGCTTATATTTAGTGCCACAGTCATTTATAATATTCCTATAAATTTTCAGCTCAATTGAATAAGGCGTTTAGATGCCATCGCACTTTTAAAAATTGGGTCCCGTAGGCCATAATGATAAAGAATGTTTCTTTGTGTCCCTGTAAAAAAAACTGTAAGTACTAAATTCAGCAAAATCTATACAGTTGGTGCAACTGTGACCTATAACATGTGTACATAATGATAGGCCAAAATGATAAAGAATTTTTCTTTGTAACCCTGTAAAAAAAATTATAAGTGCTAGATTCTCCAAAATCTATACAGCTTGAGGATCTGTGACCTATAATATGTTCATAAATTTTTTGCTTAATTGAATAAGGCGTTTAGATGCTATCGCACTTTTAAGATTTTTGTCCCATACGCCATAATGATAAAGAATTTTTCTTTATGTCCCTGTAAAAAAACTATGAGTGCTAGATTCATCAAAATCAATAGGGTTCGTGCTACGGTGACTTGCAACATGCGTAGCAACTTACAGCTCATTCGAGTGTTTAGACGCTAGCGTGTTCACTCACACACACACATACATACATCATCGTAAAAATAGTGAAAACGGACTCAGAGGACCTCGAAACGTATAGAAACATCAAAATGTCAAATTCGGATTTTTGACACGATTACAATACTTTCCTCACTATAGTGTTCGGAAAATAATGATAAACTTCTTAATAAAAGAAAGCTCAAATTTTCTGAAGCTAACAATGGAAACGACGCCACGCCATAGTTAAAACAATGCATTGGAATAAAGAAAATAAACTTTTATCCGTAGTTTCCATTCATGCATTTCAACTGAATACACTGGCGGACAAAATTAAAGCATAAACCTGTTTTCTTGTTTTCTTCTTTTGCACATAACTTTAAAACAAATAAACATATGAACATAAAATTTGGATTGCCTGTTCGTTATCATGCTATTAACCGAATGTTATGCAACTTTAGCAGAAGAATAATTTTTAAGCTAATAAATATTCATTTTTCGCTCAAAAGTAAGCTTTGGAAAAAATGAAAAATTACAATAATTTTTGAAATGAACACTTATTAAAAAATGGTCATAAGGATGCCTTATAGTTAGGTGAAGATGCACACGCATCCATACGTTAGATTACAACCAAATCTTTCTATCTGTATTCCCTTTTCTGTGTCTTATTTTTTCTTCGCATGTGAGTAGCTTTTTACAAAATATACATACAAACATGAAAATTGAATAAGATATTCATTATAAAACTATTTATCGACATTATTATTATTCTAGTGAAGCTCATAGTTTACAAATTATTAATTATATATATATTTTTAAAGTCCATTATAAAAATAAACTAGTTGGCATAGGTGGACTCTGCTCAGTTCCCCATCATATGTATGTTCTCATAAATTTCTTGTACAGGACATATTATATTCATGTTAATAAAAATGAATTTGACCAAGCGCTTGGCACAATGACAGAACGAAATCCTCACCTAATAGGCTACCCACCATTCAGTTCAACATATTTATCTTATTCTAATCTATTAATTTATTTTTTTGGTATCAATTTCCTAGTTTATTTTTCATGCTAATATTTCCAATGCAACAATCGCAAAAATGCATATTTATATGAAATATCGCAACATTTTGCTATGCTGATAAAATCTTAAATTTCGAATAACTTACGAAATTTTCCCATTAGAATATTTGTAATCAATCATGTTCATTCAAGTATCATAAATGTTATTTTGAAATTGTCTGATATATTTATGATCCTCAAAATGGACGTTTGTGCTCGATTTTGCCTTATTCTGCCATTTTAAGTAAATCGTAAATTCCAAATAACTTACGATTTTTTTAAATTGGAAAATTCATACTCTATGGTATTTATGTAAGTATCCTACATAATATTTCAAAAGTAATTTGACATCTTTACGATGAAAATATCCCCCAAAATTTGATGTTTGTGTAAAATTTTGCCCTATTCTATTGTGATAAGAAATTCGTAAATTTCCAATAACTTACGAAATTTTTATATTGGAAAATTCATAGTCATCAATATTCATTCCAGTGTCCTAAATAATATTTTAAAAGTAGTCTGACATCTTTACGATGAAAATATCTCTCAAAATTGACGTTTATGTGAAATTTCGCCCTATACCACCATGTTAAGAAATTCGTAAATTTCCAATAACTTGCGAAATTTTCAAAGAAGCATATTTATAGTTACTGATGTTCATTCCGGCATCAAAACTGATATTTTAAAACTGGTGTGACAATTTTACAGTAAAAATTTTCCATTTAATGCACGTTTAAGTGAATTTTTGTCCTATTCTCCCATGTTAAGAAAATCGTAAATTTCTAATAACTTGCGAAGTTTTTAAAATCGAATGTTGCAAATGAATAGGGTTCTTGCCAGTGTAGAAAGTAACATTTTAAAACTGATCTGACCTCTCTGCGACAATTTGTTCTTGAGATATCGTGTAAACAGACTAACAAACTAACGGACTAACACACTAACGGACTGACAGACACCCTACGGACAGACACCATACAAATTTTGTCATTTTCGGATTCCTCACACCTGAAAACGTGTAGAAAAGTCAAAAAACCGAGGTCGAAAATTTTCACGATTACCTAAGTTCCCCTTACCTATAGTATGATGGGGAACTAAAAAAAAGTTAATACAGAAAGAAAAATCGAGATTTAGTTTAAAATTTCAAGGCATGTGCACATTTACCTATCTCTAATGCATCCTTAACACCACTTTTCATTAAGTGTTCTCCCCTAAAACTAATGAATTTTTTCATTTTTTCCAAAGCTTACTTTTGAGAGAAAAATGAATATTTATTAGCTTAAAAATTATGCTAAAGTTACAAAATTCGGTTAATAATATGATAACGAACAGGCCACCCAAATTTTATGTTCATATGTTTATTTGTTTAAAAATTATGTTCAAAAGAAGAAAACGAGAAAACAAGTTGTTGCTTTAATTTTGTTCACCAGTGTATAATAATGAAAAAGTATAATTTAACGGAAAAACTTATATCACAATTGCAACAATGTGTTAGAAAGAAATAAGATTTATAAAATTCAACTACGCTTATCAAATTTTTGAATTAAAGAAAAAAATTCAAAATAATGAAAGTATGTGATGGAATTAAATTAAATTAAAATTAAAATCTGCCTGCTTTATGATATTGTGACTGAACGTTTTGGATAAATGGATTCCAAACCCAACCCTGGAGGTCGATAAAACATATTGACGGATCTATGAAATTTCTGTATAAACAATAAGCTTTTACATAAGAAAGACGCATTTTTGGAAGCATTAAATTTTTATTTATATATTACACTGTTAAAAATTTGGCGTTAGTTTGAACCAAAACTTGGCACTGAACTAACTGCAACTACCCGATGGTTTAACCTTTTACCATGATTTGGTAATTTTATGTTGAACCAAATACTGGTATTATGTTTTAAATAAAAAAAATTCAAAATTCGAAGGAGACGAGGATTAAACTGAAGAACTTCTTGTCTCAAGTCAAATACCCTGGCACTGTGCCACGCTTTCTTGCCCGATAATTCTATTTCGTTGATTTTGATAAAAGAGGCTAAATTTTCTATAGGGTCTTATCTTGGTTCGTGGGTGAGTTGTGGCACAAAATTTGCACTTTACCCTATGTTTTTTGACCACGCTCTTTAATTGACGCTTGGTTTGGTTTCAATAGGAATTTTACCGATTCATACTTCCCTTGTGAGTGGATGTATGGTAACTCCAAGTTTTGGTGTAACTTAAATTCAATCGCAAGAAATGAAAAACTTAAAAGTGAGGTTGAACCAGATTATGGTATTTCTTATAACTTTACTCCATATAGCGGCTCAAGTTTGAACTGAAATTTTTAACAGCGTAGATAATAAAGATAGAAGTAAACGAAAGTTATTTATTTATATGATCGTTGAGTTATTTATATGATCATTGATGTTTTAATAACAAAATTAGAGAAAAAATTAATTGAATAAAAAGAAAGCAGGAAAATAGATCATTACATGTATTATCTCAGTAAAATAAGTATTTGAACTCATTGTAAAATCTTAACGAATAAAACAACAAATAAACAATTGATTAAAAAATTATTATATAAATAAATAAATAAAAAATGTTTGCATACTTTTTTTTCCCATATAATTTTCCAGCAAGGAATTTTATAGTATTTAACTGATGTTAGATGATAAATCAAGTGTTTTTAATGGAGCATAAAACAGCTTTATCTTCATCATCTTCTTCACTTTTTAACATGCTTTTATTAGCTTCACTTGTATGTATGTTTGTATGTATGTTTGTAACTGCTCTGGGAGCAAACAAAAAATCTATATTGTAAAAAAAGACATTCCCTACGTGAACGCCGTGGCGGTGAGGTAAAGCACCGCGCTACGAACCTAAAGGTCTAGCGTTCGGGCCCAGTCAAGGGAGATTTTTTTTAAATATTTTTTTTTAATTCTAAATTATTTTAATTAAAGATTTAAATGTATGTAAATATTATGGTGGGTCACTCACACGATTTTCTCTTACCCTGCATTTTAATACTAAGATAGATATTTTGTGCTTTTTTAGTTCACATTTCTATAAAAGCGTGTTCTTTAATTTTTTAAAGCTATAACATTATTTATTGCTAGTTTTCAGACGATTTTACCAAAACTGGAAAATTGACTATAAATAGTGTACAGACTAAAAATCTCTAAATTCGGTTGAAAAATACAAATTGTATAGGAAGATAAAATTTAATTAAATTCAAGATCGCGAATTTCTATGAAGCTACCTTTACGCTTGGTTAAAAAAAAATTAGGATAACTCTAACAGCCAACTGCAATAGAAAGTTGGAATTTAACATTTTAGATTTACATAACGTCAAGTATTTTTTATCTCTTTTTGGTCACTATCGATCTTCCCTTTTAAACCAAGAAAATAAATTTAATTATTAAAATCCTATGCATAATTTAATAGGCGTAAAAGAGAGTGATTTTTCATCCATATCAATTGTTTTGGTATTAATACAAATTTGGTTAGTTAAAACATGTGCAAAATCAGTGAAAAGTATTTCAAAGTATATCCTTAATAATTTCAAATTGCTTTTATTTATAAATATGTATTTTTTAATCCATTCATTCTCAAATAGTTCAGTAAAGATTTGTTTAAAATTGACGTTATTGATCAACTCGAATCCACCGTGTTACAGTGGATATTACCTTTTTGCTAGGCAACTTGCGTGCAACAATAAAAACATGCGATGGCAAAATTAAAGGTTTTATATGCTAATTTCTTTTAAAATACACAAGTATCATTGCACTGGCTAGTAAATAACACAACAATTTATACAGCATAATTTTTGTATGCATCTCTGACAAATCGATGTTTTAAAAAGGATATACAGTTCCCGCCGCTTTTTAAAATCACATTCGTTCAAAGCCAAAGTGATTTTATTTAGCGGCTGATTGTTATAACCGGCGAACGTTCCTGCCCTAAAGGAAAAGGTATTACTTCCCTGAATTTGGAAAAAAACTTCAAAAGGTAACAAATAATGGAATTAGTAAACAATATTAATTAATTTTTGGTAGATAATTAACTAATTGTTTCTTCGATATAAGTAAATACATTCTAAGTTCCCGTGCACTTTCGTTAGAAGAAAATCATCATTACTTTACCAAAAGTTCACGCTTTTCTTATAAATTTAAAATTTTTCCATTTAAACTTCATGAATGATAGTAGTTTTAAAATAAGAACTAGAAATTCCCTTCTAATAATTAGAAAAAAATAAAACATTTCAAATCAGATTTCTATTTTATTACTGTGCTTTGAAGAATACGTTCCTTGAAATTGTTACGAAGATAAATTATGGGGCGTGTTTAATTTGTGACTGTGCTGCAAGTGTAAAATCTTCAGCAATGAGCGATAACGAAGGGTTTGTTGTGCTTTAAATTTTTTTTCTATTTAAAAATAATAATAAAATGAAATAAAATAAAATAAAATGTATTTTTTTTTTTTTTTGTATGCATAAATGATATTTTTGGCTGCTGAGGAGATATTTTTGAGTTTACTAACCGGCGATGCTGATTTTATTAAGCGGCGGCTTTAAAAGTTGTTTGTATTGATTTGATTCCGGTCCGGGCGATTTGATCAGATTAAGCGGCTGATTTTATTAACCAGTGATTTTATTAAGCGGCGGTTACTGTATATACTTTTTTTTCCCTTTTGAAAATAAAAAAATAAATTTCAGTTGCTTTAAAAATAAATAAATAAAAGAAGTCTTCCTTCTCAAATGATTTAGTTTAAGAATTTAAAAAATATGAGCATTGTACATTGATGTTACAATTTTGGCTTTTATATCAAAATGTGATAATGACAATATACATAGGATGGCCATAATTAAACTCCTCCTATTCAGAGCACTCTGTACAGTCGGTAACAAAAGTGCCCGAACACTAGCAAAAATTCCTATGTAAAAAAAGTACACTTCATACGGTTTTGTTCAATAAATCCTTATCGAATCATGTTCTTACACTAACTAAGAACAGGATTCGACAAGGATTCATTTAACAAAACAGTATTAAGTGTACTTTTTTTACATAGGAATTTTCGCTAGTGTTCGGACACTTTTGTTACCGACTGTAGCTGTAACTAAAATGCAGATATAGTCGAAAATTTGTATATAGACAATTCAAAAAATGCATTCAAAGTTTCTGCATTTTGTTTTATTTATTTATTTATTTTTTTTTTTTTCTGCTCTGAATGGACATACATAAAAATACAAATAAGCATTACAGTCAAAATGCAAGTTATGTAATAAATAAATGTGGTCTATTTAAACATTTTCACACCATACGGCATTTAAAGCTGTTATTCTTATATTTTGCAAAGTTTTTTGTTGCAAAATTTTACAGATGACAGAGTGATTACCCGCTCATTTCCCACTCTTTGGCCGGCCTGTTCCTGCGATCTTAATCTGTGGGATTTTTGGTTATGGGGCCATTTAAAGAGTTTGGTTTTTAAAAGAAATGTAACTTTGGCTGACTTGCAGTAACGTATAACGTTGCATGTGAGGAGGAACACTGGCGACTAGCTGCGATTAGCAGTTGAACACACTGTTCATCGGTTGCAGATTTTACAACTTAATGATGGGTCCACATTGAACAATATGATCTCCGTCGATGAACATCTGTAACTTGTAATAAATAACAATTAAATCAGTAATAAATAAAGTTGTTTGTATTAAAATTTGTAGCTTTTATGCATCTTGCTTGATGTATGTTCCCTCAGAGAAAAAAATTAAAAAAAAAATTTAATTACATTTTTATTTATTTATTTATTTATTTATTTAGAACCTTTGAACTTATCCTTCGAAATGTCTATATACAAACTTTCGACTCAATCCGCATTTTAGCTACAGCTACAAAATGCTCTGCATAGATCAAGTTTAAATATGGCCACCCTGTACATATTGTACAAAAATTAGCGTTATTTGTACATTGGTAGGTATGTTTGTCACTTCACTATACAAACAGTTCCCCTTTACATAAAAAAAAAGCAATCAGTATCGTTCAGGGGTATTATGAAAACTTCTGACCCGATTTAGGACGGATTAATTCAGGCGCTTCCTTGTAATAATACATTACGTACAATCGGTAACAAAAGTGTCCGAACACTAGCAAAAATTCCTATGTAAAAAAAGTACACTTCATACCGTTTTGTTAAATAAATCCTTATCGAATCATGTTCTTACGCTGACTAAAAACAGGATTCGACGAAGATTTATTTAACAAAGCCGTATGAAGTGTACTTTTTTACATAGGAATTTCTGCTAGTGTTCGGACACTTTTGTTACCGACTGTATTATCACGTAAAATTCCGTAATAATACGTAAACGATTCTTTTCAAAAATTTGTTAAATATAAATTAATGAAGTTTCAATATCATTATTTATTTATTTAATTTTTCTACGCAACAAAAAAGGCTGGTATAGCGATCGAAGCATCGAGATAGAAATTTAGATTGCATTTGCTGATATTTAACTGTTGCCAATTTTTTAAATACAAATCACAAATCGACAACTGAAATGGGAAGTTATTCCCTCCCCAGAGGAGGATCAAAACCGTGATGCCATCATGATATTAGAAATAATAATACAATGAAGGATCAAATTATTAGATTTTTTTTTATTTCACATTTTTTTTTTTCAAATTTCTAAAGAAATACTGGAGAATGTAGCCTTAAATTTAAGACACGCGCAGAAAACTCCTAGACTCAGACTGCCCAGTAACGATTTAGTTACGGGTGCAAATAGGGCACAAGTCCCAAATTGAAGAAAAGTAGAAATACTTTCAACTAATCTGTATTTTTTTTTTTTTTTAAGCAACAAATGACTTACAACTTTTGACACATTATTTCACATACTATTTATAATATTTGTATGTTTTTTTTTTTTTTTTTATGAATACCACGAATACTTAGACAGATATAATTTTTTTACCGCTACAATTTCAAATTATTTTGGCCAGTGTTTTGCTTATAACAAGAATGGATTTCAACAAAATTTTACAAAACTCTCAGAAAAATTAAACAAACATTAAGAAATATTATTGTGAAGCACAGAATAATGCAAACATTAAATATTCTCTGGGATAAAAATATCTGTAGTAAATCTTCTTCTCCTTCTTCTTTTTTTTTTTTTTTTTTGCATTCGCGAAAGATAGCACATTTTTTATTACACAAGTTGAAAGCTAAATATATACGGCAACTTATCTGAAAAGTTCATTTGAACTAAATAAAAATTAAGAAAGTTATCATAAAAAAACTAGTATGTTGTGGCCTCCACAAGACTTTCTTCTATATTTTCCTATATACATATTCAATCAGTAACAATATTTAAAAAAAAAAAAAAAAAAAAAAGATTACGATTTTTTTCTTTCTTTTCTTTCTTTTTTTTTTTTTTTTTTTTTTTTGTTAAAAGTAATACATATTCAACCAGTAACAATATTAAAAAAAAAAAAAAATACGATTTTTTTTCCAAGTTTTTTTTTTTTGTTAAAAGTAAAAAAAATCGATAACTTTGTTTTAAATTATCACAGATTTATAGTTCAACCATTCGTTTTAAAGGTATTGACGAGATCTTTCGAAAGATACCCATCTTGAAAATTTACCTCCCCCGGGGGGTACTTCCCCCCCAAGGGGGGGAATCGGTGCCCCCACATACAAAAAATTTTTTTCGTAGTTAACTACTACTATTATCAATAATTCATATTAATTTTAAAATCACAAGTTTAAAATAACGCTCATTATGTACATTTATACGAAATTTTGTCCTATATTGCCATGTTAAAAATTTAGAAAAAATGCGATCACAGCGCCACCTGTTGAGCTATTGATCCCTAAATGTAATCAGCACCAAATTATGTCGGGGACCAACTAAATACCAAGCTTGGTTAAGTTTCGTTAAAAAAAAAAAAAAAAAAAAAATAATAATAATAATACGATTTTTTTCTAAGTTTCTTTTTGTTAAAAGTAAAAAAAAATCGATAACTTTGTTTTAAATTATCACAGATTTATAGTTCAACCATTCGTTTTAAAGGTATTGATGAGACCTTTCGAAAGATACCCATCTTGAAAATTTACTCCCCTCGAGGGGGGACTTCCCCCCCAGGGGGGGTGGTGAGGCTCCTACACATACAAAAATTTTTTCCCAGTTGACTATCTCTATTATAAATGATTATTGTAAATTTCATAATGATTACTAAAAAATAATTCTCTTTAAGCACATTTATACAAAATTTTGTCCTATATCACCATGTTAAAAATTTAGAAAAAGCGGGATGGCAACGCAACCTGTAAGACAATTTTTACCAAAAGTTGATAGGCACTAATTTATGTCAAGGTGCAACTACATGCCAATTTGTATGAAATTCTGTGCAGTAGTTCCTGAGATACAGTTGCCACAAAATTTTGTCACACACACACACACACACACACACACACACAGACAGACAGACAGACAGACAGACAGACAGACAGACATTTTCTAAAAATAGTCAAATCGTATTCTACAGCTGTCAAAACGTGTAAATCCATCAAAAACCCGAGGTCGAATATTTTTACGAATCCAATACTTTCTCTATATTACATATAGAAGAAAGTAAAAAAAAAAAGAAAGAGCTAAATTTTGATATTTTCCAGAGTTACAATTTCATAAGACATTTTCCATGTGTCACATACTTTTTTTGGAGGTTTAATTATTTCAGCCACATTGCAAAAATCAGTTTTACGAAAAACCCTCTATGAACTCCCAAATCAAATAAATAAAATTATGCTAAAATTACAATTCGAAAAGGGGTTTTTCTATGTATCACGTATTTAATTCAGTGATTCGATTATTTTACCCACATTTTCAAAATTCATTTTTTTTTCTTTTAAACAAGATTTTTACAAGAATTTAGATGGGCCGCGGTAGCCTGATCGGTAAGAGCAGCGAGTTCGTGATCGAAAGATTGCGGGTTCGGTCCTCGAGCCGGCCGAAGACCGTCATGTACGCTAATGGCGACTGGTGCACGTTAAATCCGTCGTGGTCGCAAAGTCCTCCAAGTTCCCATCAAAAATTATACCTCTGGGGGTACCGGAACATGGGTTTAAAACTCAGCCTTGTCCCGGATCAAAAATTCGAGTTCCTGCTGGTGCTGCCATCTATCGCCAGCTTCTGGAGCTAAGACGTACTTCCTCCCTATAATGGGCGCTCCTCTGTTAAACGGAATGACGCACCCCTCCTGCCTTAAACCCGGTTAGTTCCACTACCGGGGCTCGGAATTTCCGAGTGGCATAAGTAACAACAACAACAACAACAAGAATTTAGATGTGAAACATCAAATTTAAAATCTTGTTTGTTTCTTTTTGAGAAATCTTCTTAATGTTTTAGGCAGGAAGGTAAATCGGTGTATTTAATATGGGGCAATGGCGGCTCGTGCACCGAAAATTGGTTAAAAGGCACACTATATTTTACGCTGTATTCATTTATAGAATATAAATTTACATTTAAATACGTATTTTTAGTTAATTTTAGTTAAAACCATCCTCAATAAAAATTTTTATTAAAAATACTTAAATATTATTTTTGAGCTCTTCACCTATTTTCGGTTCACGAGCCGCCACTGAATTATGGGGTGCCACCAAGATTTACGGTCAAAGTTAAAAAAAGAACAAATAAATTATGTTTTCCTGCTAAGCTTCAAAAGTAAAATTTTGTAAAAGAATTCCGACAGGAAAATTTTATTGTTTTGTTGTAACTACAGTCGTACAGTTGTACATATGTTTCACGCAACTATAAAAATGATTATTCCTTTTTCCGCTGCTGGAAAGATGTGGAGCGTTCTGGAATTAACACAGGATCTTATTAAAAGTGAAAATGCACACGTTAACGTTGTTTTTACGTTGCGGCAGCTCTTGCTTATATGAAAATATTAGATTGTGGAGTTTCATGCGTACGCGATTACATACACAGTTTTCATATTTAAATGTCACCGAAAGTAAAACAAACTGGAGTGACTTCACTCGACTTTCTGAAAATTAAGTATTTAATGCTTGTATAAATTAATTAAAGTAAGAGAAGTCTTTAAATAAATAAAAGAGAAAATTATGACAGGGTGTTTGAGTATTTTTTGCATATATTATATTCTTTAATTTAACGCTATTGCACTTCAAATAATTTGATCCAATAGATCATAATGATAAAAAAAGATTTTCTATGTGTCCCTGTAAAATTTTCATAAGTGCCAGATTCACCAAAATCCATGAAGTTCATGCGACAGGGATCTATAGCATACCTATAAATTTTCAGCTCTATCGAATAAGGCATTTAGACGCTATTGCACTTTAAAGAATTTGAACCCATAAGTAATAATGATAAAGAATGTTTCGTTGTGTCTCTTTAGAAAAACTATAAGAGCTAGATCCACCAAAATTCATACAGTTCGTGTAACAGTGATCTACAATATGTATATAACTTTTCAGCTCGCTCCAATAAAGAAACAAAAAGTTTTGCAAAATAAAAAAATAAAAATAGTTACAACTATATAGTTAAAAAAAAAAAAAAAAACAGTTTGTGACAGAGCAAAAAATCGTTTAGATAATAAAACAGTTGCAAAACATTACAACGATTGAACGTTAACAGTATTTTTCACAGTGTGTTTCGCTAATTTTTGAGTAATTAGACGACTGTTTTAGAAAATATATCTTGAATACTTTACATATCGAATAAATATATAGTTGCTAATAGTTAGGCTGTGTGATAATACAGAGAATGAGGTTTCAATTTTAAATTGATATATGGACGCTTTCTCTAATTCTCGTTTACGTATTTCCTCATAATTTGAAAACAACTGTGAACCAGCATGTTGTGGCCACCGCAAAATATTCTTTTATAATTTTACACAAATATTTAGGCAGTACAAATTATTTATTAAATTATTATTAATTAAAATTATTTTCCATGATGAATGCAGACAAAGTCTTTTTTTTTTTTTTTTTCTTCTGTTAAAATATATATATATATATATATAATTTTGTTTTCTCGACTTATTAAATAAAAACTCTTCTAGATTCTATTTCACTTAGCTAAAAACCCACATTTATTTTTTATAATGCAAAATGAGAGAGTTTTAAAAGACGAGAGTCTTTTAGAGTTTTAAAATTTGAAAATAAATTCAATAATATTTATCTTTAATACTTTGAGGAGAAAAAAAAAAAAAGCAAAGTATTACAAGAACTTTTATTGATTCACAGTACTTTTGCAGAGAAAACATTTCACAAATTCTGTGGAAAAATTAATTATTCCTTTATAACTTTTCAAAATACAACTCCAAAAACTAAAATTAAAATTAAGTTTTTCAGTAAATAAATGTAATTTCATTGGAAATTTTGAAAGGAATTTCAAAATTTTTAAAAGTAATTTAATTTTTAGAAATACTCAAAGTTTCCTTCATCGTTTCGTTAATAAAAGCAATTTTTCCCCCTATACTTTAGAATAATTTTATTTAAATAAATAAATTCCAAAAGCAGTTTGAATGCTTTTGCCGACAGACGATTTCTATTTGTTATTCCCTTAATTAAATCTGAAGCTGTAAAAAAGTGGCAACGGCTATTTAACGGGGTACCTCAGTCACCTACAATGCCTTTATCCCATCCCAAAGGCACATGTGTTGCCAACAGAGGGGCGTATCTTATTCAGAATGATTGACTTTACGAAACGCCAATCCCGTCTCTTTTCAGCTTGGGAAAGGCGCGAGCCCTTTTAAGTATCAGGTGACAGCTTGACCTAAGGTCAAACATCCCCATAGACCCCCCTTAATGGTGTTAGAATTTAACTACCTGTAGAGAAAAAGCAATTAAATCTTCATACACAGTTTTCCCCTGAAAATGTCCAAAGGCTCATTTTCACAATGAAGATAGGGGTTTTTATAATTTCAAGAGCTATCGTTTCACAGCCATGAAAAAATTTATATATTACGAATTGAAAAAAGTGGATTAAACAACGGCTTTACATAATGCTTATGTAGTCTTGGAAACGGCGAAATGCCTGGAGAATATATGTGGGTGTTGGTATTTTCAAAGGAATTAAATGGAGCAGAACTGGCTTATTTTGTCTATTAGTGTTAAGATATAAGAGAGTTTAAGCAAGAAAGTTTAGCAAATACTTTCTCTAATGTTCTTGAAGAACTCGGATTAGAGTTTTATTATAGTCAGCTGAATATTCTGGATTTCAAATGATGCTGAAATAAAAGTAGGAGGTCTGGATGACTTCTCGTAATTTGTGAATTGCCCTTTACGAGAACTGAATTTAGGTCAAATTGTACTGAAGAAAATTATTTTATTCCTTAATTATTGTCATAAATAATCCTCTTAATTTACTTCTCATATATTTGATACTTATTTCAAGTTTTTTATGTATGTGGGTATGAGTATGTGAAAGATATAATCGTTTAACATTCGCCCTTACTATGTGAGGTAGGAGTGGCGTTGAGTTAAGGAAGTAAAGGTCGCCGAGGGAAGTCAGTATAGAATTCTAACAACCACGTGACTTTCTTCTTAGAAACCGTATTTTGCTGAAGGACAACGCTAATTTTTCCATGCCTTTGGAAGCGTAGGAGTCGAATTTTTTTATGCTTTTACAAATACATTTACAACACTGTGTTACAATAAATTTTTAACACTATTCCGCAATGGTAAAATGGGTCAGTAGGCTCAACTGTCCCTCAGCAAACATGCTCGTGACGTCATCTGTTAGAACTCTATTGAAAGTAGCATAAAGTGATAGCGTCGAGTTGGGCTAGAATGTTGGTTAAGATTCGGAAAGTTTCAAGCTGGATCCAACATAGTTCGGCGATGTTGTGTGTGAGATAGCTGGTTGAAGGTGTCGAGCAGAGGCGAATTTGGGTTCACATGGAGTGTCTAGTTATTGGATAGATGGTTGAATAAATTGAAAACAGGATCTACGTAGCTTATGTGAAAGGTGGTATAAAATTGAATGCGGATAGTCTTTAAAGAAGTAGCTTGGTAAAATGAAGTGAATTGTATTGTCTATTTTTGAGAACTTTAAATAGAGCGATAGTTGTGTCGTTGGTATGGTGTTGCTGGATATGTGACGGGTGTTGATAGCCGTTGTAAGTAGAAGCCATTGCGTAATGATTTTGCATTTGGTGAAGGTGCCATTGGTGATTAATATTTCGGATGTTGTAACGTGTTCCTCGTCGTTCTAAAAGTGCCCGATTAAGTCGTCTGTTAATATTAGTATGCTTCAAGTGGGGAGCTATATTTCTTTATGAGAGTTTTAAGTTATTTAGTTTAAGTTATTATTGAGTTCCTTATTAATCCCAAGCCCTCTCCAGTTTAAGTTAAAATAAAATTGGCTGTCTCTTAAATATAAGTCTCTTAATTGTCTCCTGCACTAAATATAAGTATAATGAATCTAGTTGAAGTCGGAACGGAGACTTCACAACTAGGCTATAGAATTATTTTAAAAAATATGTATTTTTAATTCTTATATAGATCTCGAATCGTCAATTCGTATGGCATTTTCAGACGATTCTAAGAAAAAAAAAAAGAAATTATATATATATATATATATATATATATATATATTTTCATTTGACAGGTGTTATTATATGATGGTTAAATTTTGTGTCTATCTCAAACATTTCGAGGAAAATGCTTTTACTAGTAACAATTAAAGACAAGGGTGAAAAATCACGTGGTTTGAATAGATTATTAACATTTTCCAACTGTACTTGCTCATTGCATCATTTAACCTTCAACGTACTTTGCCTATCTGGTCACACAACGAACAGAGAGAAGTACCGACAGTCAGATAGCTATAATAATTGAATTCATAATCACTCTTAAATACTGTTGGAAAGTGTTAAAAACACTTAGCACAAACTGAAATGTTGTTATAGCAATTTCTTATTAAAGCCCTTAATGTATCTGAATATTTTAGTGTAGCCCTATAAACCTTAACACTACAAATATCATATTCTGCAGAATATATATATATATATATATATATATGAAAGGATAAAGAGAGGTAAGTTTTTAAATTATTATTTTATTATTTTAAATTAATAGTGAGCAATAATTTAAAGAAAATCCCATTAGAAAGTCATAACTTAAAATTAATTCTAAAGTTTCCCCTGTAAAGTAAGTTTTAGTACAATACGCGAGTATAACGCAAAAGTCATAAAAGTGAACAAATTTTAAGACAAGAAAGTGATGAGTAAGTGCAACTTGCAGCTTTTTGTGGTTAGGAGCTGCATAGTAATTAATCCCGGCAATCTGGACCTCAGCTAAGCTGTCAATCATTAAGTTAATATCCAATAAGCATAGGAAGGAGTGGTGTGTTTTCCCGCCTAAAATGCCAGTATTTAAGTGAAAACACGCGTAGAGGAGCTCTCTTCTGCTTGTGCTCTCTTGCTTAATAAACCTACGTCAAAATAACGGCCCGAGAGGGGTCACGGACTCACGGGGATCGCATTCGGCTTCACTGCACTGCATCCATTTGCTCAACTCACAATTATGGATGATACCTTGTATGTTCCAGATGGATTAATAAATATCTGTGGTTTAACTTGGAGTTATTACTGAGTGCCAACCTCTTTCCTTCATAGCTATTATGTGACTCAAAGTATGGGAATTCATCACATTAAAATAAGTCGACAGGCATGGAACACCTGCATAAAATAAAAAATAATGATACTGTATAAGTTATGGCTGCAAGAAAATTAATTATGTTTGATTTTGGCCCCTCTCGGAGGCATATTGAAGGAAAAACAATAAATTAAATCTATATAAATAAAAGCAGCCCTTTTCAAAAATAAATAAATAAATAAAATAAAAATATCCTTCCTTATCTTTAATACATAATGGAGAATAGAAAATAAAGAATATATTCATAATCAGTCAAAGAAAGAAAAATATTGTTCCTCATCTTAATATCTTTCATTCAACAAAGAATTAATTGCATCTCTGGATAAAGTGGGTCAAGTTTCAGAGTCAGGGTAGCAAGTTTGGTTTCTCTCTCTGCATTCATCAAGGTTAAATGCAGTGGCTGCTAATGTGTTATTTCATCAAGGTCAATGGCCTCATTCATTGGAGAATAATGAAAACCAGAACAGATGCTCAGTGAATTAAAGAAAACAAAATATAAACAACTGGAGTGGAAGTAGAAATTTTTTTTTTATTTGGTTTTCTTTTTTCTTCCTTGCACCTGTTAAGTGAGTAAATAGAAAACTCTCATTTATTTATTTTAAAAGAAAGAGAAACTTTAATTATAAGAAAAAAAAAAAAAAAAAAAAGAAATTGGACAAAAAAAAAAAAAAAAAAATCAATAAACTGGACAAGTCTATAAATAGATTTTAGGAAAATGATATATATTTAGTTTATACATTAAGTTGATTTTTTTATGATCTAGAAAATAATAATAATAATAATACAATAAGTATTTTTTAATGAGTATTTTTGCAGTTCTCCCATATTTAATAATGAATTTTTATTATATTTAAGGAGTATATAAATTATTTTTGATTGTTTATTTTCTGCATAAGTATTTAAAAATTTTTTGATATTTTCAAGGTTAAAGTGTATTATTTTCTGAAGTTTTATTTTTATTTGAAATTTGCATATTATTATATTTAAAGATTATCTAAAGTAGTTTTGGTTTTTAATGTTCTGCATAATTATTTTTTAAAAAATTGATATTTTCACAAAGTTGGTATTATTTTCTAAATTTTTATTTTTATTTGAAACTTGAACATATTTCATAAAGGTTGAATTTCTTTCAAAAAAAAATTGAATTTTCTGAATTTGAAGTTAAAAAATAGAAGTTAAGATGGCCAAAGACCCACCCGAAGATCCAGTGGTCCCTGAGAATACAGGTGGAGATAATTTAGGTGCCATTTCAGAGACGGAGCAGGGTAATTTAAGTGAATTAAATAACTCTTCCTCTTCTACAAACACACCGGTAAAAGAGGAAAATGTGCTCATTGAATTTTGCCCTGAAAATGGAATGTTATGGACGGCGTGGTTGCCGTATTTTGACGCGTGGTGTCAGGAGAATGGAAAAGACGCGATCTGGAAGGTTAGGAACATACAAAGGTTTTTAAAGGGGAGAGCCCTAACAGTTTATGTTAATAATAGCTTAAATATGATGCATTGGGAAGAAGTAGTAGAAATTTTTAATGAGCAGTTTACAACACCTGGAGAGACCTCTTTAAATGATTTTTCAAGTATTGTATTCAAACAGGGTGACAATGTTATAGACTACTATCACAGAAAACTTCAAGTGGGACGAGCTTTAGGTCTAGAACCTAAATTCTTGTTGGACGGGTTAACAGACGGATTGCCTTTAACGTTAAAACAACTTGTGGTGGTTAATTCCCCAAAAAGCCTAAATGAATGGAGGGATTTGGTTCATCGCTTAGATAAATTGCAATTATCGGAAAAATCAGCTGCCCCCCTCCCATCTAAGTCGCCAGATCATTATCCAAAATATAACTACTCGCAAGTATTCAATAGGGCCCCTGTGCAATACAATCCCCGTCCACAACCTTGGAGTTATCGATTTCCTAATGTAAATAGACCTCATATGGGATATTCTAATCAAAATCAACCCACTAGGACTCATGATAACCGACCCAGTTTACGAGGGCCTAGACCCCAGCAGTCAAATGCAAATGCGCGACTACATTTTCAAGGACATTTACCTCCTTTTCCATGTAAACATTGTACTAAAATTAACATCCCTAACGCGTTTCATTGGCATAGAGAATGCCCTTTCAAGCAGGAACAACCGACTCATACCACAGAAGAGTCCACAGTAGGAAACAGTACGACAGACGGTGTAAATAACACATATTGACAGTTTGCCGCGACCGGTCGCATAATTCAAAAGAAGGGTACCCAAAGAAAGAATCAGCAAACAAGTCAAAGTGTTAAAAAACCAAGCTCGTACTCTAATCCTATTCCCTTAATTTTCGATACAGGTAGCAGTTTAAGTATTCTTCCGCAGCATTTTGTTCAGAAATATCGACTTCCTACAAAAAGTATCTCGCCAATAAATGTTGTACAAACACAAGGGATGTTGAAGATTACCAAAAAATGTTCCCTGCTATTACAAATAGGTAATATTACAAAAAATATTGATATGTTTATTTTGAATAATAACTTACCGTATGCTCTCCTTAGCTTAGATCATTGTGGACTATTTGAATTAACTTTTGATTGTGCTAAAAAATGTGTAACACAAAATAACAATATTCTACCATTGTTAAAAAATATACCAAGTTGCTCTCAAACCTTACATTTAATTCCTGAAAGTGAAGGTACAATTAAAAGTGAAAATGTTAATGTTCAATCAAATAATAGGGTAGAGAAGATAGAGTACACTCCTGCCACTGAAGAAAATCACGTAACTCCTCAGTCTGCTAGAGAAGGAAAACTTCCTACTTTATTATCAAAATATGTCAAAATTTTCGCTAAATCAAAATATGACGTTGGAAGGATTCGTATGGAACCCCAGAGAATTTATTTAAATTCTGATTTACCTATTTCACTCAGAGCCTATAGAACTTCCCCTAAGGAAGAAGAAGAAATTAAAACCCAAATTCAAAATTTATTACAGGCAGGTATAATAAAAGAAAGTTGTTCCCCTTATTCGGCACTGTCAAATGAATCAGCTTTACACCAGAAATTTTATAAATGAAAAAAAGCTATATTTCTAGGAAGAAATACTTATTTAGATATAACTTTGTCTATCAATAAAAATTGCTGGTGTGAAATTGATTTATTTGACCTACAGATTATATGTCAGAATTTACTGTACAAACTATGGCGATTTATAAATAGCCGTGGGTAAAAGCACAGGCATTAGCATCAGCCACTCTAAGTATTTTAGAAATGTCATAAGTTTGTAATATAGTATGGAGATTCATTATATAGACCCCTCCTATTTATTATTTTGTAATCTATATCAGAGCCTGATTAAGGGGGAAGCACACATTATCTCCGCTCTCACCGGAATATTTTTACAATTATTTTTTGCTTCACGTCATAGAAATTCCACGCTTTGACGAGGAAATATTTTTTATGAAAAATGAACGGTGTAAAACAATCCAATTTACTCACCGTTATTAGACACCAGAATTCTTTTAAAATAATTTTTAATGAGAATTTTGTGTTTATTATAGCAGGAAAGTGTTTGTTAAAAAATAACGGTGTAAGTATAAATAATGTGTGCTTCCGCCTTAATCAGGGTCTGATCTATCTAAATAAAGTGTCTGCGTGTGTGTGTGTCTGCGCTATGGTGCTAACACTACTGATCGCAGAGCTTCCAAATTTGGCATATAGGTATCTGGGACCCTGCAGGTGTGCACCTCATCGAGATTTTTTCGAATTTCGAATTTGAATTTTTGAAATTAATGTTTTTTCGATTTTAAATATTGGCTTTAATGTTTGAAAATCAAATGGTAATACAATAGAAATAAATTGTTACGTTTATGTATAAATTTTATACTATAGCGACTTTTTATTTTTCATTTTTTTTAATTAATTCCTTTAAAAGAAAAATCTTTTTTTTTTTTAATTATTATTATTCATAATATTTATTGGGTGAAAAAAATGGTAGTTTATAGTACAAAGGATAAACTGATTAAAATTCGTTTTTCATGTATTTAGTTCCTTTTAAAAGAAAATCTGCTTTTTTATTTTATTTTATTGCACTGGTCGGAATCAAATCGTAATATAGGGTAAATAACGGGGGCTATAAAACACATGGTTCAAAAACTAAAATATTAGGTGTACCGGAAAGTTCTGTCGTTTTGAATTAAAATACTGACATCGGAAATTTATCCTGGATAAAATTTAAAATAATTTTAGGTAACTTATAAGATGGTTATTTGTAAAGTACCATGTAAACACTGTTAAACAAAAATTTCCGGTTTCATTTTATTAATTCAAAACGACATAACTTTCCGGTACACCTAATATATAATAGATAATATAATAGATACTGTGATACAGTCATCTTTAAAATCGTAGTTCTTAAATAACAGAAAATCCACAAGTCGTCGATAAATACCCAGATTGAAGTTCCCGGGAAAAACCTTTCTGTAGACAGTGGGAAACTGGACCCGATGTAATACGGGTAGAAAAAAGAGCTGCCTTAGGCAACGGGTACCCGAAGAAGCGAGATCTAAAGCGATTTCAGTGGTTTTTTTTTTTTTTTTTTTTTTTAAGTTTTTATTTGTAATGTGATGTAAAAAATAAATACTGATCCAATTCTTTTGAAAATTCATTTAAATATAGTAACCAGCGAAGCAGGCGTAGCCTACTAGTACCACATAAAATAATTCAGTTTATATAGCTGTCAGTAAGTCTATAAATTGTACTTTAAATAAATTAAAACTGTTAAACAAAAAGACATTATGATAGTTTTTCTTTTCTTTTTTAGTTGAAGAAACTAGATCTGGATGGATTGTTTTACTTACCTATGACCGGATTTTTTCAACATTTGTTCTTCCTCTTTTATGATAGCGTTTGAGAATTCCAGGATCGATGTTGTCCCTCTCTTCTCAAAAATTCTGAAACAATCGGTGCTTATAGTGCAACCACATTTCTCGCGCCTAGTTTGAAAACGGTTCCAGAGTCTTGGAAGGGTGTTAAATTGATCAACATCTTAGGCTTTTATAAACATCCAGACATTCAGTTTTCCCTTATCGCATAATCTCTCTCAACCACAAGAGTTATCACCCTATTTTAACACTGGATTCATTGGGTCAGCACTTCCACAGAGGTCCTCATGGTCACAAGAAACGTGGTTGAAGAATATACTTATGAGTGTTTTAAATTATTGTTATTTAACTCAAACATGTCGTTTCGGATACTCTGTACTATGGCTCATACTGTTAAATCTAAAATTTATATAAAAGGTAACAAACCACTTTAAAACACGTAGATAAAGTATTTTTATTAAAAACTACACAAAGCTTTTCGCCATTATAACAATAGCATCATCAGGTGTAATTGCGTTACATAGAACCAGCAATATATAAATAAAGAAGTTCAAACGGTTTAAAGTTACGGTTACAACATAGATATATATATATTTTTTTTTTTTTTTAAAGTTACGTTTACAAAAAAAAAAAAAAAAATGAAGTGAAACACGTGAAATGTTTTATAATTTTAAACTTTTGATAGTTTTTAATCTTAAATCTAAAATTACTAAATCGTTATTGATATCTCAATGAAAAACTACGAGTATTTCTTTAATCACTCCACCATTTTACCACACATATATTTTAATTGTTCGTAATGAACATAACACAAACTTTTTTTAGTGATCTCTCTAGTTATTCGGTTGAGATGATGTTGAGTGAGTTTTACGTCGTACTACTGCCACACTATGGGCAATCCTTAGTTATTCGGATTGTATTCAAAACACATTACACCGGATTATTACGTCTCGCCTCAAATTGTACCTCTGGGGGTTACCGAAGCGGCGAAACCATCTTCTCCGTGAAGGATTAAAATTGTGTTGGCATATCTACGGATCATCCTTGGGGTGAATCCCAAACCATTGACAATTACTGATATATAGCGTAGCCCTAGTGCGTCGTAAAAAACCCACATTACTCAACTCTACTCTATATTATTAAAATTTCCCTGAATTTTGAGATCCCTTTTAAATTCCGATACGTACTATTAGTGAATCGGTTATATGGCAGATGCGTACAAGACATTTCCGTACAAGCTGAAATTAGTGACACTTGCGTACAAGTCCAGGTGTTCGAAATATTACAGATATGTTTTCGAAAAATCAAGTGTCACTTCCGTACAAGATTTGTTTCACTGTATTTTTGGTTTGTAACACAAAGGGGTTGTATCCATATGTTAAACTTGAAGAGAATACTCTTCTATATATATAAAAGAACACTTCCTGACTGACTGACTGAGTGAAGGGGTGATTCATCATCGCCCAGACCAAACCCCTGGACCTAGAAGCATGAAATTTTGTGACAATGTTCGTTCTATGACGTAGGCATCCGCTAAGAAGCGATTTTACAAAATTCGCCCCCCAAGGTGGGGGGGGGGGGGCAAAACGTGATTTCACAAAATCCTTCATATCTCAAACAAAAAAAGAGATATCCGTAAAATTTTTTCTTTAAAATATAGCTAATACAAATGTCTAAAAACCAATTTCTGGAATTTTAGAAATTCGTTCCCCAAGGGGGGCGGGGGGGGGCAAAACGTGATTTCACATGCGTTAAACGTGATTTCGCATAATCCTATATATCTCAAACAAAAAAATAGATTCACGTGAAATTTTTGCTCTAAAATATAGCTAACACAGATTTCTAAAAACCAATTTCTGGAATTTTCAAAATTCGGTTCCCAAGGGGGGTGGGGGTGGGGGCAAAACGTGATTTCACATCCGTAAAACGTGATTTCGCATAATCCTATGTATCTCAGACAAAAAAAACAGATATCCGTAAAATTTTTGCTTTAAAATATAGCTAACACAAATATCTAAAAACTAATTTCTGGAATTTTCAAAATTCGGCCCCCAAGGGGGATGGGGGGGGGGGGGGCAAAACGTGATTTCACATGCGTAAAACGTGATTTTGCACAATCCTATATATCTCAAACAAAAAAATAGATACACGTGGAATTTTTTCTCTAAAATATAGCTAATAAGAATATCTAAAAACCAATTTCTGGAATTTTAGAAATTCAGCCCCCAGGTGGGGCAACAAGGGGGGGGGGTTATGGGGCAAAAACCAATAGAAATACAGTTAGGCCGTTCAAAATTGGTACAGACAAGTTTTAAAGGCCAGCAAGTCGAATGGGGATATTTTCGAAAGTGTTAAGTTATTAGGAGGGGCGTGAAGGGGGGAGGGGAGACGGGGGGGCAAAAAAATAAAAATAGAGTTAGATCGTTCAAAATTGGTATACAGAGGTTTTCGATACTTACAAATCGATTGCGGATATTTTTGAATTTTTAAAATTATTAGGAGGGGAGGGAAGGGGGGTGAGGCGGTAAGGGGGGCTATGGGCAAAAACAAATAGAAATACAGTTAGGCCGTTCAAAATTGGTACAAATAGGTTTTAAAGGCCTGCAAGTCGAATGGGGATATTTTCGAAAGTGTTAAGTTATTAGGAGGGGTTCGAAGGGGGGAAGGGAGAGGGGGGGGCAAAAAAATAAAAATAAGAGTTAGATCGTTCAAAATTGGTATATAGAGGTTTTCGATGCTTACAAATCGAATGCGGATATTTTCGAATATGTAAAATCATTAGGAGGGGCGGGAAGGGGGTGCAGTAAGGGGGGCTACGGGGCAAAAACTAATAGAAATACAGTTAGGCCGTTCAAAATTGGTACAGATAGGTTTTAGAGGCCCGCAAGTCGAATGGGGATATTTTCGAAAGTGTAAAGTTATTAGGAGGGCCGGGAAGGGAGGGGGCGGAGGGGCAAAAAAAATAAATAGAGTTAGATCTTTCAAAATCGATACATAGATGTTTTCGATACCTACAAATCGATTGCGGATATTTTCGAAATTTTAAAATTATTGGGAGGGGCGGGAAGGGGGGAGCGGAGGGGCAAAAAAATAAAAACAGAGATAGATCGTTCAAAACTGGTTCTTAGAGTTTTTTGATACTTACAAATCGATTGCGGAAATTTACGAATTTGTAAAATTATTAGGATAGACGGGAGGGGGGGGGGGTGAAGGGGGAAAATAATAGAAATAAGAGTTAGAGCATTTTGGGATTTTTTTCTGAAGATAGTGAGAACCCGGTGCGACATTTTTCCTAATCAGATTTTGTTTCTCTTTTTTTTCACGTGATAAAAATTAATGCAATTTTGAGAATTCATTATAGTGATCCATTTAAAAATAGGGACCAGCGAAGCGGGCGTTGCCTGCTAGTATATAAATACGTGAATTTTCTCTTATGCATGTAGTCTTACGACTGACAAAGGTATGAGCTTAACGCATATAAAAGTTGCAAGCTATAATAACCGTAGTTATTTTCTGAAATGTCACTTCTAAATATTTTTGGTGGCTGTTGAATAAACACTAAAGGGATGGGCGACGAATCGACCAACTAGCGACTACTAACGGTTTAAAACAGTAAACCCCGCTTATTTAGTTAATTTTTTTTCTTCTAGTGTTCATTTAAAAGATTCAAAATTTATCACCAGTAAATTGATGAAGTACACTGTAAAAAAAAATTTCGGTATTTTACAACAAAAGTTGCTGGCACCGCGGCTGCCAGCACAGTTGCTGTAAAATTTACAAGTTGCTGTCTTTTATGGTGCTGTAAAATTAACTGCACTTTGCTGTAAAATTCACAAATTGCTGTCTTTTTTGGTGCTGTAAAATTAACTGCACTTTGCTGTAAAATTCACAAATTGCTGTCTTTTTTGGTGCTGTAAAATTAACTGCACTTTGCTGTAAAATTCACAAGTTGCTGTTTTTAACGGTGCTGTGTAATTTACTGCAATTTGCTGTTAATTTTAAAAGTTGGTGTTTTTAATAGTGATGTGAAATTTACTGCACTTTGCTGTAAACTTCATAAGATGCTGTTATTAATAGTATACTTTATTTAAAAGTTTGTATTTACATTTAATATTTATAAATTTCGTTTGTTCAATAAAATATGTAGTCAGGCAACAATTCTCAAGGTTTTTGATAGACTGTTTTTACAGATTTGAAATCTTTAAATAGCGTTTTCTCAGTTTAGATTTTTTCATGAATTTATGATCTTCAAAATCTATGACTTCCAAAGGTATTTAAGAATATACTTAATGGGTATGGATGTTTAATAGAACTTAAAAGAATTGGGGATCGATTTTGCAGTAACTTTAAAAAAAAAATTAAGAAAAATCACCTTTTTTTTTCCTTTCTTCCCAAATTTTACCAAGCACGTTTTAACTTTTATTTATTTTTTTATTTTTTTTTTAACTAATGAATAAATTTCAAAACCCATACGTAATTCTTCTTAAATTGTTTCCCTTAAACATGCAAAAAAGTTGTCAGTTCTTTCCTAAATATCTCTAAAAGTTTTAGCTGTTTGAAGATAATTCATGAATTCATGAAGATAATCATTAATTCATGAAAAAAAGCAGACTGAGAAAACATAATTTATAGATTTCAATGCTGAAAAAAAAAAAAAAGTATTAAAACCCACAAGAATTGATACCGGAATATATATTTTAATAGACAAACCTTATAGTCCAGTTTATAATATTAAGTGGAAATATAGGCTATTATATGAAACTTACTTCAATAATAATTACAGAACTTTGGATAAACACCATAAAATGCAATAAACTCGCAACAATTTCTCGGGTCGAAAGAACTCACGATCCTTTGTCAGGCGAACAAAGTAGGCACGAGTGCTGCATTCAATAATGCCGTCAAAGGTGCCATGTCATCTTAATTCAGTTGCTGCTTCAGATTATGAGCATTTGCTGAGCTACAAACTCTCATTTTTTACAAGTCTGTAAAATTCACTACATTTTGTTGCAACTTTTACAGGATGGTGTTCTTATCAGCGCTATAAATTTCACAACACTGCTGTAAAAACTTACAGATGAAAAGATCGGTTTATTTCTTTTTCATCTTTCCCTCCCCCTCTCTCTCTTTTTCTTTAAAGCCATGTTAAGCCTGAAATAAAGTTTCAGAAAAAGTATAACTGGAGACATGGACTAATAATTTAAACTATTTTGGAATGTAGTATTTTCTACTTTTCCTTACTCAATAGAGAGTTAAACCTGTTGATTTTGTATTATGGCTTAAAGATTAAAAAAACATTTTAACTTGGTTCGACAAATTTGAGGTACTCTGATTCAGGGGTGCAGAAAATGTTCAGATCTCGGAAATTTCCCCCAAACACAGTATAAATTTCCCTCAATAATGCAGAAATCTACTTTGCTATACAAAGTCACTTGTTCTATGTAATATATCTTTAAGAGAATAAGTATACAGTGTAACAAAAAAATATCGCTGTTACTGTATATTATAAGAAGTTCAAAGTAGCAAATTGTTATCTTTGACTTACATTTTTATTTTCTCTTTAAAAAATATTCAAAATTTCCCCAGTCAGTTTAAATTTCCCCCGAACATTATTCGGGCGTATGGACATATTCTGACCCCTGCTCTGATTAAAATATCTTCAAAATTTAATACCATTTTGAAAAATAAATTTTTTATAGTATTTATTTTCTTATTGTATTTGTAACTTAATTTTTGTTTGACAAATAAATAAATAAATAAATAAATAAAAATAAATAAATAAATAAAATAATAATAATAATTATTATTATTTGAATGTGCTTGTTTTTTGATGCTTTTCATAAGCTTTCCGAAAACTTATTTTTCTATTCAGGAAATACTTTTAGTATTATAAAGTCTCACTTTCTGAGCTACATGCTTATAATTTGTTAACACAATTATATTACACTCTGTTTATGATTTGTCTGTTATAAATATATATCCAACTGCAGCTATCCAAATATCAGAAATCAGTTTTTTAGATGTATACCATTATGCAAGAATTTTTTACATTGGTAGAGTTCTTGCCAGACAAGTAAATTAGATGATCCAAAATGCCAGGTGGTGTGGTTCAAATATAACAAATTTTAGACAAATTAATGCGAAAAATACGTTAACATTATTAAAATTAAGTTTTACTTCATGTTTATTGATACAGATTTAAATTCTGAATCAATTATAATAAATTTTTAATACTTCTTCCGATTTTTGGTTCAACTTTTGTATAGTTGCTGTATCCTTTCTATAATTAATTGTTCAATGTTTTTTTTTTTTTTTTTTTTTTTTTTTTTTTTTTTGGGTGGGGGTGGGGGGGGTTGACATACTTTTTTTTTTTAAGTGCTATGTTTAATTTAATTTTTTTTCTATTAAAAAAAAAAAAAAAAAAAAAAAAAAAAATGCAGTTTGTTTCTATTTTTGTAACAGCAGTTATCTTTGATTGAATATTACAGATATTACTTTATAAAAATAGTGTTATTGAAAAAAGTGATTGCGCCGATCCCTGTCTTATATTTAATTGTAGAAATCACAAAATATTTTATTTATTTATTTATTTATTCTTTTTATTACGAAGTCATAAAAAAAAAAAAAAAGTATTTTCGCACAGATGACCTAACAATGCACCCCAGTACATCTTTGTGATATCTCTAGGGAATGTGTTCTTTATTTCTCAAGATATCTCAAGGGTGTCCTGGGGAGAACACCAGGGGAACTGCAGTGTAGGTGTGCCATCAAAATTATAAAGGTAAGAATAGGGAAATGATGTTTGGTTCTCTATGAAAACATGATTCTGCTAGGAGCAATTCACGTTTTGTTTTTCCAATGTGAATATTAGATATGTTAGGCCTACCGGAAACTTTTGTACTTTTTAATTAAAATACGTACATCGGAAAGTTATCTTGGATAATATTTAAGGTATTCTTGTGTAACTCTCAAGATGATAATTGTTAAATAAAAATTTTCATTTTATTAATTCAAAAGAACAGAACTTTCCGGTAGACCTAATATTTTAATGACAAATTTTCTAGATGGCACATTTGTTATTCCTAATCGCAAAATTGATACCAATTATTCCGAATTTAGATAATTGTCGTTACACTGACAGGAATCCTATCTATTTAATTATTCCTTGTTTATTGAAGTCTTGTAAAAAACTTTTCTTTTCTTTTTTTTTTTTTTTTTCTCTCCCCAAGAGAGAATAATTAGAAAAAAACACTGTGAGTGATCAAATTATTAGATTTATTTATTTATTAATTTATTTTTGACATTTTTTTCCGATTTTCTAAAAAAGATACTGGACGTAATGGCTTTGAACTACAGACATCTAAAGAATATTTATACTCACATGGGAATATAATTAGGGGATTAAATATAAATTGGAAAAAATCACAAACACTTTGGATAACCCTGTATCATAAAAAAGTTACAAATGTCTTGTAATTTTAATACATTGTTGTACTTATTATGTTCAATATTTGCATGTAATTTTTGTGTGGAATCGCACAATTTTTTATGCAGGTTAATTTATAATTAACGTTTTAAAAATTCTAAACAGAAAAATTTACCGAAAAAAATAATAACAAGAAGGAATTTAAACAAAATTTTAGAAAAGATGCTGAAAACTTGACAAAACATTACAGATACATTGCTATGAAACATAAAATTCACATGTTTGATATTCGCTGATATATGAACATTTATATATACATATATATATTTACTGCGCATGTTCCAAAAGAATATCTGTAATTTGTACTTAAGAATTCTTGCATACATAAAAAAAAAAAAAAAAAAAAAAAAATCTGTACTTTGTAATTAAATTCTCATACACACCTTAAAAAAAAAAAAAAAAAAAAAAAATACAACGGCAAAGAATTATTTATTTATTTTTAATTGATGTGATAAAAAAAATTTATTTTCTTTCCCCAATATAATATTCTGATTTACATTATACATATGCATATATGTAAATAAAATGTTTATATTTGAATATTTATATTTTTAGTTATTTCAAGCTAAAAATAAACATTTTTTTTTTTTTTTTTTTTTTTTTTACTTTTTTCAGATTTATCACAAAGTTTTACAAACAAGAAAAACGACTATTAAATGATACATCTTGCTAATGAAAAATAAATTTTTTGAAGCATGTATTATTTCAGATTTTCACATATTGACAACTATACTTATTTTTAATTTAAATATTTTGCTTTTCTAAATTTGCAAAGAAAGAAAAATAGAAAAATATATAGATGTCATTAAAATGTAATTTTTCCTGTAGCATTATATATAAAAATAATTATTAGAATATAAAATCATTTTAATAGTTAAATTTATTATAACGATTTTATTTCAGTTAATGCCACTTAATGTATTTTCACTTAATGTCTGAGAGAATGTTTCGATGTATAGTTTCTTAAAAGAAAAATATGTTTTATTAATAATGTGTATCAGCAATTAAAAGAGAAGTATTCATTTCAAATGGCAATAGCAAAGTAAATTAATTTTTCACTTATAACTATACTACAAAGTAATTTTCTTAACCTATCGCTTTATTAACGACAGAATTTTTTATGTTATATACACATTAATAACAGTTATATATAAGACACAAAAAATAATCAATTTACTTATAAATTTTAAAATTTAGGAATTAGTTAAAAATATTTTTAATCTTTAATAATGTAACATAAAAATAAATAAAATAAAATAAATATAGAACTTTTAAGCTCTTGTTGTTTGTTGATTTATTCATGTATTTTTCCTAATGTTTGAACATAAGCAACTTCCTGATGCCTAAAACATTTAATTGTATTATTAAAATACGATATATAATATTACAATTCATTATTATAATATAATATCCATGATTTACTTAAAATTACCAGTATATTTTAAATAATTCACTTTCAGAATTTTTCTCATAAAATGTGAATTATGCAGAAAGTAAAATTTGTGTATATTTTGCAAAAATTTAACTTAAATTATTCGAAAAAAATATTACTTTACAACTGCAGTTTTAATTAATGTACATTCATATTTGAATAAATTGTTGTTTAAAAAAATATCATAGGCATGTTGCTTATGTGCTGTAATTTATATATGTAATTATTAAACAAAAGAATAAAGGGGAAAACTACATTACACAATATTACACAATATGTAAAGAAATAAAATAAAAATAGATACAATTTGTTTATTTGTAGCTTTTATTTATTTATTTATTTTTATTTATTTATTTATTTTTTGGTAGAAGTATTAAAAACGAAAAAAAAATAAAATAAATTATACATTATAAATTGTTCGAAAAATGCTGATAAAAATATTAATTTTAATTATATTGTGGATAATTAAAGTAAAATAATTATGATTCAACAATAATTTGCTTATTTATAATACGTATTCTACACATAATAGTCTTACAAATCTTTATGAATTTTTAGTTAAATATATATTTTAGTAAAAACTTAATACAAAAATCGAATGAAATTTATTCGTTTGTAGTATTATTTATATACATACGTATATATGCAAAACTTCAGTATGAACTAAATAAATATATTTATGAAAGTATTACATTTTATCCTATCAAAAAACAAAAAGTATATTTAAATGATAAACAAGTTGCTTATTTGTAGTATGAATATATAGATAATGAAAAATATATATATTATTTATTTATTTTTAAATGTTACGTTATTAATGATTAAAAATATATTAAACAAATCCCTAAATTTTAAGTTCTATCGATAAGTTAAGAAAACATTTGTGATCAGTTATAAGAGAAAAATAAAAATAAACTTACTTTGCTGTTGTCATTCGGAAATAATCCTTTAATTTTAAATAGCCCTTTGAAGCATCTTTAAAAAGTGTGCATACAATATATATATATATATATATATATATATATATATATATATTTTTTTTTTTTTTTTCTTTTCTTTTCTTTTCTTTTAATTCCACTGAAAATTAAAATATAATCCATTTGCACGTGTAGCAGTTTTGAAACTACACGCTATTCTGAGATTCTGACCTCTGACTGAATCGAACTGACTTTTACCCGAAGTTTGATGAAGTCAGTATCTTTGTCAGTAGCATAGACCTTATATACTAGACAACGCTACCAATACGGCTGACCATTACAACGAATGTCTTCAACATGAGGGTGTAATCTGATACCTCCATCCTTTGTTCTGAGTCTCGGAAGTCACGTGATCTTGGCCTAGGGGTGATTCCTCTCTCTCTCTCTCTTTTTTCCCGTATGCAAGCATAATCTCATACTTCTCTGACTGAAGTAAGAATTCAAACGCAATTTTTTCGCTTGCAAAATGATTTATCATAATTTTTTTTTCTATGTAATTAATCTATGAAAGTTTAGCTTTCCATCCATGTGTAAATCTAAATGCTAAAATAAAAAGTGCGTGCACAATAAAAATATTAAAAAACACAAAATTCGTTCCTACAGAAAAATAACATAGTGATCATTCTCCACTCTTCCTCTAGACCAACATCACGTGACAATTTTGCTGGGGAAGCTCGTTCATGATGCAGTCAAATAACGAGGGGAAATGCGTTGTCTAGTATATAAGGTCTATGGTTAGTAGGGTAGGGGGGAAAGAAGTGGCCTTGTATATCGAATATCACGGCTTACCTCGCCGCCAGTTGAGATATAGAACATCTGCTACAAACCGCAAAATTCCGTCTAAAGTCCAAAGGAAGTCACGTTGCTATTGATTACGAGCGGTAGAAATAAATTTTTACAAAATTAGGTGCTGTATATTTATTTAATGATGCCAGTGCTTGGAAAAAAACAGCAGAAAGTGCAGGAAAAATTACAACATTTTTTTACAGTGTAAATACCACTTGTGCATATTTTTGTAAACATAAAATAAGGGGTTTAACACGAATACTCAATTTCACATTTACTTTTCTTTTCTGCGTTGTTTTGTTTTGAAGAACGATGAAGGCGGGTCTTGTCTTCTTTAAAAAACAGGAATTCTTGATGTACTTATGTCTAAAAATCATTATTTTTGTTTTATTTCTCTGCGTTTGATGTTTTTGTTATATAATTTGACCCGTAAATAAAAAATAAAAATATTTTGTTTAATATTCTTTGTTGTTTTGTAAGATTTGATTCGTTATCTCATGCAAAACTTTATAAGAGACGGCCCCCTAAAGCACTCCAAAAGAAAGATTTATTTATATCTCGAAAACTAATGACTGGGATGAGCTGCGAATTTGCACACCCATATTTTTCAGCATTAGGTTTCATTTTATGTAAAAATTAATATAGGTCATTATTCATAATTTTTATGAATATGAATTTATTAATATTTTTCAGAATTAAAAATATTTTTCAGAATCAAACGTAATGATGGATTATATTTGGGTTTCTTCACTGTACCTCGTAAATATATATATATATATATATCGATCAAGTTATTTTTTATGAAGATATTAAAAGTTAGAAATATAAATTTAACATTAGCACCTTAAAACTTTGAACGCTTATACCTCTGTGAAAAAAATAAGTAAAACATACAACTAATATACTTTTTCGCGTTGACGCGATCTCAGGAATTCAAATATAAAATAAAAAGGGAGCATTACCATTGAAAAAAAAAATCAAAGTTGGTGCACGTTTTAATCTGTAGATGACACCCAATTCAAAATTTCAGTTCATTTTCTGAAACTACTCACATTGCCCCGTCGAATGATACCTATTACATTTGTCTACATCGATTAGCAACGAAGTTACGTTGCGTGTTGCGTTTTTTAACACACTTTTATTGGCTTCACCTGTATGTATGTATGTTTGTAACTGCTCTGGGAGCAAACAAAAAATTTAGATTGTAAAAAGATACTTTCCCTCCGCGAACGATGTGGCGTTGAGGTAAGGCTCCGCGCTACGAACCTAAAGGTCCAGCGTTCGATCCCCGTCAGGGGAGATTTTTTAAAAATGGTTTTGTTTAATTCTAAGTTATTTTAATTAAAGATTTAAATGTATGTAAATATTATGGTGTGTCACTCACACGATTTTCTCTGACCCTGCATTTTAATACTAAGATAGATATTTTGTGCTTTTTTAGTTCACATTTCTATAAAAGCGTGTTCTTTATTTTTTTAAAACTATAATATTTTATTTTTATTTTTTTCCCGACTGTACATACAGAGTTTCGTGGACATCGATTCATAAGTAAGTATTTATTTATTTATGTGTGTTTAAAATTTTCAGGTGTGCACAACATAGAAACAAAATTGCTAATCAAGTTGGACAAAGAACTCATCTAAGATATTTCTGAAATAAGTCCACAGACTAAATTTGGTTCAAATTAATTCAGTATTTTAGAAACAATCGTCGTTACTGAATTAATTTTGTATCCAGTTAATGTTTGATTTACAGGCATGTTCAGGGCCAAACGAAACCAAAAGATTATTTACTGTACTATATCATAATTAGCACATAATATACTTCCTGCAGGATAGGAACAGTAACAATTGGTTTAATAGTGTTACACAAATAGTAAAAATATTCATATATAATTTGAATTATATTATATACATTATTTACTGTACCATTACTGTACCATTACTGTACCATTGTCTTTTCTTCCCATCACGTATGGATTTTTCACAAAGTAAGGATGAAGATCGAAATAAATCACACAGAGCCTATATTCAAAACTGTTTACGTATAAAGTATGTTAAAATAGGCTATTATTTACACATTGTCGTTTAAATGTGTTTCTTTGCATCGGCGTTCCGTTTAGAGCTGTTTCTCTTGTGTACTGCTTGGGGAGCTTGAGGTCGTGGATTCTTTAAGCAGCAACCAACAATAATCTGTTAACGTGTTAATAGTCCATTGTATTTGATATCTTCTCTACATTTCTATGATGTCTTGATGAAATAACTCTCCTTATTCGTCACTCACATCACCTAGATTTTCCGGGAAATAACTTAGATGGGAGTTCAAAAAGTGGAAATTTAAGCTCAAAAAATCCCAATTTTTACCAAAAATGTAAATGATGAAAATGTTTTTAAACTTTTTTGTAGTATACATACTATTTTATTTGTTTTTATTAAAGTAACTTACATAAAATAGACGTTTGACTAAAAGGAGCAAATATTATGTATGTGTTAAAAATGGAAATAAAATTTAATATTTCAAGAAAACGCGACGTGATACAAATTTTTCGTTATATTTTTTAAATCAGCACCAAAAAATACATGAAGTTCAGCTATCAATTCCCTTGTAATTTTTTCAACATAGGCATGTGTAATGATACAAGTTTTGAGTACGACAGGACTATTTCTTTCAGACAGCGATTTTGCATTTTCTCCATTTATGATCATTGAATTTGCCAAGATGTCCGTCAATATCCAAATTTACCATTTAATTTCTTAAACTATCTTAATATATAAGTCTGTAAAAACTATTTTATTTTTCAAAACCTACTCATAAGTGAGAAATTCATTCTTGATTATATGTAAAAACCAGTTGCTGATTTCGGTATCCGAGACCATCATTATTCATAAATTGGATGGCTTCTGATTATTTGTTGGCGATACCTTCTGAATAAGTATTAAAAATAGCTTCTAAATAATTGCTGGCGATATATTCTGGATTTATATTGATAATTACTTCTGAATATTTGTTGGCGATGTCTTCTGAATATATATTGATGACTTCAGAATATGTGTTGGCGATATCTTCTGGATATGTATTGATCTTGGTTTCTGAATATTTTGTTGGCGATATCTTCTGGATATGTATTAATCATGGTTTCTGAATATTTGTTGGCTATTTCTTCCGGATATGTATTGATGATAAATTCTGAATATTTGTTGGCTATTTCTTCCGGATATGTATTGATGATAAATTCTGAATATTTGTTGGCTGTATCATCTGGCTATAACCAACAAATATTCGAAAGCATTACTTATATATATATATATGTGGTTTTTTTTTTTCTTATTTATTTTTCATTTGCCTGAAAAATAACTATTGTACTTTTATCTTGAAAGAAATATCCTTTTATTGTTCCGATATTAGCGTGTGTATACATATATTATGAAACACCACTATAGTATGTAATTAATTATTTCAAAATATTGTATGTCTATAAACCAACATTCATTTATTCACCAACGTGTAATACTATTTAAGATATCTCTAGGTTATCGTATTTACCAGAAACTCATTACTAAAGATATAAATTTTCCTTGTTATCACTTTCTGTTTCCAAGGTTACGCACTTGCAAAAGTAATATGAAAGAATATTTTATGGTTCTAAATTTAATTAAGAACATCATCTAAGTTGACATAATTCACGAGACGGAAATTGTAGTACTCTATGTAAGCTCGTAGGGCAAAGTAATATTTCCCGCACAGTTAGAGAGAATAGATACTGCGGCTCACTGAATTTAACGTAATCTGTGTGGCACAAGCAACATTTTTTTTTCTTACAAAATGTATTATTTTAGACGTGTTGTTAGGTTTAATATATAAGACATGAAGTATCGTATTATATATTTAATATAATACGGTACTTCATAAATTTCTGTGTGAGTAGGGGCTGCCATAGAGGTCTGCACGGGCAGGGCTTACGGCCCGAGTCCGTGCCCGGCCCGGCCGTTAGGCCGGGTTTGGGCCGAATTTTTGAATTTGCTCTCGGGCAGGACCGGGCTCGGGGTTAAAATTTTTTTTTCAGATTTGGGTTCAGTTTTTTTGTGTATATTCGGGCCGGGCCGGGTCTGAATGAAATTTTCTCCGGACCGTGTCAGCCCGAATCTTTTTCTGGTTTCCTCGTTATTCAACGAAAAAGGAAAATTATAAAATATTTCTTCAGTCATTTATTTTACATAATTTTACAGGCTTTTATGTCACATAAAGTTCTATTTTGTTAAAAAGTATCAGTAACTTCAATTTAATTGTGGTTGGTGGTTGGATTAACATTAAAGTTTTGTTTACCGGAGCACATGAAAGATTCGGATACATTACGATATAGTATAAGAGGAAATGGTTGAAAGTGTATTTTTAGTAGTATTAACCATTTTAAATACCTTCCTATATTGTTTGATGAATGCTAATATTTGACTTTCTGTTTGTCTTTGTGCCTTGTCTATAATAATGAATTTCTGTTTATATGTAATAATCTTGTAAAAGTTCAGCAGTTTTGTTAAAGAACGTACTATTGTTTGGTTTTTAAAATCTCTGCAAAACACATACTAAAAATCTTTTTCATAGAAAGGCATTTTTTTTTTTACATATTTTTGAATCGGGTTGGGCCTGATTTTATCGTTTTTTTTGTCCGGGCCGGGCCTCGAAATTCCGGCCCGTGTAGACCTCTAGGCTGCCATCCCGTAAAACCGTCATATGAAAATTAAAGCTACATTTTTGAAAATTTTTAAGGTTGTTATCGGAGCACGATCAATCCAAATGTGGGCCCAATGCACATTTGGGCCCCGTACCTGTCATTATTTACCCCTTTTTGAAAATAGTCTTAAATTTTCCAACTATTTCATCTAAAAATGCATATTTGAGCAGGGTTGCCGAGTAAGCACTACAATTTTATTTGAGAACACTACTATTTTTAAAGTAAAACAGTCACTTTATAGAAAAGCAAAAAAATTGTCATTAAACCAATAGACTTTACAAAATGATTGGTATTAAAAAATAAAATGACAGGATTTTTTGGCAACCCTGTATTTGAGTAAAACATTATTGTTTGCGAAGCTTTTTCTTTAGCTTTCAGAAAAAAGTTTTCATGAAGTATCGCTTTCAGAAACAATTTTGTATCTTTTTAAATTTTAACTGTAATCAGAACTTCGGTTCCCCAAGCCAGGAACCCCTGGATAACGATCCAATCAGCCCGTGTGTTAATTAGGCCCTGGCTGTCATTCAATTTTAAATTTTATTTAAAATTACTCAGAGAATTGTTTTCTGCACTATTCTTTGAAAGTTAATCGATTAATTTTGATTTATACTGTATATTGTCTGTAAACTAGCGGATCTGCAAATCAGAAACCTCAACATCCCATTTGCATTACTAATTACTAAGCAGATCATTTTTATTTATTTCATATTATTGTGAATATGTGCACTAATTTACAAATCAATCGGGTAATTTTTGCAGCCATTGTCGCAGTATGCATAAATTCTGTCTATAGGCCGCAACGTTAAAGATATTTTAGTATGTCCCTGTACACGAGCGATAAACAGAATACGCACTAAAAAAAATACATAGCTGATTCTGTGTGGCTGATTAATATGTGTACCAGTTTGCAAGCCAAACGGGTGATTTTTTTTCAATCGCTATCGCGGTACACAAAAATTTTATAAATAGTCTGTATTTGTAAGAAATAATCTGGTGTGTCCCTGTACACGAACCACAAACGGAATACTCACCAAGAAATATATACATCTAATTTTGTGTGGCTCATAAACATGTATACCAATTTTCAAGTCAAGATTTGCGTCTTCTATCACGGTACAGATACAGACAGACACTAAAATCTTTTTAAGTCTCAAAAAAAGCTGACATTTTGGCAATCATATGCGCATCAAACAGAATGCATGAATTTACCACAGCAAAATAAATAAATTAATTAATTACATTAAAATAAAAAATAAATAAATAGAATAAAATAAAATAAAATGTACGCATATAATACATTGAAGTAAATTTTGAAAACCATTTCTAACCATAGTGCTAACATTATTTTATGTATATATTTTCCAGCTAAATTGTCTCTGAATTAGAATGTGTATGATCATTCCATAGATTTAGATATTTTTTTCTTTTTCAGTCTTTCCGTCTTCATTTTTTTCGGGGAAGAAAAATAGCTGAATTTTTACGGCTTGGAGATTTTATTGAAAACACCAGCTTGGTTGACACAGTCCATCAAACGGAATCAACAGTCGTATCCTAGTTCGAGCAGAAATGTTATTTTTGTTGTCATTTTTCGAACAAAGATCGTCTGTTGTTTTGCGACATTAACGGCCCTCTTCACTTACCGTCGCCGGAAGCCCGAGCCGATGTTATTCTACGGAGAAATTTTCTTTAAAAATAACTTATTAACTAATACATATTTTTAAATTCTGTTTTCACATTTAGAAAATTCCCAAATGTTAAACTAACGGACATTTTTTAAAAAAAATGTATTTTTTTAATTTTTAATATTTTATTTTAAAATTGCAAAATGAAAAAAATTCACCTACTGAAAATTCGTATTTTGCAGCTTCAAAATAAAATATAAAAAATTTAAAAAATAATTTTCTAAAAAAGGTCCGTCAATTTAACAGCTGGGAATTTTCAGAATGTGAAAACAGAATTTAAAAATATGTATTAGTTAATAAGTTATTTGTAAAGGAAAATTCCCCATAGAATAACATTAGCTTCAGCTTCCGGCGGCTATGAGTGAAGTGGGCCCTTAACAAGGTTGCTTTTGAGAATAAATATTCTATTTACTTTCTGTTATATTCAGCAGAAGAAAATATAGGTACAGCGCCTAGAGCACGTAGTGTGGAAAGCGACCAGGAAATCAGTGCCTTAAAAATTAAGCCTCTCACCAGAGGTCAGTGCAATCGAATTTATTGCTTGAAAAACTCCCTATTGGCTATGTGCTTAGATCACGTGACTAAGCATATGAAACTGGGAAAAGCCAATCAGCTCTTTGAGCAAAAAATTCGATCGCAACGCCTTCTGGGAAGCTTAATTTTTTTAGCAGTATATTAACCATTCGATCATAAGCGCTTGCCACATTATATATTCTATGCGCTGTAGTATAGGTTCCATAAAAAATTTTGGGCTGCGAGTTTTAGATGGATTTACATGATTTCAGTGTCTGAAGTCTGAACACGATTTTACCATCTTTAGAAAATATCTGTCTGCGTGCGGGAAAAAAACAAATATATATATATATATATATATATGGAAATTGACATTCAAAAACTAGTTGTGATAATTTCATTAAATTTAGATGTAGGTGCTACTTGACATAAATTAGTGCTTGCTTAACAATTTTTGGACAGTCGATGTTTCTCTCCCATATGATCTAAAGTTTTAACATGGCAGTATAGAACAAAATTTCGTCTAAAAGTGCACAATGAAAATTATTTTCAACGTACCATCATAAAATTTAAAGAAAAAAAAAATGATAATAATAATAATCAAATAAGAAGAAAAATTCGTATACATCGTTTTACCTGGGAGGTGCAAATTTTCCTTATGAGTATTTTTCAAAAGAACTCATCAATACTTTAAAACGAATGGTAAAACCATAGATCTTTGATAATTTGAATAAAAATTATCCATTTTTGTTTTTTATAATAATAATAATAATAATATAAAATATAAATAAAAAAATCTTGACTGACTTCACTCGACTCTCCGAACACTAAACAATTAACGATTGCATAAATAAATTAAAGTAAGACATCTTGTTAAATAAGCAAAAGTGAAAATTATAATAAGGTGCTTGACTATTTTTCTTCATTGTTTAATTTTACACTATTGCACTTCAAATAATTTGAGGCCATAGATCATAATGATAAAGAATTCTTCGTTGTGTCAATTTAAAAATCTGTAAAAGCTAGACTAACCAAAATCTATACAATTTGTGCGATAGCAGCATATGTACAACATGTGTATAAATTTTCAACTCAATCAAATAAAGACATTTAGACGCTATCTCACTTTAAAAAATTTGGGCCCATAGACCTTAATGATAAAGAATATTTCTTTGTATCCTTGTAAAAAAAAAAAAAAAAAAAAAAATGCTAGATTCACCAAAACCTATGCAGTTTGTGTGACTGTAACCTGTAATATGTGTATAAATTTTCAGCTTTATCAAATAAGGCGTTTAGATGCTATTGCACTTTTAAAAAATCGGGGCCAATAGACCATAATGATAAAGAATTTTACTTTATGTCCCTGCAAAAACCTATAAGTGCTTGATTCAGCGAAATCAATACAATTTGTGTGACAGAGACTTATAGCATGTTTATAAATTTTCAGCTCCATCGAATAAAGCATTTAGATCCTATCGTACTTTTAAAAATTTGGGCCCATGGACCATAAAAATAAAGAATATTTCTCTGTGTCCCTGTAAAAAAACTGTAAGTGCTACATTCACCAACATCTATACAGTTTGTGTGACCGTGACATGTGTATAAATTTTTAGTTTATTTAAATATGACATTTAGACACTATCGCACATTCAATAATTTGAGCCCATAGATTACAATGATAAAGAATTTTTGTTGCGTCCAGTAAAAAAAAAAAAAAACTATTAGTGCTAGATTCTACAAAATCAATGCAGTTCGTGTGACCGTGACCTATGACATGTGTATGAATTTTCAGTTTATGTGAATGCGTCGTTTAGACACTATCGCATTTTGAATAATTTGAACCCATAGCCCATAATGATAAATAATTTTCCTTTGTGTCCCTATAAAAAAAAAAAAAAAAACTATAAGTGCTAGATTCACCAAAATGAATAGGGTTCGTGTTGTGGTGACCTATAATACACGTACTAACTTTCAGTTCATTCGAACAAAGCGTTTAGGCGCTATCCTGTTTACTCACACACATACACATGTATACATCATTGTAAAAATAGTAAAACTGAACTCAAGGGACCTCAAAACGTATAGAAACATCAAAATCTCAAAGTCGGAATTTTGACATGATTACAATACTTCCCTTGCATATGTATGTTCGGAAAATAAAAAGAAAGAAAGGAAAGGAAAAAACTCATTTTTAGGCATCTGTTAAGCACAAAACTGGTTATTATTATTATTATTATTGAGTGTTATACTTCTCTAAGATGAAAATCGTCTGCATTCATCATGGAAAATAATTTAGTAAATAATTTGTACAGAAAAATGTAGTAGAAAGTTTTGTGATGGACATGACATACTAGTTTTATCCATCTGTTTTCTGCTAAAATGTCTCTGGATTATCCGATCAACCACCTTTTTATTGATTTGGATGAATTTTTCTTTTTCATTCTTTTCGTCTTCATTTTACTCAGGGAAGAAAAATCGGTGAATTTTTACGGCTTGGGGATTTAATTAAGAGCACCAGCTGCGTTGACATAGTCCATTAAACGGAAATCGACGCTCATATCCCAGCTCAAACAGAAAACGTTATTTTCGTCGGCATTTTTCGGAAAAAGATCGCCTGTGGTTTTGGCATCATTTAGAAACTTGCTTCTAAAAGTAAACACTCTAATTTTAATGATAGATGTAGCAGTTATGTTCATAGTTTGGCATAATGTTTCGTAAAAATATGGATGCAAATCCGAATTGCTGAAGAAAATTCAGAAAAGTCCAATAAATTACGCTATATGTAGATATGACTTACGTTAATAGCAGTTCGTTGCTTATTGGATCAGCAAACCAAATTTTTCTTTTAACTACAGGTTACTTATTAATCAGAGTTCGATCCAGACAAAATTTGGGTCCCTTTTGCGGCCCCTTCACAAAATTCCACATAGTAGAAAGGGACCCTTCACAAAATTCAAAATCATAAAAAGGGACCCTTCACAAAATTCAAATTCATAAAAAAGGACCCTTCACAAAATTCAAATCCATACAAAGGGACCCTTCACAAAATTTAAATTTATAAAATGAGTCCCTTCACAAGATTTTGTTTTATAAAAATGATCCTTTTATTAAATGTTTTCATATTTTCAGTATTATTTTTAATTTATGCCTTAATTTGGCTCAACAAAACTCTATTAACTTGATATTAAACATTACATAAAGTGATTGTAAAAACTGAAGATTTTACACAATATTTTACTTTTTCACAATAATATTTTATATTTCACAAAAATAAATAAAAATTTCACAAAAATATTTTGTTTTTCACAAAAAAGGGACCCAAAAATTAAAACCTGGATCGACCCCTGTTAATATTTTTATTATTATCATAAATGTTCGTCAATAAATGGAATTCTCCCATAAAACATTCACAAACATTTATTTAAATAGGCACAGATTGTATAGTCATACAGGGTAACTATAATTAAAATTATGATTTCAAAACGCTATAATTTTAAAAGTACCAGTCATAGACTTAATATTTTACCAGAAAAATTGTGATACAATGGAAAATTGTTTTATGAAGGAAGAAAATAGTTTCAAACTGTCCCTGTAGATGGTGCTGTCAGTGTAATATCAGGGAAACGCCTAAATGGATTCATAAAACATAGGAATGTTATTAGCAATACAATAAAATAGTAGGAAAAACTAGACTCCAAGGATTTTCGACAATTTTTATTTTAGCAAATAGGCAATGATACGTGTTTATAGCGGTAGCAGTGATAGTGACAAGAGAAAAAGAACATGAAACAAACATCTTACGAATGTTTGTTTCATGACATGTTGCACATGAAACAGCACATTTTGAAACTATTTTTTTCCCTTTGCCAAACAAAATTCCATGGCCTCATGCTTGTTCTAGAAAAATATCAAGTCATTCTGCCGATACTTTTAAAATTATATCGTTTTGGAATCGTAAATTTAATTATAATGACCGTGTATATCAAAATGGAAAGAGTTTGTTTTGACAGCAGTTCGCCAAAAGAACATACTTCCAAATGAAAACTAGTATGTTATGTCCTCCGAAACACTTCAACAATGTATATAACAGCGCCACCTCCTGATTAAGATGCGCAAAAATTTTATCATAGCTCCACACAATAAAGGTGTTAAATGCGCAGTTTGATGAAATTTTAACGAATGGATACTGAAATTTAACTGTATGAAAAACTGCAAAATGTGAAGAGCATCAACACCACTCGTGGTAACTTTGTGCAAATTTAACTAATAGATGCTGAAATGCAGCCATATGGAACATCACAAAAAAGGTGATTTACACGCCACTTGTCAGTCGATACACAGTCAAATTAAGTTCAAGTTAAGGTCATCTCACACATCAATTTTGGTGCATTTATACCCTTTAGAAGAAAATGTATAGCCTTCTCATATACGGGGAAAATTGCAACATAGTAGTGCCGCCTGCTGACCGATATGGATACTAATTGAATCCGCATACAGCAGTGTTTCATAATGGTCCTCACATATGTCCTCACTGAAGTGTCGTGGTTTTATCTTTCATTAGTTTTGGATATACAGTCGGTAACAAAAGTGTCCAAATGCTAGTAAAAATTCATATGTAAAAAAAGTACACTTCATACGGTTTTGTTAAATAAATCCTTATCAAATCACGTTCTTACACTGACTAAGAACAGGATTCGACAAAACCGTATTAAGTGTACTTTTTTTACATAGGAATTTTTGCTAGTGTTCAGACACTTTTGTTACCGACTGTTGATCAGAAGATTACACACATACTACACCAACACCACCTATAATAACGCCTCCGAGCTGAGCTCTATGTCACGGAAGATCGGCCGATTTTATCCAATCCCCACGACCCAACATGTATCATATGAAGTGTTGAGTAGCACAACAGGAAGCTCTAGAAATATCCTGAGAATTGACTAAATAATGAGAGCAATTAACTTAATTTGAATTTTAACTGGAGTTATTTTTAATTTTTGAAGATAGCTATATTGTTACTTAAATTTATTTATCAAACAACAAATAAACAAAGGAGTCTTTTAACTATCAAAAAGTGAGCGGCAAGGGGGGAGATTTAAAAAAAAAAAAAAAATAAATAAATAAATTGCCTAAAAGAATAAAAAGAGAGAAAATAAATAGAAAAAAAAACTAACTTCTAACTTAAAAAGTCCTATAATTAACTATTTACTAATAATAAATTAACAGGCAACAAAGATATCAATTAAATCTCAAGGAGCTTACTACAGGGGGGGGGGGGGGGAAATGGGATGGTAGATAAAGTCTAAAATTCTATCTTAATGAGTACAGTTATTAAACAATTAACTGGAGAGTAATCAGAAAAACATGGGAGAAACTTTCAAAAAGTTAACGGCAAGGGGGGAAGATAGTAGCTATATTTATTATCTAAAATTCTAACTATAAAATTAAAAAAAAAAAAAAAAAAAAAAAAAAACTAACTTAATTGGTACTTAGTAACACTATCGTTTAATAATCAATTAACAGGTAAAACAATGAAGCCAAATGACTCTTAATAAGCTGTCGGCTAGGGGGGAAATGGAATAAATCTATAATACTAGCTAGATGAGTGTTATTAAATTAATCTTGAGCTCAGAAGCAATTAGGGGGGGAAGAGTAGAAGATCAATTAGTTAGATAATTTTTTAAAATGTGGTGAATTAAGAATTAAAAGTTAACAGTGGGGAGCTTGAACTAAAAAACTTTTAAGCAATAAATAAAAAACTGAAAACCACCCATACCGTACCCTCAGAAACAAATCTTTTAATTTGGTTACTATATTTTTACTAATCAATTGAGTTTGTTTGGAATTAAGGGGGAACAAGAGGTCAATTAACAGGCAAGTGCTAAGACAAAACTGGCAGAAATTTAATAAATTTAAACCGTCAAAGTTGGCATTAATCATGGGATAAATATGAAACAGGTAAAGTGGGATAAATGATATTAATAATGAGATTGGAATTTACAATAAAAATGGAAAATCAATTTCAAATCAATATAAATTAAAAGCATTTTTCATTTGAAAATCTTAATTTAACAACTAAACTGAATTCTGATTTTACGTAAGCACTTGAAGGTTGATAAAATTTTAGAAAATGCACACAATTCATAAAAAAGAGAAACAATGATTAAACACATGGTTATAGGTAAATAAAATAAGTCTTCTGAACAGCTTAATAATTGAATGGAAAATTACTTAACAATCCTATTGTTTTTTAGTACCAGTAATTAAAAATTCTATGGATAATTATTGTAAATATGTCATTAAATAAAATCAGTTCAATAAATTTAGAGCAATGCGAAAACATAAGGGCAAAACAACTGTGCTCACTAAACATTTTAATCTTAAAAAAAAAAAAAAAGAAAAAATATTAATAGTAATAAAATTATTGCTGTACATATTAGGTAGAGTTAAATTTAATAACAGAGAAGCTTATAAAGCAAACTTGTTTAGCAATTAGTCTTTAAGTTATTTTTGATTAAGAATGAAAATGGGAACACAAAAACTATAGTTAGACCTAAGCACATGCACTGCAGAGAAGGGGAAAAAAATTATTAATCAAGGCTGAGTGATTTTATTATTTTTTTTTTCATCTTACCAACTAGAGTTAAGCAAAGCAGTGATCTGGGATTCAGCTATTTAGTTGGTCCACGGTTTGCTTTATTTTAATTTATAAAAGTGTAGCATTTTTTTTTTTTTTTTTTTTTTTTTTAGTTTCAAGTTTTAGCACTTTTTTCACATAATTATCAAAATCTAGCACTTTTTAAAGGTGGATTTAGCACTAATTTGCAATAATGAGTTGGCAACACTTACAACCCAGTAGCCATTTTCAGTTTGAAGCAGTTCCCATAAGGACGCTTAATTATTTGTGTGTGATTTTAGCCTAATTATGTCTGGCTAGGCGCAGGTAAATTGCCCATATGGAGGCCCTTCTGGATTATTTCTCCCCTAGGATGACAAGAACGGTTTTCGGTAATATTTTCCTATTAATATTTTGTTTTCATTAAATGTTTACCCTAATTAATAATTTTTTTCCCCTTCTCTGCAGTGCATGTGCTTAGGCCTAACTATAGTTTTTGTGTTCCCATTTTCATTCTTAATCAAAAATAACTTAAAGACTAATTGCTAAACAAGTTTGCTTTATAAGCTTCTCTGTTATTAAATTTAACTCTACCTAATATGTACAGCAATAATTTTATTACTATTAATATTTTTTCTCTTTTTTTTTTTTTTTTAAGATTAAAATGTTTAGTGAGCACAGTTGTTTTGCCCTTATGTTTTCGCATTGCTCTAAATTTATTGAACTGATTTTATTTAATGACATATTTACAATAATTATCCATAGAATTTTTAATTACTGGTACTAAAAAACAATAGGATTGTTAAGTAATTTTCCATTCAATTATTAAGCTGTTCAGAAGACTTATTTTATTTACCTATAACCATGTGTTTAATCATTGTTTCTCTTTTTTATGAATTGTGTGCATTTTCTAAAATTTTATCAACCTTCAAGTGCTTACGTAAAATCAGAATTCAGTTTAGTTGTTAAATTAAGATTTTCAAATGAAAAATGCTTTTAATTTATATTGATTTGAAATTGATTTTCCATTTTTATTGTAAATTCCAATCTCATTATTAATATCATTTATCCCACTTTACCTGTTTCATATTTATCCCATGATTAATGCCAACTTTGACGGTTTAAATTTATTAAATTTCTGCCAGTTTTGTCTTAGCACTTGCCTGTTAATTGACCTCTTGTTCCCCCTTAATTCCAAACAAACTCAATTGATTAGTAAAAATATAGTAACCAAATTAAAAGATTTGTTTCTGAGGGTACGGTATGGGTGGTTTTCAGTTTTTTATTTATTGCTTAAAAGTTTTTTAGTTCAAGCTCCCCACTGTTAACTTTTAATTCTTAATTCACCACATTTTAAAAAATTATCTAACTAATTGATCTTCTACTCTTCCCCCCCTAATTGCTTCTGAGCTCAAGATTAATTTAATAACACTCATCTAGCTAGTATTATAGATTTATTCCATTTCCCCCCTAGCCGACAGCTTATTAAGAGTCATTTGGCTTCATTGTTTTACCTGTTAATTGATTATTAAACAATAGTGTTACTAAGTACCAATTAAGTTAGTTTTTTTTTTTTTTTTTTTTTTTTAATTTTATAGTTAGAATTTTAGATAATAAATATAGCTACTATCTTCCCCCCTTGCCGTTAACTTTTTGAGAGTTTCTCCCATGTTTTTCTGATTACTCTCCAGTTAATTGTTTAATAACTGTACTCATTAAGATAGAATTTTAGACTTTATCTACCATCCCATTCCCCCCCCCCTGTAGTAAGCTCCTTGAGATTTAATTGATATCTTTGTTGCCTGTTAATTTATTATTAGTAAATAGTTAATTATAGGACTTTTTAAGTTAGAAGTTAGTTTTTTTTTCTATTTATTTTCTCTCTTTTTATTCTTTTAGGCAATTTATTTTTCTTTTTTTTTTTTTTTTTTTAAATCTCCCCCCTTGCCGCTCACTTTTTGATAGTTAAAAGACTCCTTTGTTTATTTGTTGTTTGATAAATAAATTTAAGTAACAATATAGCTATCTTCAAAAATTAAAAATAACTCCAGTGCCTAAAAAATTGTTAACAGACAGAAATCCAGCATTCACTTCATCCCGTTTTAAAAAATTTCTTCGAAATTATTATGTTAAACATTTATTCACAAGTAGCCATCATCCCGAGTGCAACGGGAAGGTCGAGCGGCTCAATCAGACTATTGTTACGCGTTTAAAGTGTAAAGTTAATTCTTCTTCTAACAAAATTCCTTGGACTAAATTACTTGAAGAAGTTTTAAATCAATATAACTCAACACCTCATTCGGTAACTCAGTTTCCACCTAAATATTTATTATTAGGAGAATTACCATATGACCCCTTATTGGCAAATAATAATTACTACCCTTCAGTTGATGAAGCTAGAAAAATAGCAAAAGAAAAAACAATACAATATCATAATAAAAACAAAGTCAGATATGATGCTCGATTTCTCCCTGTGGAATTTAAAGTTGGGGATGAAGTGATTTATGAGGAATTTCAATACCCAAACACGCGTAAATTGAGTTCCCCTTACTCAGGCCCATATAAAATCTTAAGACAATTATCTAACGTTAATTTTGAGATAGACAAACCCAGTCCTCATTTTAAGAAAAATTCAGAAATTGTCCATTCATCTAAGTTAATATACTATAATAATCCTAAAAATTTCAAATTAAGTCATGAATAAATTAGTTAGGTATCAGCTTCCTGTCCCATGTTTTTTTTTTTTTTTTTTTTTTTAGTTTTGCTTTCCTAGTTCCCCATACGCGTTGGATGAGGATCCTAGCTGAGTTAGGGAAATCGGAGGGATGTCGGGAGACATAGCTTCCTTTCTTTGACTCAGTGGCACTAGCGTGCCCTTAAAGTTTCTTTTTTACAAATATACCTTTTTGGTTTATTTAGATTTTTTTTCCCTTAAATATCATGTAAATGGTTTCGTGAAATGAGGATCCTCCACTCCTAAAGTCCCTTTTCTATAAGCAATCTGTTTCCTCGTGGTCTCCTGATCTTCACATTGTGATGTGTTCGGAGAACACGGGAAAACTGATTTGTTTTCCCTCTCTGTAGAAGCTAGCCAGTTTCCACCTCTATCCCAAACTACTTTTTTGGAAAGGCTTGATCTTCTCAGAGTTTCAAGGGTTAATATACCCACCATATAATTTTCTTTAGATTGCCAAACTTGAAGTTTATAGCAGTCTGTAATACTTTGAAAACAAATAATTACTCCGACAAAGTAATTAACTTGGTTTTATGTGTAAATAAATTGTAAAAAATTTTTGCTATTATTAATATTATTATTGTTTGTATCTTTAGTAAGTATTTTTATATAATTGTTTGAAAATGTGTTTTGCATTAAACAAGAAAAAGTGTCGATCTGAAATGACAGAAAAGTATGTATAATGTCAATTTTTTCGGAGATATGGACTTTTGAAAAAACTGCAAGTTCTTTATATATTTTTAAAAATAGATTCCTTGAAGATGTGTAATATCTTGTTCAACGTTATTATATTTTTATATAATTTTGGGGACTTTGCGCAAAACCCAAAGGACTTCTTCATAACTATTTTTCTTACTGAACAATTAAAATACTTATTTACAGGACCTTGTTATAATAGTTCATTACATATGAACAAAAGACAATTATAAGACTATAGGCTTCACCAACTAGTTGGGATCAAGAAAAATTGTTTCTACTTTATATAATATTGTATACGAGTGCTACATTATGTTTTATTTTATATTTTTATATTACTCCTATGAAACTATTGTATGTATAGGGTTGAGCACGTGGAATGTGCAGGACTATAGAAAAAAAAAATCAGTAAACGGGACTAAAGTAGTAATTAAAGGGAAAATATACGCACTTCTCCTTCTACACAGTAAGACAGACCATCTTTTCCTGGACTATCTGCCACCTCTGGGGAGTTCCCATGGACTTGCAGGCAAGCCCAGGGGAACGTTGTCTTGGAGGGGGGGGATATGAAAGGATAAAGAGAGGTAAGTTTTTAAATTATTATTTTATTATTTTAAATTAATAGTGAGCAATAATTTAAAGAAAATCCCATTAGAAAGTCATAACTTAAAATTAATTCTAAAGTTTCCCCTGTAAAGTAAGTTTTAGTACAATACGCGAGTATAACGCAAAAGTCATAAAAGTGAACAAATTTTAAGACAAGAAAGTGATGAGTAAGTGCAACTTGCAGCTTTTTGTGGTTAGGAGCTGCATAGTAATTAATCCCGGCAATCTGGACCTCAGCTAAGCTGTCAATCATTAAGTTAATATCCAATAAGCATAGGAAGGAGCGGTGTGTTTTCCCGCCTAAAATGCCAGTATTTAAGTGAAAACACGCGTAGAGGAGCTCTCTTCTGCTTGTGCTCTCTTGCTTAATAAACCTACGTCAAAATAACGGCCCGAGAGGGGTCACGGACTCACGGGGATCGCATTCGGCTTCACTGCACTGCATCCATTTGCTCAACTCACAATTATGGATGATACCTTGTATGTTCCAGATGGATTAATAAATATCTGTGGTTTAACTTGGAGTTATTACTGAGTGCCAACCTCTTTCCTTCATAGCTATTATGTGACTCAAAGTATGGGAATTCATCACATATATATATATGTATATATGATATGAACAATAAATATTATTTTCATTATGAATGAAGACTTTGCACGTTTTCTGATTTTATTTTTATATAATAAAAAATGAAAAAGTAAGAAAATAAATACATACATTTTATTTATTTGAAACTTAATTACTGATTTATAACAATTTTAACATCGCACTCTTTACTCTATCGAGAAAACGCAGTATAATATATCGTGACGTCACTCTTTATGATAACAAACGGGAGTAATCGTTGTTTACATTCGATTTCGTGCTTCTTGAATGAGTGAAATAGGTTTTGTATTTTGTAATAATGAAGAATATTAAAAAATCGTAGTATAAATATTATATTGTACCACTCTGCACTAATACTACGGCTAATGCTTCTCAAAAGCTGTTCTTTAGCATTCCGCGGGATCCTATTAAACGAAAACATTGGACAACCGCCATGAAAAGAAAACAATTGAAAATAATGATAATAGGAAATGGTGATAATGATATTAAATGAGTATAAGATGAAAAAGAAATGCTCAAAAATTACATAAACGGTTGATAGTAATTACGAAAGTTAAAACGAATTGCTGCTTGCTAACTAGGCTAACAAAATGTAAACATTGAAGCATCATAAAGTGTGACGTCAGGCAGCGTTTTGAAGTCACGTGACATTTGGTTAATTTTAATGTTATTTTAAAATTTAATGAGAACTTTTTTTTGCTTTTTTAATAAACTTTTTGAAATTTATGGGCCGAAAACTACCAGAAAAATAAGATTTTGTTTAAATCCCCCATGTGTGCAAATTCCTCATTGTGCATATTTATATATGATAATTTAATTAATTAATTTATATATATATTTATTTATTTACTGATTGAAAGAAGTAGTTCCCTCGTTCTAAAAATAAAGCTGCAAAAAATTGAAAAAACAAATTAGATTGGTATTTTTTTTTTCTCTCTTTTTGAAAATTTCGTCATACGATCACATTATTAATAGTCTCTAGCTAAAGGTAAAAATATTATAATCAGTGAATTAGAAAAAATATAGTAAATAGTCGCTCAAAATTTGCACTACAATTGATGTTTAACGATATATTTTCTGCTGCCAGGTGTTTTCCATTAAGGTCTTTCACCACCTGTCTAATCCGCGATTGTAATGAAATGCTCGCCCTCTGGTGGGCTAAGGTGAAATTACAATAAACATGGTTTAATTCGAATTCCATACAGCCGCCATTGCTTGCCGATATTTAGTTTCACATATATTTATTGAATAAAAATGAATAAATACGGTAAAAAAGATAACACATACTTTTGTGTGCCACAGTGTAACTCCAAAGGATCAAGAAATCCAGAATTGAGCTTCCATTTATTTCCAAATGACAAATTTAAAATTTCAGTTGCTTCGGCTAATGGAAGTAAAGAATTAATCAGATGATTTGAAATTAATATCTGTTCAACTTCAGTTAAAAATCTACTTCCGATCGAACTTTGAATAAACTGAAGTATTTTTTCCAAAAGCAATCAATTTTCCATAATGTAATGGCGGAGAAATTATAGTACGAATATTAAATAGAATAACAAAAAGAACACACGTGGCAATGTTTACTAACAACTGCAGTGTTCACAAAGCGCCGTCTATCGATCATTACAAACGCGGATAAGGAAACATTAGATAGAGTTCATTAGCATCAAAATTTGAAAGAAAAGATTGTAAAGTTTGACATCTTACATATAACGGTACAGCAAACATAAATTTGTTATTTTGAAATTTATATAAAGTTCTCAAAAAAAAAAGTGCAAAGTAAAATTTTGCAGACGTGTTATTATTGTTCTTTTCAAATTTCATAACATTAACAAAAAAATAAAAAGTTTTATATCAATTTTAATATTTGCGCGTAAATCTCTTTTCATTAAAAAAAAAAAAAAAAAAAAATCTCGTAAACTTTTTGGCAACAATTAAAAATTAAAATAAATTATATATTTTTGTCTAAAAAACATAGATATACTAATAAGACATTGATTATTGAGAGAGGAAAAGTGATACCTTTTTTAATTGGGAAAAGACGGCCATTTTACTCTCTTATGGATGTCTTTCCCCGAGTGAATATACACGGGAATACACATAGGTAATTTAGCAAATAAAATTTATGCACTAAAAGAGAATGAAAAACTCCAGACACTCTTTTTTCTTTCTTTTCGTTTTCCTTTCCCCCTTTTTTTTTTTTTTTTACCATACTCTAGTATACTCATGTCTGCACAAAACTGTTTTTCTTTCGGCATTTATTATTATTATACTTCTTTGAGATAAAAATCGTCTGCATTCATCATGAAAAATAATTTTAATAAATTATAATTTAATAAATTATTTGTATTGCGTAAATTTGTATAGGATTATATATGGAAGAAAGTCTTGGCCACAACATGCTAGTTATATATTAAAACTTTCGCGGCTTCTAGCTACATTTAAAAGGATTTTCAGAATTCCATATTACTTACTAATATAAAATATTAAAAAATATTAAAATTTAAAAAAAGTATTCCATTAAATATGAAAATAGTAATTATCTCATAATAATAACAAAGCAACTGATTATAAAAATTATATTTCTCTTAAATAACTTGAATATAACTTATTTATAGAACCTACCCCATTTCTTTTCATATATTTATTAGAACACTTAAAAGCCGCATAATATTTCGGCATTTTTAAAATTCATTACCATTCTGTTCTATTACTGTTTTCGAGTTTTAACTCTCTAATGGCTGATGCCAAAAAACTTTTTCGGCATCAAAAATCTTTGCTCGTTAACATGGGGATGATAGATCTATATAAATTACTATATCTATGCTAAAAAAGGGCTTCTTCAACTTTTTCGGTACCAATTATTATTAATTTTTTCTTTTTCTTCAAAAAAAAAAAAAAAAAAGATGAAATTCTGTCAAAAGCATAATTTAGTTTAGTACAGAGGACTATTATTTTTTTTTTTTTTTTTCAAATTATAACATTGCTTTCAAATTATTCAATTATATTTTCGATAAATTTTCGATTTCGATAAATGTTCAACCATCGTAAAATTGGCGACAACGTTTTATCCGTAGTTTGAGTCCTCCGTACTAAAAAAAAAAAAAAAAAAAAATCTAAAAACTATTAAGATTGGACATTTCAAAATAAACAAAAGAGAAAATCATTAAAGAAGTCACAATTCTTTTGTGGCTTACTTATTAGCTTAAAACTATTAAGGTTGGACATTTCAAAATTAACAAAAGAGAAAACCATTAAAGAAGTCACAATTCTTTGTGGCTTACTTATTAACTTAAAACTATTAAGGTTGGACATTTCAAAATAAACAAAAGGGAAAATCATTAAAGAAGTCACAATTCTTTTGTGGCTTACTTATTAACTTAAAACTATTAAGGTTGGACATTTCAAAATAAACAAAAGGGAAAATCATTAAAGAACTCACAATTCTTTTGTGGTTTACTTATTATCTTACCCTGGTAAATATGATTAAATTACAAACAGAGCAATAATTTATTGTAAATAAACCATATACATACAATGCCAATTTTAAATATATCACTCACTTTACTTTCTTCTATATTCATTAAGGAAAGCATTAAATTCGTAAAAATTTTCGACTACTACTCTGCAATGGATTTTTATGTTTTAAGAGGTTCTAAACACGGTTTGTTCATTTTTAGAAAATGCTTACACTTGTGTGACAAACATATTGTGATTAGTCTCTTTCAAGAATTAATGCACAAAATGTCATAAAAGTTCATATTTTGTTGTACTTAGATATAAGACTATCAATTTTTAGCGCAAATTCTTCAAATGGTGGCGCTGTTAATCTGCGATTTCTCTCATTTACGGAAAAGCTATATCTCCGCTTCAGTTGTGTTATTGCCCTAAACTTCATTTTTGGGATGTCCATTATGAAACAATGTTGATTCAATTTAGGTGCATATTGGCCGACAGGTGGTTCTGTTTTTCTACAACTTTCTCCATGCATGAGAAGGCTTCTATAACGTACAAATTCATTATGTGTGAGCAGGTCAGAATAAAAAAGATTGCTAATTTGCTTGTATATCGGGCAGCAAGTGACGCTTCTCTTACTCATCTTTTGCAAATTTATTCATGACTACATCTCATCATTTCATTTGTTGGTTAAAATTACAACAAACTACATATCTAAAATATCCATCTCTCTCTTTATAATAACAATAATTATGATGATGATTATTATTTTTTTTTTAATAGCGAAGGTTAAATATTTGCTCATGTAAACCAGTAAGTGCCTTATATAGAATAATGCAGGAAAAAGTTTGTAATGACTTCAACATTAGATTTTTTTCTTTCCTCCATTAGGCAAGAACTTAAAAATTACAGTCCCTTATCTTATTAAAATCTAAAATGAATATATAGGGAATAATGCAGAAGAATAAAGGCTTATATGGAAGGCTAACTTAGTATTAATTTTAATAAAATATGAGAGAAGGTTAAATTGAAGCTTTTGAATTTAATAAGTTTGCATGTTTACAATAGGCCACTGACCGGGAAAGCTGATTCTAAGCATGTTGCAAATTCCAATTTAAATGCTGTTAAGCAAAACATGCATAGATATTAATAATTGATTACACTTACTGCTTGACGAAAAGCTTTATTGTTGAAGCTTTCTAGATTTTTTTTTTCTCCTCTATCCGCGTTTCGAAAATTTTTATTTTCATTTCTATTTTCACTAAAAAAAAAAATAAAAAAAAAATATACTATCTTAAACTGATAATAAGAAGGCACCACAGAACTGGCGTTTAAAAGTAATAGTTACAAAACTTTGAATAAACACCACAGAATGCAATGAACTCGCAACAATTGTTTCGGGTTGAAAGAACACATTACCCATCCTCAGGCGAACAAGGTAGGCTAGCGTTGCAGTCAACTGACTGCAATTGATATAATTTCTTGAAGCTTATATATGTTATTTAATTTCACAATCGGATGTTCCCTATGGAAAATGGAGTCAATACCTCTATTGGTTTGCGTACAGGGACACCCGAAAGTATTCCAAAGCATAGCGTTCTATGAGAGGTATTTCTATAAACCATATTTTAATAACTTTGCACAAATCTTAATGAAGTTAAAATATGTTATTCATATGCACAAAAGAATTCTTTCTACAGAATATAGTATGATTAGCACAAAGATTTAGTAAACAAAAATATTCAGTTGCATTAAGAAATATTGGAAATTTGTTAGAATTGAATTTTCGTTTACATTAAGCATTTTTAACACTCTCTAACAATTTTTAAGCGTGATTATTATCTGAATTACTGTATTTGTCTTTCCGACAGTCCAACTGACCGTCTGCCGGCTCCAGCGTAAGTAAATATTTTCAGAATTAAAAAAAAAAAAAAAAAAAAAAAAAAAAAATGTTATATGTTATTTAAGTTCAGTGTGGAATGTTTCCTATTTAAAACGACATTTATAAATCCCGTATAACCAGTTCGTGTACAGGTACACTGTAAAAAATGTCAAAATGCATTGCGTTTTAGGAAAGACATTTAAGTAAATCCATTTGAATAACTTTCTACTGCAAAATTCATACAAAAATGACATTTATAGTTAATATACTAAAATAATATTTTGTATAGAATATAGTTAATCTACCAATTTAGAGGGTTGCACTAAAATATTAGATAAAGAAAATAATAAGATACGTTAAGGGCTGCATTTTCTTTTGTGTCGAGCGTTTTTAACACTTTCCAACGATATTTAACAGCGATTATGAATTTAGTAAGTCTCTGTGTATGCCTTTCAGTCCTTCTGTCTGACCGTTATGTGAAGAAGTAAACAAACAATATTGAAAGTTATACAACAAGTACCATTTGCCCATCTGCGCAGCACTAGTGCGACATAAAAAAACCAACCAACAACAAGTACCGTGTTGTTGGAAAGAGTTAATAATCAAAGCGCACCGCATGATTTTTCTCTCCTTTTTTATTTGTTTCATAATACGATAGATAAAGAGTTAAAGACATGTTTCCTTTTTTATGTTTATCAGTTCATATTAAAGACACAAAAGACGTAGTTCTGTAAATCAATAAGTATTGTGCTCTGAGGTATTTTCGGATACAATTTTATTATTGACAGTAAATTTGTATTCTCTGAACGCTTCAGATAAACATGTAATCAACATTTATTTCTCGCTAGAATTGTCAATGCGGTCCACGTTGAAAAACATTTTAACACAATAAGAAAAAACATTGTTCCAGGAATAAAATATAGATTTCAGCCTATATTCTGGGTATACATCGTCTTAAAGAATGTAATTAACGTGTTTCTGTTCAATGCATGATCAGATAATAACAGTTTTCAGATAAATTTTGTTCGTAATTAAACATTTACCCATTTTTCCGTGTTTCTCCACACCGATATTAAAGATATGGAAAAAATCTCCGACAAATATATATATATTTACTTTCTCTTACCCATAGTCTCGAGAAAGTATTGTTTTAGGGTCAAATTTTCGAACGTTATTTTTTTATTTTTTATTTTTTTAAATATTGAGAATAAAATGGACATTTTTTTGGGGATATTTAGTGTTATACTACTTCTCTAATATGAAAATCGTTTGCATTATCATAAAAGATAATTTTTTTAAATAATAATTTTAATAAAATATCTCTTAAAAACAGAATTATTTTTTAATAACCGAATTAAATTCTATATAAATGTAGGTGCATTAATGAAACGGGGGGTTGAGGGGGATGGTAGCCTCCGTCACACAGAACTAATTATCATATAAAACTCTTCCGAAGTCTAATTTGAATTGTTTAACATAGGTTTACAAACATTGTTATCTTACCTCTTAATCTCCAACCTGTATTTATAGTATTAAATTCCAGGGTAAGAGAAAGTTGTGTGAGTGACACACCAGACACCAGATTGTTTTAATTTAATATGTTTTGATTACCGCGAAATATTTTCTTCTTTTCTTCTATTCAGTTAATCTTCTATATTTTCTTGTACAAGTTCACACAGAAAAAAACTATTTATTAAAATTATTTTCCATGGTAAATGCAGAAAATTTTCATTTCAGCAAAACATAACACTAAATATTGAAAGAAAATCAATTTTGTACTGATATCTGAGGAAATGCTTCCCCCCCCCCCCCCAAGTTACTCTTTACTTTCCGAACATATACGTATGTAAGGAAAGTGCACTGGTTCTCATAATTATAAGGACACCCGTTTTTCTATATTAACTAAACACTGAACACGATTATTTAAACAAATATGCTTTTTATTAATTTGAATTTCATTAATAGACTATATTTAAGAAGTTTTTTCGTTTTTCTATCTTAAAAAACTTTAAATACGGTCAAAAAGATGATTTTTCAGGTGTTCACAATTATAAGGACAGCTCGAATTTCAGTAATTTTTTTTTCAGTTATTCTTTGAATTAATATTTTATGGGGTCACTTTTTAGGGTGAAACAGTCAGACCTTCTCTCTGGTCATATACATTTTTTTATATATATATATTCAGTTTCAATACCATTTCATGCACCATAGATGATATTCTGAATACACTTAAACTATTTAAAATTGCTTTCCACTTGCATGCACTTTTCTAATATGATAACTTAAGGTTTTTCAACTTTCAGGCCACGGAAAAGGCAATAATACAGAAGTTTCTTTCTTCAAACTATTTCCTATTGCTCTAGAACTAGAGCAAAAATGTAAGTCTTGTTGAAAAAAATATTATTACCCCACAAAATTTAAAAAAAATCTGAGAATTCCACGTTTAAAATTTGCGGATATTCCCTTGAAAAAATTACCAAATTCATTCTGCGTTCAGTAGAAACAGCTCCCCAGAGCACCGCAGATCCACCTTTAAAATGCCCGATTCATATCTGCTTTTGAAAACATCTGCTCTATCTTTCGCTATTTTCAGATCGTGCCAGTAACTATTAAAACCATTTGGTTAATCAAGAATAAAATGTTTTTCATCCGAAAATGCAACATTTTACCATTTAATATTGTCTTTATTCAACTTTAACACAGACGTTCTTTCCCCCATTAAATGCTGGTTGATTATTACACGTTTTTTATTCATTTTAACATATTATTAATTATTTTAAACATGCATAAATATGGACCCTAATCTTTCGTTAAAAATTACGAGCAAATTCAGCAGCAGTCATTATGATTAGTACAGTAAGAGGAATTATGAGTCTTCGATCTCTGTAAAACAACTCTGATTTTGCATCAGATCACTCTCCTATCGAACCAGCAGTTCAACGTTTGATCACATTTCCTTCAGCAATTTTAGATTTTCGAATTTCATTAGAAATTCGGCGGATTGAAATTATCCTTCCACTTAAAAAACACATTTATCGTACTTCACTACTTGAACGTTCTTTTTTTCGAGCAATTATCAGTAATGTCCGTCCAAGAAAATATTAAGGCTTATATATGAATTAATCTAGCCCACTAGTTAACATATTCGCATGCCAACTGTAATTTATCCGCTAGTAAGTTAAATAAAATGAAAAAATCTTGATTCTCCCTATAATTATGAACATCTAAAAACGTGGAGAAAAAAATATTTTGCGTTATTTTTTATTAATTTTGCTTCATATTAAAAAATTATAACATTTTGGTTTTTAGAATGCTAGATATATTAAGTGCATACTTAGTATAATCTTGTTCACAATTATTTTTACACTAGTTATTTCAAAACATAAAGTGTCCTTATAATTATGAGAAGGAGTGTATTGTAATCATGTCAAAAATCCGAATTTGAGATTTTGATGTTTCTATACGTTTTGAGGTCCCCTGAGACCGTTTTCACTATTTTTACGTTGATGTAAGTGTGTATGTGTGTGAACACGCTAGCGTCTAAACGCTTTGCTCGAAAGAGCTGAAAGTTGGTACTTATGTTGTAAGTCACCGTAGCACTAACCCTATTGATTTTGGTGAATCTAGCACTTATAGTTTTTTTTTTACAGGGACAACAAGAAAATTTCTTTATCATTATGGCCTATGGGGCCAATTTTTTAAAAGTGTGATAGCGTCTAAACGATTAAACTGAGCAAAAAAAATATACACATATTTTAGGTCACAGCTGCACGAACTGTATCGGTTTTCGTGAATTTAGCACTTACAGTTTTTTTACAGGGACACAAAGGAAAATTCTTTATCATTATGGCCTATGAGACCAAATTTTTAAAACCGCGATAGCGTCTAAATGCCTCATTCAATTGAGCTGAAAATTTGTACACATATTATAGGTCACAGTTGCATGAACTGTATAGATCTTGGTGAATTTAGCACTTACAGTTTTTTTACAGGGACACAAAGAAAAATTCTTTATCATTATGGCCTACGGGGCCAAATTTTTAAAAGTGCGATAGCGCCTAAACGCCTTATTCAATTCAGCAGAAAATTTATATGAATATTGTGAGTTACTATTGCACTACCTATAAGCATTTTGGTGAATGGAGCACTTATAGGTTTTTACAGGGACACAACGAAAAATTCTTTATCATTATGATCTATGGGCTCAAAAATTAATAGCGTTAAATTAAACATCGCGTGCTATTTGGAGAAAAATACTCAAACAATCTATTATGGTTTTCTCTCTTTTGTTTATTAACAACTCCTCTTACTTTACATTATCTACAAAACCGTTAATTACACACAATGTTCAGAAAGTCGAGTGGAGGAGTCACTCCAGATTTTTTCTATATTCAATAGAAGAAAGTATTGTATTCTTGAAAATTTTCGAAAACGAATTTTTGATACTTTGAGAGGCCTAGAACGCGATTTGAATATTTTTAAAAAATGTTTGTCTGTCTCTGTGCGTATGACAAAATTTTGTGCTAATTTTCAGGAACTTCTGCACAGAATTTCGCAAAATTTCATATAGTTGCAACTTGACATAAATTAGTGCCTATCACTTTTTGATGAAAAACGTCCAACAGGTAGCGTTGCCGTTCCGCTTTTTCTAAATTTTTAACATAGAGGTATAGGACAAATTTTTGTATAAATGTGCATTAAAAATAATTATTTTTTGATAATTATTATGAAACTAAATATAATTATTTATTACAGTGATAGTCAACTGGGAAAAATGTTTTGTATATGTAGGATCACTTTGCTCCCTGGGGCCCTGGGGAGGGGGGGGGGAGGGAATTTCCCCTCAGGGGCGTAAATTTTCATTATCGGTATCTTTCAAAAGACTTTGTCAATACCATTAAAACGATTGATCGAACTATCGATCTGTGATAATTTAAAATGAAGTTATCGATATGTTTAATTTTTTTTACTGCCATATATAGAATAAAATAGATTTTCTTTGGATTTTTAATATCGTACTATTTATCCAAAATGGAAATCATGGAAATCGTCTGCATTCCTCATGGAAGATTATTTTATTAAATAATTTTAATAAACTATTTTTAGTGAGTGAATTTGTATAGGAAAATATAGAAGAAAGCCATAGGGTGGCTACAACATACTAGTTATTTTATGGAAAAAGAAATGATAAATTTCTTTTAAATTATTGAAAATTCACATCCCTATGGAGTGAAAGTATGCCCGTCCATACAGGCCCGCCCCGGCTACAGTAAACCTAAATAACAAGTTTTAACATTAGTTTTAAGATATTCTATAAATGTTCACGGAAATAAGCGAACGAAGGAATTGACGAATAAATGCTTTTTAACCTTTATAAAATGTTAAAAATTATAATCAATAATAAACAGTTATGAGCTTAATCAAATGCATACAAAAATGCGATTATAAATATTTTTACATTAAATATTCTTAAATAAAAGTAAAATGGCAGTGGAAAATATGCGATTTTATTAATACATAAAATCAAGAAGCTTTTATGACTTCAGTTTGTCTGTCTGTCCTTTTATCTGTTTAGCTTCGTTTTTAAACAATGTACAGTGCTGCGCCATCTGTACTATGTTTGTTCTTTAAGCAAAGCTATAAAGATAATTTTTTAGATATTTCTTCCAGAAAGAAACTAGTATGTTGTGCCCACCACCTTTCTTGTATATTTTCCTATACAAATACACTCAATACAAATAATTTATTAAAACTATAATTTATTGAAATTATATACCATAATGATTGCAGACGATTTTCATCTTAGAGAAAACTAACACTAAATATCGATAGAGAGACAGTTTTATTCTCTATAATTAATATCTTAAAAAATGCATTTTTATAATGGTAATGGTTATCTCATACATCCAATTTCGTAGAGTTAAATGCCTTATAAGTTTGAGATAATATGTTTTCCTATTCTCGGGCAAATTTTCAGTACAGCAGTGCCACCTGTTGGTCAATACCAAATTGAATCAACTTAATGTCGTATAACGGCCTCCTCACACACAGGGACTGATTTAGACTGGGGCACACATTATTTACACTTACACCATTATTTTTTAAGCAATACTTTCTTTTTATAATAAACAAAAAATTCTCATTAAAAATTATTTTAAAAAAAATCTGGTGTCTAATAACCATGAGTAAATTCGATTGTTTTACACCGTTCATTTTTTATAAAAATAATTTCCTAGCCAACACGTGGAATTCCTATGATATGCAGTAAAAAATAATTGTAAAAATGTTCCGGTGAGAGAGTGCCCCGGTCTAAATCAGGCTCTGCTCACACATCAAGTTTTGTTAGATTATACGTATACACAATAGAACCTGAGATAAAACTTTTCCTTAAATTATGGAAAACGCTGTATAGCATCTCCACCTATTAAGATATTGACACCAAACGTTTACAGACACTAATTTAGTTCAAGATGCATCAACATATGACTGTATGTGCAATTCTGTGCAGTAGTTTCTAAGATATGGCCTTCTGTTAAATTATGGAAATCGCTGTACAGCAGCGCTACCTACCGAGCAATCTATACCAAAAGTTAATAAGTTATCATTTAAAACAAGGTACATCTTTATATAAATTTATACGCAATTTTATGCAGTAGTCCTTGAGATACAGCTATCCAAAAGTTGATAGGCACTAATTCAGGTCAAGATGCATCTACATATAAATTTATAGTCATTTCTCTGCAGTAGTTCCTGAGATACAATCGCCGCGAAATTTTTGTCTCACACACATACAGACAGACATTTTCTAAAAATGGTCAAATCGTGTTCTGGACTTGTCAAAACGTGTAAATCCATAGAAAACCGAAAGTCGAAATTTTTTACGAATCCAATACTTTCTTCAATTGAATATAGAAGAAAGAAAAAAGGGAAAAAAAAGAAGAAAAAAAGAAAAAAAGATTTGTTGTTTTTCAAGTGTCAATGCTGAGAGTGAATGAGTGAGTCTCACCCCGAATTAGTGCTACGCTATAGACAATAATAACACTGATATAAAATAATTAAGAAGTAAGTAAAGTTGAAACGTTTTTAGAATCTATGCGAGCAGCATGACTTTGCGTCACTGTTTCCTTTTTGTCACAGTCATTCCTTCATAGCATAATCAAATACATATCTATGTTTTCGTGGATTTTCCTTTTTATTTCATCGTGACTATAGCAGATCAATAAGTATTGTGCTCGGAGACACTTTCCGATACAAGTCAATTTGTTGTCACAAAAGATGTATTCAGAAAACGTATCACACAAATATAATCACTGACGTTGTTTATAGGAATTGTATAGGGAAGAAGATTCTGGGGAAGTTATTTGTGGCATTTCTAAAACACAAGAAAAATATTTTTATTTGCAGTTTAACAATAGAATTGTATGAGCTAAATAGAAAGTGTTTGTCCTAACATGTTTAATACTATTTTAACTTTAAGAATTGATGATTTGTTTATTTAGTAATATTCTGCACTAATATTTTTAGCACTCGCAAAAAAAGTACGCATTGTAAAACTTGCATATTGTATCCACCACACGACTTTTTTCTATATTTTCCTGTACAAATTCATTCATTAAAAATAATTTATTAAAATTATCTTCCATGATCAATGCAAATGATTTTCATTGTATAGAAGTAGCATAACACTAAATATCCAAAGAAAGTCGATTTTATTCTGTATACTAGTATCAAGTGTTGCGAAAACTAAAAAAACAATAAAGTAAACCCTGTCAATATTCAGAAGTAAACAGCCACTCAACCATTCCTAACATCCCCATCGCCTTTCACAAAAAACCAATGAACCACTCAGCCCCTCAAAATACCCTCGTCATCCTTCACAAAAACCAATGAACCACTCAACCCTTCAAAATACCCCCGTCATCCTTTACGAGAAAACGAAACCAACCAACCATTCAACCATTACGTCATCTCGGTCACGCCCACTTTTGACTGACAAATGATATCCTTTAATTGACAGGTGATACGCAACCTTTGACAGCTGGCCACGCCTTGATGTCCCTTGTATACTAAAATGAAACAAAGAAGCCAACATTGTTAGTGATTTTTAAACAGTGATTATTGTTAGAAATTACAGTCGGTAACAAAAGTGTCCGAACACTAGCAAAAATTCCTATGTAAAAAAAAGTGCACTTCATACGTTTTTGTTAAATAAATCTTTATGGAATCATGTTCTTAAACTGACTAAGAACAGGATTCGACAAGGATTTATTTAACAAAACCGTATGAAGTGTACTTTTTTTTACATAGGAATTTTTGCTAGTGTTCGGACACTTTTGTTACCGACTGTACAGCTATTAGAAACTAAGAAATAAGATTTTTTCTGCAATGATAAAATACCTCTGGGGTCACAGAAACGGGGGAGCCACCCCTTCCATGAAGGATCAAAATTGTGATGGCATGTCTCCGGATCTTCCTTAGGAGTAAGTCCGAAAACGTAGCTAATTGCCCATAGCGCAGATCTAGAACGACGTAAAAAAAATCCTACCATCCAACCTACAGTGATAAATTTCCATATGTAAAACTGTATCTAATTCAGTAATATGTATATTGTTAAATTATTAAAAGTTAATAGGAAATTATATTTTTGGCGTACACATGATACCTTTCTTTTGAAGACATTTAATAATGTAGTAAGTTTAGAATAAGTCTAGCTATGTATCAAATGCATATAGGAAATTCAAAGCAATGTTAGAATTCAAATTTTGTTGACAGGTGCTTTAAAACACAATGTTAAATTTATTTGCTCTCGAATCCAGAAAATTCTGAAGTATTATGTTGCGAGCAATATCATTAAGAAAATTTTAAATTTTAAATTCGAATTAAACACAAGCGTGTTTCCAAATAAAGCATTAAAATATAGAAACAATGTCTAGATTTTTCTTGTGGTCCACTAAAATCTTTGTCGTGGACCACTGATTGGCGACTTTTGTCTAAAAAGTATGGATAAAGTGGATAAAATCTTGATATTTTAGGAAGTATAATCATGTCCAAAATTCTGTACTGATAAGTATAAAGGATTTAAGTCCAAAAATGTCGATTTTGAGTTAAGTACATAGTCAGACTCAGAAAAAAATTCTCTATCGATTGGTATAAAGGATTTAAATCCATGTCATTTAGTCTTTGCGAAAATCCATTGGTAAAAAAAGATTCAAGTCAGAAATTTAGCATTAATCTTTGATATAAAATATTTAATTCAATTTTTCCCTTTATTAAATGAAGATTGACAATCACTGAATGGTATAAAGCGTATAAACCAACATAATCCTTTTTTCCTAATCGATTCTGCTCATTAGTTTTTAGTTAGTTTAACTTTATTTTTCGTCTCCTGAAAAATCAAGAATATGGACTTAAATCCTTTATACTTATCAGTACAGAATTAAAGTCACAACCAGTTTTCTAGTTTTTTTTTTTTTTTTTTTTTTTTTCCCGAATAATTTTTAAACAAATGAACGCATGAACATAGAATTTGGACGGCACATTTCTTCATAAAACCCTTAATCGAATTTCATAGAATTTTAACATAAGCAATAATTTTTGAACTGTTATCACTTCATTTTCTCTACAAAGTAAGTTTTTCGAAGAAATGGGAAATTTAAACAATTTTAGAAAAAAAAAAAAAAAAAAAAAATGAGAAGTGGCGTTAAAGATGCATGACAGATAGGTGGAGATATACAGATCTTCAAATATTAAATTAAAACTCGGATTTCCTTCCTGTATTTACTTTTCTTTTTCTTCTTTTTCCTTCTTCTTTGGGGAATTTTAATATACAAACGAATATGAAAACTGGATGAGATATTTTTTATAAAATTATTTATTGTCGCTTTTATTATTTCGGCGGCATACATAGCTTTCGAATTAATAATTATAATTTTTTAGAAAGTCCCATTATGGAAGAAAAAGAAAAGTGAATACAGATAATATCCGATTTTAATTTAACATTTGAAGGCATATGTATCTTCGCCTATGTGTAAAGGCATCTTTAACACCGTTTCTCATTTAGTTTTTTTTTTTTTTTTTTCCCTAAAACTATTTAGTTGTTTCATTTCTTCGAAAGCTGACTTTTGTGAGAATTTGAATTGATATCACTTTAAAAATCATTGCTTATGTTGAAATTCAACGAAATTCGATTAATAGTTTCATAAAGAACTCTTTTAAAATGAAAGAACGAAAATAACTCAACTTGAGTGAATATTCACTCATTTGTCCAGAAGAAACGCGCCCTTTCATCTTGAGTTAAATTCCAGAAACTGGATGAGTTAGCATGATGCACTCAAATTTGAGTTACTTATTGTAGTCCAGTAATTTGTTTATTTTATTAATGATTTTAATACAAATGATTTTAATAAACTGGATCACTTTACAATGGCGTTGCCCGTTGCATTTGCATGCTACTGAAGAAATGCGTTGCAGCGAGAGCAATGTTGCCACTCAATGAGCAGAAATTACTCAAGTATCGACAAATATCGATAACTCAAGTTCGTTTAAATAAAAAGCTACTAATTGACTTAAAGAATTGCATTTTTAACTCAAGTCGATTTAAAAAAAATAACTCCTACCGTAAAAACCGGCGTATGAGCCGAGTCCAGTACTGCCAGACTGAGAGAATTTTTCATTCAATAGTCACCAATAATTTTTAAGAGTGACATAGACTACTCTTCGAAGAGATTAGACAAACGCTATAATTAAATTTTGGTGGTGGCTATTGAATAAAGCACCGAGTTCGGTCCACACGCCGGCTTTTATGGTACTTGATATGGATAATTAACTTATTTATTTTAAGAGAGAACATGCATTGATGGAACACGAGCTCAGAATTCATAGCAGTATTTGTTTAAGAAATTTCTCTACTTATAATATCGTTGATTTAAGAAGTAGAAAATTTTGTTACATTGATAGTGGTACGAGTTCTGTGCCCATATTCTATCCCTGAACATGCTATCCAAATTTTATGTTCATTTGTTTAAAAATTATGAGCAAAAAAAAAAAAAAAAAAAAACTAGTATATTAGTTGGATATTTATTGTGTAAATATCATCCTTTGAAATGAAATGTTCATGTTTTCAATCGAATATGGAAGTTTGCTATTTTTTTTTTCTAGAGTTTTGAAATTTAAAATTCAAATTTTATCAGTTTTACAGCAAAAACAACTTAATCAAACACATGCAACCGATAACTAATACATATATCTAAAAATGGGGATTAAAATCGGGAAATAACGTTCCTTGTTTTTTAATAATTTTTTACCAAAAATCCAATGCGCGATTAACATAGGAAATGTTTTTCTTGCATCCACGGACGGCCAGTGACGTCATCACTTCACTTGCGTACTGTCCATTTATAAATCGTATTTTATTTTTAATTTCATTTTGCACGCATGCTTTTTATTTCCTAATTAAAAATAATTAAAAAGCCAGTTTTCGATACTGCCAGTTTCGAAACTGATTATTATTAATTTTATTTTATTTTTCTTAATATATATATATTGAAGAAATTTTGGCAAAGCAGAATTTAGTTTAGTACGGAGGACTATTAGTTTTTTTTTTTTTTTTTTTTTCCAATTATAACATCGCTTTCAAATTATTGAATTACATTTTCGATAAATTTTTGATTTCGATAAATGTCCAACTATCGTAAGACTGGTATCGTAAAAATCCGTAGAATAAGACTAAGAGTCCTCAGTCCTAAAAAAGAAAGAAAGAAGAAAATAGACTGTGACTTTAATTTTGGACATAAGTGTATTTAAGTTTATATTTTTTATAATATAATAATTAATAAAATTACCAATTTATTTAACGTATAATTTTATTAAAACTGAGCTAAGGTTAGAAAAACAAGGTCCCACTGCTAGCTCTGGCAGCGATGGTGCCACTACTAAAATATTTTGCAGATTCTGAGACATAGCCACTTGTAAAATCGTAGTTCTTGAATAATAACAGCGCCACTTGTCATCCGATAACTATCCAAATTAAATTGAGCGGGTAGTAAGCTCTGTACAGGTAGTGGGGACCCGGATTCGACATAATTCAAGCAGAGAAGACGCTGTCAAAGGCAGTGACGAGCGTAACTGAGGTTTTGAACGATTTCCTTTCTTATTATTATTTCTTTATACAGTTATATAAAATAATCTGGTGTGTCACTCACACGACTTTCTCTTACCCTGAAATTTAATACTATAAATACAGGCTGGAGATTAAGAGGTAAGATAACGAGTACTGTTATGTAAACCTGTTTTAAACAATTCAAATTAGGCTTCGGAAAGGTTTTATATGATAATTAGTTCTGTGTGAGGGAGCTACCGCCCCCCCCCCCCCTCAACCCGTTTCATTAATGCACCTACATTTATATAGAATTTAATTCGGCCATTAAAAAATAATTCAGTTTTTAAAAAGTAATTTATTAAAATTATCATTTAAACAAATTATATTTTATGATAATGCAGACGATTCCCATATTAGAGAAGTAGTATGACACTACATACCCCCAAAAAAAGGTGAATTTATTCTCAATATTATTTTTTTTTTTTAATGAAAAAAATCGATAACTTTATTTTAAATAATCGAAGATCGATGGTTCAACCATTCGTTTTAAAGGTATTGGCGAGCTCTTTTGAAAGATACCCATCATGAAAATTTACTCCCCTTGAAGGGGGGGGGGGGGAGGCAAGGCTCCTACATACACAAAAAAATTTTCCCAGTTGACTATCTCTATTACAAAAGATATATATTCGTTTTACTTGGTTTAGTGCAGTCTATAGATGTTAAACTCTACTTACCTGCAATTTCCCCCATAGACGTAATGCATTTGAATACTTTTGATAGTCCTGTACACGAACCATTTGCTTCATCTTAACGAAAAAATTACTGTAGCATCCCTATATGATACATATTTAGAATACTGAGTTTGGAATTTCTGCTACTATTTGTTCTTGAGATATGCTGATAACAGACATACAGACAGACACACAGACCATTCGCTAAAAACTTTTTTCGTATTCAGGGGACCTCAGAACATGTAAAAATAACAAATACACCCGTTCGAAAATTTGACCCTAAAACAATACTTTCTCGACCCTATGGGTAAGTGAAAGTAAAAATAGCTATTCTTTTTTTTTTTTTTTTTTGAATATTCATTTAAATATAGTGATTAACGAAATGGGCAAAGCCTGCTAGTAGTTAAATACTTGATGAATATTAATGTAATTTTTATTAATGTAAATTATTTTTATTATTAATTACAGATTGTAGATATCAACATTCAAAATAAATGTACATATTAGTTGAACATTATTTGCTTCATGTTTTGATTTATTATTATGCTTAAGGTTCAATTAATTAACGCGATAACAAAGGAGATCAAAGGGAATATCACTTAAATTAGACAAATAATTATTTTTACTTTCTTCTATATTCAATAGAAGAAAGTATTGGATTCGTAAAAATTTTCGACCTCGGGTTTTTGATGGATTTACACGTTTCGAGAGCTGTAGTACGCGATTTGACCATTTTTAGAAAATGTCTGTCTGTCTGTGTGTGTGTGTGTGTGTGTGTGACAAAATTTTGTGGCAACTGTATCTCAGGAACTACTGCACAGAATTTCATACAAATTGGTATGTAGTTGCATCTTGGCATAAATTAGTGCCTATCAACTTTTGGTAAAAATTGTCTTACAGGTTGCGTTGCCATCCCGCTTTTTCTAAATTTGTAACATGGTGATATAGGTCAAAAATTTGTATAAATGTGCATAAAGAGAATTATCCTTAACCTGTGATTGTAAAATTAATATGAATTATTGATAATAGTAGTTAATTTTTTTTAGTAATCATTATGAAATTTACAAGAATTATTTATAATAGAGATAGTCAACTGGGAAATTTTTTTTGTATGTGTAGGAGCCTCGCCACCCCCCCCCCTGGGGGGGAAGTCTCCCCTCAAGGGAAGTCAATTTTCAAGATGGGTATCTTTCGAAAGGTCTCGTCAATACCTTTAAAACGAAGGATTGAACTATACATTTGTGATAATTTAAAACAAAGTTATCGATTTTTTAACTTTTAACGAAAAAAAAAAACTTAGAAAAAAAATCGTATTCTTTTTTTACGAAATTTAACTAAACTTGGTATTTAGTTGACCCCTGACATAAACTGGTTCTGATTAGATTTGGGGATCAATCGCTCAAGAGGTGGTGCTGTGATCGTATTTTTTCTAAATTTTTAACATGGCAGTATAGGACGAAATTTCGTATAAATGTACACAATGAGAATTATTCTTAACCTGTCATTGTAAAATTAATATGAATTATTGATAATAGTAGTAGTTAATTTGGAAAAAAAATTGTGCATGTGGGGGCATCGCTTCCAACCCCCCTTAAAAAATTTTGGAAAAAAAATTGTATTTTTTTTTTTTTCTTCTTTTATTGTTACTGAGTGAATTTGTATAGGAAAATATAGAAGAAAGTCTTGTGGTGGCCACAACATACTAGTTAATAAAAGTTTTACAATACTAATATTTACGATTCATTTGGTGCCAAAAATATTTTTTCATTATTATAAAATCTATTAAAGTTAGTTTTTTATTTATTATCTATGCCTTTGTAACCGATTCTCTCTCTCTCTGCACATTTCCATATCTTTCTTTCTTTATTTATTTTCAAAACTAATTTTCATAATTTATGTAGAATACAAAATGTAACTCATAAAATCTATCTTTGATAATTTACGTGATTTGATCAGTAATTAAAAATATCTTATTCCTGACACGTGTTACTTTATTGCACGCACATTTACTTTGTATTAATCTTCTTTTGTCATTTTTTGCAAAAGTTTGAGCTTTAGTATTATTTTCGTATTAATCTTAATTTATCTTTTATTCCATAGAAGAAACTAGACATAACTGTATAAATCAATAGGCAGTTTACTTATTTCAAAAATAAATTTTTCTTTGTGCTGATTGCAAGTTTTCAAGAAAACCAGACGTATAATTAATCTGCTGAATTCGAATCCGTTTTTCGAAAATTAAAGGGTGTATTTTTTTTACTGATAAATAACAGAATCGCATGATTAAATTTCGAATACTTTTCTTTTGTTTGATATTTTCCTTTTAATTCTGAAAGCTGCTTCACATATTTTAACTTTATTTTGTCTCAAGGGGCCTTGACACCTTTGACGCCACCACTGAAGCATATAAAAGCTAAAGACATGACTTTTGGATTTAGGGGACCTCAAAACGTGTAAATATAACAAAAACTCACTATCGAAAATTTGACCCTAAAACAATACTTTCTCTACCTTATGGGTTAGAGAAAGTAAAAAATATTAAAAATTAAAATATAACAAAAAGCGTATTTTTTTTTTTCATTTTATTTATTTATTTATTTTTAATATATATATACTTAGACATATAACTTTTTTTTTCTCGAAAACTACTTAATAAATTTCCCAACCTGATTCTTTTAAGTATGTATGTTCCTTTAAACATCCAAAAAATTATTAAGTCTTTTCATGCATATCTATAGAAGTTAGCATTTTGAAGATTATAAATTCCTAAAGAAAAAAAAAAAATGCAATCTGAGAAAATCCAATTTAAAAATTTGAAATCTGTAAAATATATGTACGAGGATTGCTATTTATATTTCTGGCCTTGGCAACAGTAAGTGTTGCTAGGCGACCGCAGACGATTTTAATTGAAAGTTTGATATTTTTAAACGTAAATTCAGCAGACGATTTACCATTATCCGCGATTGTAATGAAATGCTCGCCCTCTGGTGGGCTACGGTGAAATTACAATAAACATGGTTTAATTCGAATTCCATATAGCCGCCATTGCTAGCCGATGTTTAGTTTCACATATATTTATTGAATAAAAATGAATAAATACGGTAAAAAAGATAACACATACTTTTGTGTGCCACAGTGTAAATCCAAAGCATCAAGAAATCCAGAATTGAGCTTCCATTTATTTTCAAATGACGAATTTAAAATTTCAGTTGCTTCGGCTAATGGAAGTAAAGAATTAATCAGATGATTTGAAACTAATATTTGTTCAACTTCATTTAAAATCTACTTCCGAATCGAACTTTGAATAAACTGAAGTATTTTTTCCAAAAGCAATCAATTTTCCATAATGTAATGGCGGAGAAATTATAGTACGAATATTAAGTAGAATAACAAAAACACTATTGGAACACACGTGGCTAATGTTTACTAACAACTGCAGTGTTCACAAAGCGCCGTCTATCGATCATTACAAACGCGGATAGCTTTATTTGTGTTGTTGACAGTAAATTGAAAAGTTCTTCTCTTTCAAAAAATGGAATTGAATCGTGAAAATTTTCGTGCGATTATTTTTCATAACTTTCGACGTGGATTGTCAAGACAAGAGTGCTTCGATGAACTTAATTCTTTATTCAGCGATAAAGCGCCATCCTACAGCACTGTAAAAAATTGGTATAACGAATTTAATCGTGGTCGATGTTCGATCCAGGACGAATCCCGTGCAGGTCGTCCAAAATCCGTTGTTGTGCCAGAAAAGATCGATGCTGTGCGTGAACTGATAAAGTAAGATCGTCATGTGACATACCGTGAGATTGAGGCGTCTTTGGACATTAGTATGACTAGCATCAATAAAATATTGCATGAACATTTGAGCGTAAAAGAAATTTGTTCGCGTTGGATCCCGCATAATCTGACAAACGCTCAAAAAAAGGCTCGTGTCGATTGGTGCAAGGAAATGTTGGAAAAATACGTTCAAGGTACATCAAAGGCTGTGTACAACATCTAACACAGGTGACGAATCATGGATCTATGCATATGAGCCGGAAACAAAACAGCAATCAACTGTATGGGTCTTCCAAGGCGAGGCAAAACCAACAAAAGTTGTTCGAGGAAGAAGCACATCGAAACAAATGATTGCCTGTTTCTTCGGCATTAACGGTCATGTGGCAACAGTGGCGTTAGAGCAACGCAGGATGGTCAATTCTGAATGGTACACGACCATTTGTTTGCCAGAAGTCATCGGAAAAATTCGAAAAAAGCAGAAGAACAGGCGAATCATTCTTCATCCTGACAATGCGAGCTCTCACACATCGACTCAAACAAATGCATTTCTGACTGAGCGAAAGATCGAACTGATGGATCATCCGCCGTACAGCCCTGATTTGGCACCCAATGACTTCTTCTTATTCCCACACATCAAAAATAAATTACGTGGACAACGATTTTCGACCCCCGAAGAAGCGGTTGATGCATTCAAAACGAATGTTTTGGAGTTACCTCAATCGGACTGGAAAAAGTGCTTTGAAAATTGGTTCAAACGCATGCAAAGTGTATTGATCATCATGGAGAATATTTTGAAAAACAATAAAACCAATTTCGATCCTACATATTTGTTTTTTCATTATTAGGCCAGAAATATAAATAGCAACCCTCGTATATCAAAAACCATAAGAATATTTGCCTGAATATATATTATATTGAACAAGTCTTATATAGTCCAGTTTATAAATATTAAATGGAAATAAAAGCTTTTATATGAAAACTATTTCAGTGTGCCGTCAAAAATGCCAAGTTTCCTTAAATGATTTTTTTTTCAATTACCGCATCATAAAAATGAAGATTTAACTCTAAATATTTTTACAAATTTAGAATTAACTTTACAGTTAAAAGTACAGTTAATATTTAGTTCTTATAATTAAAATACAATTAGTTCTTTATATTTAAATTGTATCCGCGTTTGTAACGATCGATAGATGGCGCTTTTTCAGCTTTTGTTGTTAGTAAATATAATAGCCACGTGTATTTATTTTTGTTTTATTTGTGTTACTACTTAATATTCGTGCTATAATTTCTCCGCCATTACATCATGGAAAATTGATTGCTTTTATAAAAAATATTTCAGTTTATTCAAAGTTCGATCGGAAGTAGATTTTTAACTGAAGCTGAACAAATATTAGTTTCAAATAGGGGTGGGAATCGATTAACAGTTTTAACTGGGTTAATCGTAGTTCATTAATCGATTAATCGGCCGATTAATCGATTTTTTAATCAATTTTCATTTTTCTTCATATAATTTTCTTTAAATGATAAATAAAATTCTTCTGCGTGATTTTTTCCCCCCTCCAGATAGTACACAACAAACCATAAAAATGGAAGCTTCTTGTTTCTGCATCCTCCAGCACGGATTTAAAACGGCATTTTGTTTAAGAAACGTCTTCCTCCTTTTCTCTACCAACAAAAGAGTAACAATTTCTTTTAAGAGTTTTTTTTTTTTTTTCATTATTGGATGGACGCTTGTTAGAATGTTTGTTAGCAAAATATGTGAAAAAAAAATAATTTGTAGGCAGAACAGTATTTTAAATTTTTACTTTAATTCGTAGTTTGAAAACTTTAATCGGATTTTGAAAAAATTTAATCGAATTAATCGAGCCGATTAACTCGATTAAAAAAATTGATCGGGACTAAGCATTGATCGAAGCAATAATCGATTCGGATCGTCACTCGGCAAAAATTATTGGAGCTTGGTTGGGATGTTTTGCCACATCCACCATATAGTCCTGGCCTTGTACCATCTGATTACTTTTTGTTTCGATCTTTACAAAACTCCTTGAATGGTAAAAATATTCAAATACATTACGTCTGGGAGGGAAATTGCAGGTAAGTAGAGTTTAACACCTATAGACTGCACTAAACCAAATGAAACGAATATATATTTTTGTAATAGAGATAGTCAACTGGGAAAATTTTTTTGTGTATGTAGGAGCCTCGCCTTCCCCCCCCCCCCCCTCGAATAGAGTAAATTTTCATGATGGGTATCTTTCAAAAGAGCTCGCCGATACTTTTTAATACGAATGGTTGAACCATCGATCTGCGATAATTTAAAATAAAGTTATCAATTTTTTTTAATTTTTAACATTTTTTTTTTTTTTTAAATGTAATATTGAGAATAAATTCACCTTTTTTTTTTTTAGTATATATATTTAGTGTTGTACTACTCCTCTAATATGGAAATCGTCTGCATTATCATAAAAGATATATTTTTTAAATAATAATTTTAATAAATTATTTTTAAAAAACAGAATTATTTTTTAATAACCGAATTAAATTCTTTATAAATATAGATGCATTAATGAAACGGGCGGTTGAGGGAGGCGGTAGCCCCCTTCACACAGAACTAGTTATCATATAAAACTCTTCCGAAGCCTAATTTGAATTGTTTAACACAGGTTTACATAACAGTACTCGTTATCTTACCTCTTAATCTGCATCCTGTATTTATAGTATTAAATTTCAGGGTAAGGGAAAGTCGTGTGAGTGACACACCAGATTATTTTTAATTCTTTTAATGTAATTTTAGTACATGATCTCTACACTAATTTAAAAACTAAAATTTCAAAGTTGCTCGTCATATCAACATTCGTTAAAAAAAAAAAAAAAAAAAACAGTTTTTTTTAATTTTTCTAATTATTTTTTACAGTAAGTTGCACGCTTTTTATGAAAACTGTAATAAATTTTTATGCGTAATGAATATATTTTTTGGGATAATTGAGCGGCACAAACACACAATTGCACAAAAAACATCATTCGAAATACCTTACCATACAACTCACATGGAATAACAGCCACCATAAGATATAAAATAACTGACACCGATAAAATCAAACAGAAAATTAAGCTACAATAAATATATCTTATGGCTCGAATTTTCAATTTGATCGTTCTTTATATTATTGCGCATTTATTTTAATGTACTCATACCTCGTCGAGTGTTACTAAAATTTCTATTTGTTAGCGTTTAAACATTTAACATTCACTACCTAATTTTTTTAAACCCACTAAATTATATTCAAAATTGGCTATTTAGACACATAGAAGACCATAAAAATGCAATAAGAAAAAAAAATAGAATCTTTAATTTCCGAGAAGTTTTTGTTTGAAACACCTATAATTTAGCCTTATTAAATTGAAACAATATTTAATTTAACACTTTATCTATCGACATTAAATTTATAAGAATAGAGCTTTAATCTCACAATAAGGCACTAGGTGCTAAATATAGCTGTCTTTCGTCCAGAAAAGATTTTCTAGAGTGCATTCGTTGTTTTTGCTTGGGATTTTTATAAGCTTAGTCAGTTTTATTATTTTCATTAAACAAATATATCATCGGCACTGATACATCATTACATCGACTGACGATTCAGCACCAGGTCGCAAAGCCCGCGTAAACAAGAGCAGTGTAAACCAATTCCCTAAAACTGTGCACTAATCTAACACCGCGTTGTGAAGCATGCATGGAGAAAAATGGTGTATTGATTCAACACAGTGTCTCAAAACGTAGTGAGAGGAGCGGAAATCAAAATGGCGAGAGTTAGATTACATCGAGAGTGGAATAGGAGCCCGATTCAGGGACCAAATTTTTCACCAAAATATTAAAAGTAAAAAAAAAAAAAAAATGAAGAAGAAGAAGATTTTCCTTAAAGTTGAAAACATAGTCACAAGTTAAAATATATTCGTCGCCAGTGGCGACCAAGCGACCGTATTTCACGAGCCCTGCTTAAGAGTATTTCTTAAAGATATATGCAATAAAAATTATGCATATCATCTCACCGTAGTAATTAATGGGGATTTGTTAGGTGCTACTTTAGTGTACCATTGCTGCATCAATGTTGTAAAAAACATTAGGACATTAAAAAAGTATTTACTTTTTACGTTCCGTGTATATTTTCTAAGTTTGATAATAGATTTTTGGATTAATATAGTAATTAATTATAACACCCGTGAAGATCGTGAAAAATGGCAAGCAAAAACATCGACGGCACTGTATAAAATCCTTTCTGGAACAGAAACGGTTACATTTAGCGTCTAGTGTTATGTATTGAGATTAATGGGAGTTATATACGTTCTATCCTAATAAATACCTTTGACGTGTCTTCCATAAATTCGATTTTATAAGCTTTTTAAACAAATGCTACTTTAAAGTATCATCGGTAGATAAAGGGTTAAATAGTGCAAATTGTTTGGTTTCGCTGCGAAACCAATGAACGTTAAAGGGTTAAGTGTTTTTAATGCAATTTTATATAACTTCATTTTCTTGTTGTAGAGTCTATCAATGGCCAAGCGGTTCCACTCTTTAAACCGGTTGATGAAAGATGCCAAGATTCGAACCCCCGTCTCGCTCTTTGGCCTAGCCGTTCACAGTTTGTCATGGTACACCCCGAAACTAGCGTAAATAATACGAACTAGGATCTTTAGAAAGACCTTCCACCCAGACCTAAGCTCCTTACGCAGACAATTGGCTTTAACAATTGGGACAAGCAAATTTTCTCTATTTAAAATCAACAGCCACCAGAAATCTCCAACAATATTAAAAGACAAGCAATAAATGAAGTTATTCGTCTAAGTTATAAAAGAAAAATTTTATAAAATATTTCCGGGGACAGTTTTTGAAATTTTGAATTAAAATTTGTGGTTGCACTATGCAACCACCGCCCCTGAATGGGTTAGCACATACATCACTACTACTACCATCTTTTCGCAGTAAGCTTTAGCAAAAGTAGATGAATTCCAGACTTAAACATCTTTCTTAAATTCAATTAATGGCATTTCTTACAGTACCGGAAGATTTAAAGTTTTGATAGGATGAGTCTTTCGGGTGGTTAATTTTCTTTGGGATATTTTAAGTTCTTGATACTAATTCGCCCTTTGAATATGTTTTTGCATGCTGTTTTACAGTCTTTTTTTTTTTTTTTTTTTTTTTTCATGACGGACGTTTTTTGCCCTTTTGAATTTCGAACTACTAAAAATAACCATAAGTGTAGTAATAAGACATAGATTGATCAGCGAGAGGGAAAAAGTGATACCTTATTTCTCGAGAAAAGTCACTCTAATGGCTGCTTTTCCCCGAGTAAATCACACGCAGGAATAAACACGGATAATTTAGTAAATAAAATTTGTGAATAATTTATTTACTGAAGGTGAATGAAAAACTCCAGATACAGTTTCAAATTCATTTTTTTTTTTTTTTTTCTGTTTTTCAATATTCTCTAATGGCTGATTTTAGAACTTTTTTTCGGTATCAAAAATTTTTGCTCGATAACATGGGGATGATACATCTATCTATATACATATTACTATATCTATGAAAATAACTTTCTTTGACATACATTAGCTTCGAATTTATATCGACTGTCTCCAATTGCCCACAGCGTAGCACTAGTGTGACGTAAAAAGCTATTCACCCATCCACTCACACGAATTTACATCATATTATTATTTGTTGACACAAATTGTTTTTTCACAGAAAAAGCGTTTAAATAATCTTACAAACCGCATATCAATTTTAATGAACATTTTTCAAAATAAATCTTTTATTCTACATTCCACCTAATCAAAACGAATTAATAGCAGACGATTATTAATTGAAAATATAAAATCTTTATTTATTGAAATTTTATTTTTCCGACTGAGTGAAAATAATGCCTGGACCGCGAATCGAACCCCGGATCTTTGACTTACAAGGTCAATGCTCTACCACTGAGCTATCCAGGCCGACATCCCGGTCTGCATTACTCACTCAGACAACCTTTTAGCAGAAACATCTCTGGTCTATCATTTAGATAGCTCAACAGAAAATAAGCCGCAGGTAAAGGAAAACACCATTAAAGAATGGGAGAGAAATACAATTTTTTTTTTATTAAAATCACACAATTAACTGTGGAAGAAAATCATATTTATTGAAATTTTATTTTTCCGACTGAGTGAAAATAATGCCTGGACCGCGAATCGAACCCCGGATCTTTGACTTACAAGGTCAATGCTCTACCACTGAGCTATCCAGGCCGACATCCCGGTCTGCATTACTCACTCAGACAACCTTTTAGCAGAAACATCTCTGGTCTATCATTTAGATAGCTCAACAGAAAATAAGCCGCAGGTAAAGGAAAACACCATTAAAGAATGGGAGAGAAATACAATTTTTTTTTTATTAAAAACAAAGATCCGGGGTTCGATTCGCGGTCCAGGCATTATTTTCACTCAGTCGGAAAAATAAAATTTCAATAAATATGATTTTCTTCCACAGTTAATTGTGTGATTTTAATAAAAAAAAAATTGTATTTCTCTCCCATTCTTTAATGGTGTTTTCCTTTACCTGCGGCTTATTTTCTGTTGAGCTATCTAAATGATAGACCAGAGATGTTTCTGCTAAAAGGTTGTCTGAGTGAGTAATGCAGACCGGGATGTCGGCCTGGATAGCTCAGTGGTAGAGCATTGACCTTGTAAGTCAAAGATCCGGGGTTCGATTCGCGGTCCAGGCATTATTTTCACTCAGTCGGAAAAATAAAATTTCAATAAATATGATTTTCTTCCACAGTTAATTGTGTGATTTTAATAAAAAAAATAAAAAATAAAAAATAAAATAAAATCTTTATCTCAAAATCTTTATGAGAAGCATATACTGCATACAAAATCGTTTCCAAATTATGAACGACCTTTCGAATAAGAAAGGTTACATGCATATGGTAAAAGATGACATTGAATATTTTTGGACCAGCATATAATTAAGAACACCAGCTGGGTTAGTATAACAATCCACGACAGGAAATCTGCACCCCTGTGTGAGCTCGAAGTAAATAACTTTTAGCCTGCAGTTTTCTAAATAACCTTGGTGATTTCCTGGTGTGTAAATAAGATTTAGTTTCTGGAAATCGATTCTCTGATGATTCATCAAAGTTGTAATTTCGGAGATAACAATATTTATTTCCGATTTCGAAGGAATAATATTACGTTAGATTGTGTAATATGCAAATACCGGCACTTTTGATTTATCTTTTACTTAGGATGTGAGAACGATTTCTTTCAGATGAGGAAAATAAAAGTTGTCACCATCTTGCAAAACACCACGACAAGAAAAATAATAATTATTATCATGCCGAATTTCAATACATCAGGAGAGAAAAAATAAATAAATATTATTATAAAGAAAAAAAATAGGACTAACTTATTTAGTACATCACAAGAGACATTGTACATTTGCTACAAGGCATTCATTACACATAATTATAATAACAATAATAATAATAATAATAATAATAATAATAATAATAATAAAAGTCTCTGGTCTTAAATTGAATTCTATTTATGAAAGGTATAATAATAATAAACAGTAGCAAAGGTTTAGAATAAATTAATATATATGTATATATATATATATATATATATATATTCATTATAAATATATATATATATATATTTATAATTTTGTTTTTTTTTTATCATTATTATTTTCAAGAATATTAAATTTTTCCCGATTTAGTTCGTTTATTTCTTCTTCATTGGTTATAATACTCGTATCGTTATACATGTACAGGGTGATTATAATTAAAGATACGATTTCAAAACACTATAATTTTAAAACTACCCATCAGAGCGATTTGATATTTTACCAGAACAATAGTGAGCCAGTGAAATTTTGTTTAGAGAAAAAAAAAAGTATTTATAAAATGTGCCTATAGATGGCGCTGTCAAGGTAATCTCAAAAGAAATGCTTAAATAGATTTATTATATACAGGAATGTTGTTAGCAATAGAATAGAATAGCAGGAAACAATAGAATTTAAGGGCTTACGACAACTTCTTTAGCAGAAAGACAAGAATACGTGTTTACAGCGGAAACAGTGATAGTGCCAAGACAAAAAAAGAGGAGCTTCATGAAACAAACATCTTACAAATGATTAATGGTACATTTTGGAACTTCTTTTTTTTTTCTTTGCTAAGCAAAATTCCGTTGCCTAACAACTGTTCTGGTAAAATATCAAGTCATTCTCAACAGTAGTTTTAAAATTATAGCGTTTTGAAATCACAACTTTAATTATAATAACCCTGTATTCTGATTGCCCGAAATAATAATGTATTACGAAGGATCGTTATTTCACATTGAAAAAGATATATGGAGTATTTATTTTTCGCTTACAAGGGCACACAAAGTAATTCTGATAAATTATTATATGAAGCGTTACATTACTTGAAACCTAATGGGACTCGATTGTGATACTTAATTTTTCGAAAATTTCTGATACTTTTCTTAATTTTTCTTCTTTGTAAATGAACTTCTAACTTCGATTGCGCAACATGTTTAGCTTTCAACCTATGTAATAAAAATGTGTATTCATTTGCGTATGCGCAGTAAACAATTATTTGCTATAATACTAATTCTCAGAAACCTTTGGACAGTCCCTGCCTGCCTGGGGTCGACCAAGCTTAACGGGTTGGATGTTCAATATAATACAAATACTCATATCTCAACGCACGAGGAATAAATTGTACATTTCAGAGTAATGTTTGTCTGATATTTTCTTTCTTTGTTTTTCTTTTTTCATTCTTTTTCTTTTCATTTTTTAAAAAATTTTGTTAAAATTCATTATTGCTATATGCAAAAAACGTCAATAATAATAATAATAATAAGCTTAGCAATTTATATATGTATACGTCTGGCATTCCGACAAAAAAAAAAAAAAAAAAAAAAAGAGAGAGAGAGAGAGAGAAAGAGAGAGAGAGAAAGCATATACATATTTTAAATTGTAAGTAAAATCATGTAATAAAGCTATACTAGTGGTTTGTATCTTATTTTGATACAGGGTAATCCAAAGTCCTAATTGTACTCGTGACTAAATCATTACTGAAATGTGTGAATCTAAGAATGTTCTTAGCTTGTCTGAAACTAAAAGTCATTTCGTCTTGCATATCATTAGAAAATAGAAATGTTTCTTTAAATTTTAAATCTAATAATATGATTACCCACTCTCTGCTATACAGTAAATGCATCGTAATATGTCCGAAATTTTCGGCCATCCATGTAAAAGAACTATAAATCGTAAAACCTCAATTAGTAAATAAGTCTCAGGTTTCTTCTTTCTTGCTTCCCCCTTAAAAAAAAAAAAAAAAAAATCCCTTTTCACATTCTGAAAATTCACAACCGTCAGAAATTTATTCTTTTAAATTTTAATAATTTATTTTTGAGTGAAAAAAAAAAAAAAAAATACGAAAAATTAACTAAGTGCATATTTCGCTTTTTCTTTCAGTTAGAATATAAAATGTGAAATGAATAATCAATATTTGGAAAAATCAATATTCCAGTACAAATTTAACGGTTGTGAATTTTCAGAATGTGAAAAATGGAATTTAAAAAAGACATTAAACAATGAGTAACTGTGGAAATAAATTTTCCCATAGAATAATATGGGCTTTGACTGTGGGCGAGATTAGGGGAAAGTTGTCCAAAACGGGAACGCTAACATATCTCTGTCCGCAAAAAAAATCTATAAATAAGAAAAATTCGGCAAAGCATTTCCTGATTAGAACATGTCTTGGACTATCAGATGGCAAAGTTATTTTTAAAAAAATATCATTAGTATAGACAGAAAAAGCATTTTTTTGAAAAATGTGCAAAGTCCCCGTTTTGGACAACCGGTTGGGTAAAATGGGTACTCATAAGAAATAACGTAAATTCAAGTCCTAATGCAAAATTTTATTAGAAAAGCTTGGATTACAAAGAAAATGTGAAATTAATGCAAAATCAAGATGCAGATAAAGTATTTTGTTATCTTTTCCAACAATTACTAGAATGACACAAAAAATAATCAAACACAGACGTCACATATGAAATTGACATCGCTTTTTTCAACACTTGAACAGACTTCATGTGCCCAACTTCAAAAGCTGCTACATTGAATCTAACCCTTTTTGTCTTTCGAGTCAATGTAAAGTTCATTACAAAAAATACAAGTGTCCTCGCTGGTGTGTTCCTCATCAGATGATAATATTGGGTCTTGAATTTTTCTATTTCCTTCTCCTTTCTAGCTTTTGGATACCTGGTGTGGAAAACAGTTTCGATTCTCAAGCGAAACACCTGCCAGTATTGTGCGAGAGGCGCATGCGCTGGTGACGAGAGAAAAGAATAAGTTTAGTTTTTACTCGGACTTCGGCGGGAAGAGCTGAGGCTGGTATCTATAAAAATGTTACGAAAAGAAAGATGCCTGCACTTAATTATATTTTATTGTTACTACGTACGTAATAATGTATATATGTACATAGCGTATTGTAAATAGAAAATGTATATAAAGAATTAGCAAATGTAAGAAAGAGCCCTGTTTTATTCGAGTGCCTGGCTCCTTTGATCTAAGTATATTTTATTTTATTTAAGTACTAGCAGGCTACGCCCGCTTCGCTGGTCACTATTTTTAAATGAATCACAAAAATTAATGAATTCTCAAAATTGCATTAATTTTTATCATGTGATAAAAAAAGAGAAAAAAAAATTCTGATCAGGAAAAATGTCGCACCGGGTCCCCACTGCCTTCGGCAGCGTAGACCCGTGCGCTGCGCGCACGTATTCCTTCACCATCCTTATGACTTCTCAAAATTCCATGTTATTACTCATAAACTTTCATTCTTAAGAAAAGGAATTAAAAAATATATCATTTAGCATCGGGTAAAAACTCACACCGGGACGCACTGCCGTCGGCAGCGCAGACCAATGCGCGCTGTGCGCGCACGTTTGAGGATATACGTGCGTTGTACACGCATATTCCTTCTCAACTCAAACTTTTATTATTAAGAAAATAAAATTTAAAAAAAAATCTTTTATCAACGGGTAAAAACTCGCACCGGGTCCCAAACCCATGCGCGCCTATTCCTTCCCCACCGTTCCAGCCCCTCCTAATTAACTTGCATATACCAATTTTGAACGGTCTTACTCAATTAGCTGAGATGCAAAAGAAAACCTGATCAGGACACTTTAAATTGTAAATCAGGTGAAATCTCGAATTCCACTTTCGATAATGTAAAAGAACTTTAAAATATCTTTCGAATGATGTATTAGAAATAATTTAATCATAATTAGAATATGAAATATTGAAATTTAAAAATATTACAGCGCCATCTGGCTGTAGAAATTTCTGTAATCTATTGTTCCATTCCAGATCAACAAAGCTTTCAAATGATGTATTACTCATGAAATTATTTTAATTAGTAGATGAGATACAAAAGAAAACCTAATCAGGAGACCTCAAAACGTGTAAATCGGGTGAAATCTCCAATTCCATTTTCGATAATGTAAATGTACTTTAAAATGTGTATCAACTAAAATAAGCTTTCAAATGATGTTTTACTTATGAACTTTTTTTAATTAATAACTGAGATACAAAAAAAAAAAAAAACTGATTCAGGACACCTCAAAACGTGTAAATCTGGTGAAAACTTTCGATAATTTAAAAAACTTTAAAATATCTTTCGAATGATGTATTTAGAAATTGAAATATTGAAATTTTAAAATATTACAGCGCCATCTGGCGGTACAAATTTCTGTATTCCACTGTTCGATTCCAAATCAAAAAAGTTTTCTAATGATGTATTACGAAATTATTTTAATTAGTAGCTGAGATACAAAAGAAAACTAAATCAGGAGACCTCAAAACGTGTAAATCTGGTGAAAACTGTCGATAATATAAAAGAACTTTAAAATATCTTTCGAATGATGCATTAAAAATAATTTAATCATAATTAGAAATTGAAATATTGAAATTTGAAAATATTACAGCGCCATCTGGCGGTAGAAATTTCTGTAATCCACTGTTCGATTCCAAATCAAAAAAGCTTTCTAATGATGTATTACTTATGAAATTATTTTAATTAGTAGCTGAGATACAAAAGAAAACCTAATTAGGAGACCTCAAAACGTGTAAATCGGGTGAAATCTCGAATTCCATTTTCGATAATGTAAAAGTACTTTAAAATGTGTATCAAGTCAACAAAGCTTTCAAATGATGTATTACTTATGAAATTTTTTTAATTAATAACTGAGATATAAAAGAAAACTGATTCAGGACACCTCAAAACGTGTAAATCTGGTGAAAACTTTCGATAATTTAAAAGAACTTTAAAATATCTTTCGAATGATGTATTAAAAATAATTTTATCATAATTAGAAATTGAAATATTGAAATTTGAAAATATTACAGGGCCATCTGGCGGTACAAATTTCAGTATTCCACTGTTCGATTCCAAATCAAAAAAGCTTTCGAATGATGTATTACTTATGAAATTATTTTAATTAGTAGCTGAGATACAAAAGAAAACTAATTCAGGAGACCTCAAAACGTGTAAATCTGGTGAAAACTGTCGATAATATAAAAGAACTTTAAAATATCTTTCGAATGATGCATTAAAAATAATTTAATCATAATTAGAAATTGAAATATTGAAAGTTAAAAAAATTACAGCGCCATCTGGCGGTAGAAATTTCTGTAATCTATTGTTCCATTCCAGATAAACAAAGCTTTCAAATGATGCATCACTCATGAAATTATTTTAATTAGTAGATGAGATGCAAAAGAAAACCTAATCAGGACACCTCAAAACGTGTAAATCGGGTGAAATCTCGAATTTCATTTTCGATAATGTAAAAGTACTTTAAAATGTGTATCAACTAAAATAAGCTTTCAAATGATGTATTACTTATGAACTTTTTTTAATTAATTACTGAGATACAAAAAAAAAACTGATTCAGGACACCTCAAAACATGTAAATCTGGTGAAAACTTTCGATAATTTAAAAGAACTTTAAAATATCTTTCAATTGATATATTAAAAATAATTTAATCATAATTAGAAATTGAAATATTGAAATTTTAAAATATTATAGCGCCATCTGGCGGTACAAATTTCTGTATTCCACTGTTCGATTCCAAATCAACAAATCTTTCAAATGATGTATTACTTATGAAATTATTTTAATTAGTACCTGAGATACAAAAGAAAACCGATTCAGGAGACCTCAAAACGTGTAAATTAGGTGAAATCTCAAATCCCACTTTCGATAGTATAAAAGTACTTTAAAATATCTTTCGAATGATGTATTAAAAATAATTTAATCATATTCAGAATTCGAAATATTGAAATTTAAAAATATTACAGCGCCATCTGGCGGTAGAAAATTCTGTAATCTACTGTTCAATTCTAAATCAATAAAGCTTTCAAATAATGCATTACTTATAAAATTATTTTAATTAGTAGCTGAGATACAAAAGAAAACCTAATCAGGAAACCTTAAAACGTGTAAATCACGTGAAATCTCAAATTCCATTACTTATGATAGTCGGTTAATGGAAGGTGACAGAAATTTGTGGCGTCTACTCTTGAAATTCCATTCAAATAAGTTTCAAAATGACATATTACTTTTGAAATTATGCTAATTAGAAGCTGAGATACAAAAATGATATAAACACTATTATAAAACGATTTATGTCTGACTTTTTCGTGGTTTTCTCCGAAACTTGGGTAATTCCGGGCTAAATACTGTTCAAAATCCATAGTATGAAATGTGAAAGGAGTATCAGAATTCGAAATTCTGCAAAATATAAAAGAATAAAGGCGTTCTGGGTTTTCCGTTGTTTTCTCCGAAACAACCGTTTCTTTTCTACGTTTTTGCCCCTTCCCCCCTTTCCGTCCCTTCTAATAATTTTACACTTGAAAATATCCGCAATCGATTTATCTTTCCTTGAAACCGAATAATAACAATTTCAAACGCTGTAACTCTTTTTATTTATTTATTTTTATTTATTTTTATTTTTATTTTTATTTTTTTTTCTGGCCGTTTGCTTGCCCCCCCCCCCCCTCCCCTTCAAGCCCTTCCTAATAATTCTACACTTTCAAAAATATTCAGAATCGAAATATCGGGCGTTAAAAACACCAATATTACGAAATTTCAACGGCATATCTTGCAATATTTTTCCCCACTACAAAACACGTGACATCTTGATCGGTTGCAATCATTTCCTTTTTGATGACAGACGATGGGTCTTCATTACTGGCATTTGAAATGATGTTGCCACAGAAAATTCATACTTTAGTTAATTTTAAAAAATCTAATTGTTGTACCGATAAACCACTTGCACACTTAGATTCAGAAAAAATGCCCCTTTCATTTGGTATCGAAATTGTAACGATCGGACAAATATTTCTAATTTATTTTCCACTTTTTCTGCTTTGAGATCGCTTTTAGATTAGACATGAGTGGACATTTTAATTAATATCTCCACAACTAATTAAAATTTTTAAATTCTGTTTCGAGGAAAACATCGGAAAGGCTCCAGAGCATCCGTATGTCAATTTTTGTACTTCTGCGTTCAATAGGGGCTGAACGTATAAAAGAACAGACAGACAGACAGACAGACAGACAAACCTTTCCTTTTATTATTATAAGATAGATTAAGAATAACTTTATTATATAAGCAACACCTGGGATTAGATTCGGTGGGATTCTTGACCAATTTTCTTTTCTGTTTATTCTGCTTTGCATTTTTCTCCTGTTCTGCAGCTTTCAATTCTGAATTGTAAGGTGATAAGTGAGTATGACAGTTTTACTTCTCCTCATGTCATTCACTTTTTCTTTCTTTTCTTTTCTTTTTTTTTTTGCTAACGTTCAGTTTCTTATGGTAGAGGCATTATTATTTTAGGCAAAGTGTTAAAAGCTGAACATTTCTGAGGTTCGACGTCCCCGTTTTGGGCTACCGTCAATGTCCCCGTTTTAGCCGACCATGACGTGCGCTAAAAACGTGGCGTCTCTTCACACACGTGTCAGACAAAACTATAAAGCAATGTGTGAAAATGTGTATTGAATCTAGACTAATCCATAATGTACTTACCAAAATCGAACGTTCAAAGGTCACTTGATAAGATACAATACAGTGTACGACTACAATCGAAATGAAAATCACAAAAATTTTAAAACTTTGTAGAAAATAACAGATCCGGTAAAATATGTCAACATCTAGATTCAAACGTGCTTATAGCCGAATTAGAATTATCGTAGACTATTGGATTCAAAGAGGACAGCACTAATCAATGAGAAACTGAACGTCCCCATTTGAACCGCCGTCCCCGTTTTAGACAACTCTCCCCTACATATAATACGCGCTTAAACGTTAACGCACTTTATTATTTTAGTCTATAGGCTTTAATAAAAATTCTTCTTTATACCTTTCTAAAAGAATATCTTCATGAAATTCTATTCAGTTCGTGCGCTGATGATATGTAACATAGCTGTCAATTTTTAGCTTAATTGCATAAAACGATTTGACGCCGTTATTGAGTTTACGCACACGCACTCACACTTTCAGTCCTAAACATATTCATGATTTAATGCCCCTTTGTGCAACGTCGAGAATGCAGCATCTTTTACTTTGACGTATGCAATGTAAAAAAAAAAAAAAAAAAAGCCGGTTTTCGACGGCTTTCCACATTTTGAGAGCTCTAGAACACGATTTGACAACTTTTAGAAAATGTCTGTCTGTCCGTCCGTCTGTCTGTGTGTGTGTGACAAAAATTTTGTGGGGACTGTATCTCCGGAACTACTGCTCAGAATTGTATATAAATTTATCTGTAGATGTACCTTGACTTAAATTAGTTCCTGCCAACTTTTGGTGTGAACCGCTCAACAGGTAGCTCTGCTACACAGCGATTTCTGCAATTTATGGAAAGGCTACACCTCAAGTTCTATTGCGTATAACCAAACAAAACTTGGTATGTGAGAAGGACATTATGAGGCGTTATGCTGATTTGAAGTTGGATGCTTATAGGCCAATAGATATCGCTGTTATATTGGAAATTTCCTCAACTGCTCAACAGGTGGCGCTCTTTTACAGCGATTTCCGCAATTTTATGGGAGGCTATATCTCAGGGTCTATCGCATATAATCAAACAAAACTTGATATATGTAAAGGCCATTATGAGACCTTATACTGATTCAATTTGAATGCTTATCGGCCGACAGGTGGTGCTGCTAGACAGCGCAGTTTAATGGAAGGCTATATCTCTAGAACTACTGCACAGAATTGCATATAAATTTATATGTGGTTGTACCTTGACTTAAATTAGTGCCTATCAACTTTTGGTATCAACCGTTCAACAGGTGGCGCTGCAATACAGCGATTTCCGCAATTTAAGGGAAGGTTCTATTTCAGGTTCTATTGCGCATTATCAAACAAAACTTGATATGTGAAAAGGCCATTATGAGACATTATGCTGATTTAATTTGGATACTTATCGGCCAGTAGGTGGCGTTGCTATATTGCAAGTTTCCTCGATAACGGGAAGGCTATATCTCAACTTCTATGGCATACAACTCTACGAAACTTGATATGTAAGATAACCATTATAAAAACTCATTTTTTATGATGTTATTTATAGACAATAAAAGTGTCTTTCTTTGGATATGTAGTGTTACTTTTTTCTAAGATGAAAATCATTTGCATTCATCATGTTAGATAATTTTAATAAATAATAGTTATAATAAATTATTTGCACTCGGTGAATTTGTATAGGAAAATATAGAAGAAAGTCTTGTGGTGGCCACAACATACTAGTTATACTATGCGATTTGGTGTATCTACATGTTTGGGCTTTCCTGAACTTATTTTACTATTTGTGCAACGATATATATGTGTATATGTTTGTGAGAGAACACACATTAATGTCTAATCACTCTACTGAACTGAGCTAAAAATTGGTAGGCATATTTACAGGTTACCATCACAGAAATTGTAAACATTTTGTTGACTATAGGACTTACACTTCTTTTACAGAAACATATAAACAATTCTCTTAATTCGAGAATATGGTATCAAATTATTTGAAGTGCGTTAACATTAAAATTTTACATTTGATTGGATAGGCGTGATTATCGTTGCTTACTCTCAGGGGTGTAGAAATTATAGTTTATACTTTACAAGGATACAAAGTAGAATTCTTATACATTACTGTCTATGGACTATGCAAAATTATTTAAAGATTGTTTTATTTTAATCTCTTGTTTTACGAATTAAGTGCTTTTATATAGAATTCGAATTTAATTGTACATATCTACAAAAATATGTCTTTTATCCAATTGTTAAACTGTATCATTTTCTGTAGCTATTTCACATGTTTTTAAATTTAGTTAAAAAGATAAACATGTATAATTTTATTTAATAACATACTCAAACTATTCGCAAATTTAGCTCAAAGCAAATTCACTCAGCCAATATTTATTTTAGCACGAATTGTTTGAAATTTAATAAAGATGTTTAACTTTAAGAGAGTTCATGCAACTGACATTTATTCTAAAACCATTTTATATTTAGACCTATCACAAAAATCCTAGAGGGCCTTTTCTCTCGCAAAAATGTTCGGTCTGTTTAACCATGTTCAGATTCCACAGCTGATACCTAATCAACGATTTGCTATTCTTCGCGAATAGTTCCGAACGTAGAAGAACTTAATATTAGCCGATTTTAGAGTGTTAAGTTATTCGGAAATAGATAAGAATATAATGCAACATGCATAATATATTTCAGAGAAAGTCAATAAGAACTGACGTCACAATGCCTGCATGACGTGAGTTCATTTTTAAGATTTAGCAATTCAGATTTAGATGCGCAATATCTGATATTTGGTAATTTTAAATAATTATTGCTTTCTTTTATGTATATAAGAAGAAAGAGTTAGAGTCAACAAAACTTTTGAATTCTAGTTTTCGATGCATTTACATGTTTTGAGATGTCCTGAACGTGATTTGACTGTTTTTAGAAATGTCTGTCTGAGTGTCTGTATGTGTGTCTGTGTGGGTGCGTGTCTGTGTGTTTCACAAGTTTTATGAATGCTGTACCTCACGAATCAATCAACGAAATTCAACCAAACTTGGTATTTAGTCGGAGCCTGATCTAAACTGGTGCTGATTACATTTGGGTTCGCCCAACAAGCGTGCGTTGTAGCAACATATTTCCTAAATTTTAAAATGGCAGTATAGGACAAATTTCGTATAAATGTAAATAATGAGAGTTATTTTTAACACATGATTTTAAAATTAGTATGAATTATTGATAATAGCAGTATTAAATTAGGGGGTGGGGGAGTGTGTACAGGTAGTAGCATAGCTCTTCCTATCTCCCCCCCCCCCCGCGTGGTGTAAAATTTCAATATGGGGGGGGGGGGACTCACCAATACCTTTAAAACAAATGGTTGAACCATAGATCTGTGATAATTTAAAACAAAACTATCTTTTTTTCGGGCGGGGGGGAGCTTTTTAACGATTTCTTTTTCCCCTTATGGTACAAAATTGACTCTCCTTCGTCAGTTAGTGTTATACTTCTCTAAGACAAAAATCATCTGCATTCATCATGGAAAATAAGTTTAGTAAATAATAAGAACTGCGTTAATAAATAATTTGTGCTGCGTTAATTTGTATAAGTTCATATAGAAGAAATTCGTGTGGTTGTTACACACCAAAATTTTAGTATACATTTAGTCTTACAAATCGCGTTGTTAAGCTGCGATTGTTTTTACAGAAAGTTACATCTGAGCTTCGATGGTGCATAAGTGCACCATAGTTGTTATGCAATTTGGGTTTTTATGCAAAAATTATTCCGATTCATTTTGGGTGAATATCGGCCGACAGGTGGTGTTTTAAACGGCATTTTTTCTGGTGTGCTTGATAGTTATAACTCAAATAATGGAATGGAATCCTGTGTCATAAAATGACACCAAACTTAATGATAAAATAGATTACATCAGATGACAAAAGGGAGATGATAAAAAAATAAATAAATAAAGATTACATTAGATACTTAACAGTAAAACAAAAACTTTAACGAAAACTTAAACAACAGAACTTACACCTACGTTACATGGAAAAAAATGGAATCTTACGAAAACCTAAACTTAGCAGTATATTAGAATGATATAGAAAAATGTTTTTTTATAGCCACAGTACACTAGTTCTTAATTTTCTGTCGAGCGCAATTTTGAAAAATCCGAGTTCAGACTCGCTGTGCCAGAAAAGCTGATGAAAAAAGAACATAAATAATAAAATAAAATAAATAAATAAACTTTTTGCATGGAAAGAGTTTTTTTTTTTTTAATTATTATTATTATTATTAAGCAAAATTTCCATTTTATATAAGGGTATGGTTTCACACAGTTTATAAAAATTAAATTTTAAAAATACAAAAAATAAACTAAAACTAAGTAAACTAAAACAATCTTAAAGATTAGATGCGTTAACTTGGCCCCCCCACTTTCGAGTTTTTAAATTTTAAATACATCAGGAATTAGCTCTCAATTAGCTCTAATTTGCTCTCTAATATTAGAATTTGCTCTGGGTATGGAATCGAGATATAACAAGTTTAAAGGTGGGGGGGCCAAGTTAACGCTAGCCCCCCCACATTCGAAATTTTAAATTTCAAGAACGTCAGGAATTAGCTCTCAATTAGCTCTAATTTGCTCTCTAATATTAGAATTTGCTCCGGCTTTGTTAACGAGATATTTCAATTTAAAAGAAAGGGGGGAAGGAAGGGGGGAAAGCAAAATTGCAGATATCGAAATTTCAAATACGTCAAATTTTAGCTCTCAATTAGCTCTAATTTGCTCTCTAATATTAGAATTCTATCTGGGTAAGTTATCTAGATATATCAGTTTGTTTGTGGGGTGGGGGGGCTAAGTTAACGCTGGTACACCCGACTCCCTATTACAAATAACAAAATTTCAGTAGTGCCAATATTTAGCTCTCAATTAGCTCTAATTTGCTCTCTAATATCAGAATTTGCTCCGGCTTCGTTAACGAGATATTTCAATTTAAAGGAAAGGGGGGAAGAAAGGGGGGAAAGCAAAATTACAGATATCGGAATTTCAAATATGCGAAATTTTAGCTCTCAATTAGCTCTAATTTGCTCTCTAATATTAGAATTCGCTCTGGGTTAGGTATCGAGATATATCATATTTTTGGTTTTGTGGGGGGGCTAAGTTAACGCTAGTACACCCGACTCCCTATCACATATAAAAAAATTTCGGTAGTGCCAATATTTAGCTCTCAATTAGCTCTAATTTGCTCTCTAATATCAGAATTTGCTCCGGCTTCGTTAACGAGATATTTCAATTTAAAGGAAAGGGGGGAAGGAAGGGGGGAAAGCAAAATTACAGATATCGGAATTTCATATATGCCAAATTTTAGCTCTCAATTAGCTCTAATTTGCTCTCTAATATTAGAATTCGCTCTGGGTTAGGTATCGAGATATATCATATTTTTGGTTTTGTGGGGGGGGGGGGGGGGGGGCTAAGTTAACGCTAGTACACCCGACTCCCTATCACACCTAAAAAATTTTTGGTAGTGCCAATATTTAGCTCTCAATTAGCTCTAATTTGCTCTCTAATATCAGAATTTGCACGGGCTTCGTTAACGAGGATATTTCAATTTAAAGGAAAGGGGGGAGGAAGGGGGGAAAGCAAAATTGCAGTTATCGGAATTTCAAATATGCCAAATTTTAGCTCTCAATTAGCTCTAATTTGCTGTCTAATATTAGAATTCGCTCTGGGTTAGGTATCGAGATATATCATATTTTTGGTTTTGTGGGGGGGCTAAGTTAACGCTAGTACACCCGACTCCCTATCACATATAAAAAAATTTCCGTAGTGCCAATATTTAGCTCTCAATTAGCTCTAATTTGCTCTCTAATATCAGAATTTGTTCCGGCTTCGTTAACGAGATATTTCAATTTAAAGGAAAGGGGGGAAGGAAGGGGGGAAAGCAAAATTACAGATTTTGAAATTTCAAATATGCCAAATTTTAGCTATCAATTAGCTCTAATTTGCTCTCTAATATTAGAATTCGCTCTGGGTTAGGTATCGAGATATATCATATTTTGTGGGAGGCTAAGTTAACGCTAGTACACCCGACTCCCTATCTTAATTAGTCTTAATTTGCTCTTAGGCTTAATTAGTCTTAATAGCTCTTAATTAGTCTTAATTTTCTCTCTAATGTTACAATTTGCCCCGGCTATGTTAACAAAATATTTTAATTTTAAGGAAAGGGCGGAAAGCAAATTTTTAAATATGGAAATTTGAAACATGCCAAAATTTAGCTCTTTGCAAACTGTAAATTAATAAAATTAAAATGTTTTAATTCTTTTAAAATATGCAATAATCAGGCGAATGAAAAAGCCGACAATACGAAATTTTATTAATATCAATAATGTTTTATATGGATTAATGTCTGCATAATTTAGTTAAAAAAAAAAAAAAAAAAAAAATCCATATCTAATATCTAATGATTTATAATCTGAGAAACAGCATCATGTTGAAATCCATTAGCTATAGCATGGTAAATTGGAAAATGGAATGTACTTTGCACATGCACATTATTACAAATCTTTTTGCATTTTAAACATTTTTGTCTTTTACATTCAATAATTTAATATGTGATTTGGAAAAATAAAATCATACAATAATAATTCTAAGATTTGAAAAAAAAAAACTTTTTATATACCATGTTTTTAAATTTTCTGTTGAATCATATAAAATTGACACATTACCAGAATAATTACAAATGCATTGTCATCGTGTTCTCAGCTATTCTTAAAGTTTCAAATTTTCATCTAGTCGGAAAGTTAGTCAAAAAGCGATTGCGAGATTTGTGCTGGACAGACAAGAAAGCAAGTTCAAAGCAATACAAAAAAAAAAAAAAAAAAAGTTGGTTTTAAAAATAAAATGATAATCCTTTAAGAACAACATATATTAGCATCATAAACTACATTAGCACTTTATCAATGCGTAAAAAAATTTTTTTTTGTTATAATGGCGTCAATTTTTGTGAGATGCCTAATTTAACTTTTTATAAATTTTTAATGTTCATGTTTAATTAAACATATTTATTTTTACGTCAAAAAAAAAAAAAAAAAAAAAAAATCTTTTTTCTTTTTTGTGTGTGTGGGGGGGGGAGGGGGCAACAATTAAATTAAAGTTAATATTTGAATGACTAATTTTAAAGCAAATAGGAGAATATTATTTTCATATTTTAATTAATGAAAAGAAAACTAATCAAAAATTCGAAAATCGGGCTTCGAGGCATTGCGTTGTCATCGTGATCTGAGCTATTCTAAAAGTTTTTAATGTCCAGTTAGTCGGGAAGTTATTTAAAAATCGATTGCAAGATTTGTATTGGACAAACAAACAAGAAATCGAGTTAATATAAACATGGTAAAAAGAATCACTAATTTTGTTCGTCTTTTTTTTTTTTTTTTTTTAGCTTACATTCTGTGTCATAAACCTTCTGCCGAATCCGGGTTAAAAACGGAAAGAGGGGAAAATAAATTAGAAATATCAGTCCTACCGTTAGAAATCCAGTATCAAATGAAAGGGGCGGAAACAGTTTTTCGTTATGACTATTAGAATTTTTAAAATTTACTAATGTATGAAATTTAAGTGACAACACTTCATTTTAATCTTTTCATAATTTCTAGTGCGAATCACGCTAATAAAAAAAGTCTTTAATTTAAAACTTTATTTTTATATTTTATTATTAAAGACTTTTTTTTAAATCTTACATTCTCTGCCATAAAACGTCTGCCGAATCCGGGTTAAAAATGAAAAAAGGGTTAATAAAAAATGTTGCTCTCATCTAATTAATTTTTTTTAAGACTTTTCTTATAAAATATATTTTTATTTGTACATATTAATTGGATGTTACGTTATAATTGCTCAAGTCTGTAGAAAATAAATTAGAAATATCAGTTCTATCGTTACAAATTCGGTACCAAATGAAAGGAACAATTTTTCTGAATCCAAGGGTGCAAACAGTCTTTTGACACGACAATTAGTTTTTTTTAAATTAACTAAACTATGAAATGTAAGCTACAAAGCTTCATTTTAATTCCTTTCAGTCACTTTAAAAAGTAAGTGGCTCGTTACAAATTCGATACCAAATGAAAGGGGCATTTTTTCTGAATCTAGGAGCAGTTTTTCCACACGACAATTAATTTTTTTTTTTAATTAAGTAAAGTATGAAATTTAGGTGACAACACTCCATTTTTAACTTTTCATACTTTTAAGTGCAAATCACGCGAATAGAAAAAGTTTTTATTATTATTATTATTACATTTTATTAGGGCTGTGTCGATTAATCGGTTCGGTTAATCGATCAATACTTAGTACCGATCAATTTTTTTAATCGAGTTAATCGGATCGATTAATTCGATTAAAATTTTTCAAAATCCGATTAAAATTTTCAAACTACGAATTAAATTAAAAATGCTGTTCTGCAAATATTTTTTCGCATATTTTGCTAACAAACATTCTAAGAAACATCCATCAAATAATGAAAAAGCAAAAAATAAAAAATGAAATAAATAAAAATAAATAAAACCTCTCAAAAGAAGTTGTTGCACTTTTGTTGATAAAGAAAAGGGAGAGGACAGTTATTAAACAAAATGCCGCTCCATGTGCATGCTGGAGCAACACCACCTGTCTGTAGCCTTCTACAGAAAGTATTGGCTAGGGTAATAGTATTCTCAGAAACAAGAAGCTTTCAAAAAATAGAAATGCTTAAAAAAAAAAAAAAACGAAAAGAAGGAATTGAGATTTCCACTATCCTTGTGATGGGGGACATATCAACAGAGTTTCAGAATATAATCAAGCGTTTAATGTCTGTTCAGAATTGCTGATAGTAACTATTGAAGTAGAAACAGAAAATTACATTCTGTTTCCTAGTTCAAAGTGACAAAGAAGAACCAAAATATAAGAATTTGAGATTTTTAAGATAATGATATGGAATTTTGAGAATTCATTTAAAAATAGTGACTAGCGAGATGGACAAGGTCTACAAGTATAAAACTAAAATATGTGTAATTTCATATAATGTTTCTTTCAAAATTAATTGAAAAATTAATTTATATAAAAAAAATGAATAAGTGAAAATATTTATATAAAATTAACACTTAAAATCACCAATTATTGCTCTGAAAATTGATTTAAATTTCAGCTATAAAACAGATATAATTAATTTGAAAAAAAAAAAAAAAAAAATCTCAATCAAACTTATGAATAACACACAATATGAGAGTTTTATTCATCATTGAAATAAAATTATAAAGAGAAAAATGAAAACCAATTAAAAATCCGATTAATCGACCGATTAATCGATTAATGAACTACGATCAACCCAGTTAAAACTCTTAATCGATTCCCACCCCTACATTTTATTTACTTTATAAATGAAACCTTTAAAAACCAAATCCATATAAATCGCTCAAAAACATGCTTCAGGTCCCTGCTGCCTTCGGTTGCGTTTTTTTCACCCACAATATTTCGAGTAATTGATAGGAATCCCACTCCAAATGTAGTGGTACAATATGTTATGAAGTTTAATTTCCTGTCAAAAGAAAAAAAAAAAGATCCATTAGCAAACGAACGGTATTTTATAGCACCTTATAGCGTATTCAATGAACAGCAGAATCTTCGGTTTTTCACCTCGCAGTGTAAAAAGAAATGTCTTACGAAAAGGTCTATAGTTAACCATTTTGAATTAATAAATTGATTCCTAATTAAAAGTATAAAAATTCGGTTTCGAAGTGCACTTATAGACGTTGCAGACGGTATCGTGCGGTAGATTTTTCTGGAGACATTTGACAGAGGGAAAGGCAGACGCTATTACGGTTTTATTAAAAATCTACTAGAATAATCTATATAAGCATTTACAATAGAGAACAGCGATACTATCGGACCTCGTTGGCGAACTTTGAAATTTAAACAATAGCTGGGACATTTCTAGCCAATGACATTGCTTATACAATAGTGTCGTGACAGCTATATTTTTACTTCCATTACCCATCTACCGTAGATAATGGAAGTATTGTATTCGGTCCAAAAATTCGGTATCAAGTTTTCACCTGATTTATACGTTTTAATGTCTTCTGAGTCAAAAAATTCACTTTTTGGAAACTGGTCAGTGTGTGTGTGTGTGAAGGGGGGGGGGGTCTTCTGGTTATCATATCTCCGATAAAGATAGAACTACGAAACTTCAGAATTGAGGCATGGCTGTTGTACAGGTGATTTTTCCAAATTTTGGGGGAAATTGGAAAATCGGAAGTGGAACATAGGAAACCGGAAGTGGGATCGCAAGTCTGTATCTAAAAAACGGCTCGAACGATTTTCTTCAAAGTTGCTACATAAACACTCTATTAGATGCCTTTTTCAATGATATAGTTGGTTTATTCAGAAAAATTAATAGCCGTTCTGTATAAATAGCTCAAATTCTGGTCTCGCAAGTGCGTTCTTTAAAAACCGTTCTACGGATTTTTCTCAAACTTGCCATAATAACTCCCTTTTAAATATCCTTTTGTAGGTAATTATTGATTTCTTGTCAATAACTAAGTATGCCAAATTTTGGTAAATGTTGGTATCTCAAAACCGGTTCTAACGATTTTCTTGAAAATTATTACAAAAATCCATTTTAGATATCCTTACTCATGTACTACGTGGTTATTACACCAAAATTAAAAGTCATACTAATTAGGTAGATCCGTTTTAGATTTCGGAAATTGGTGTTTCAAAAAATAACTGTACAAATTTTGCTTTCTTATTTTTTTACTCACTATGTATACTTTTTTTTATATGTCTTTAGATGTGTATAAAATTTCTCTTACCGGAAAATTTTTTGGTGTCAACTTCGTTAGGTCAATTTTATGTCCTCTGGTCACATTATTTCCAAAAAATGAATATAATACATTTAATAGTAGGTAAAAAAAGTCATGTGATTGTTTTACACCAGATTTTTTTCATGGCAAAATGACAAAAACGATTAAAACTCACCCAGAAATTCCACTGCCTTCTAGAAAGAGGAAACGCTCCCTTCGCGATTTTATAGAAAACTACCTTAAAGTCACTTTATTTGATTATTTATCGCTCCTTTAGCGAGTTTTATAAATTAGGCAAAAGCGTTTGTTTACAAATTATTCCGTTCGTATCATGAAATGACACAGTACCAAAGCTAAGAATATACAGAAAAATGTGCATATTAATTAAGGGAAAAAACAACAACAACATATAATTTACTAAGTAGAATTACACATGAAATTCATGGTACTTTCTTATATACAGGGTAGGGTGATTATAAAAAAAAACTACCCCGATATATGAGACCATAGCTGTCATACCATTCAGAGTAACTGAATAAAATTTTGGTGGAAGGTACGTTGAGGTATGCGCTCAAGAATTTCTATATAAAAAACAACATTTAAACTCTAACAGTTACGGTTACAGTGACAAAATTTCAAAAATTTCAAATGACAACACCTACTTTTTTTTATTGAAATGGAATCTCCATAGCAAAAAACCATAAACAGCGTTGGAACGGTACCTGTAACATGAAAATCGTCAGCGCTAGCAGGCTAAGGAAAAAAAAAAAACTGTTATGTGCCTGCCAGAGCACGACTTTAATTTTTTTTAATGACGTCACATTCCACACTGAGTCTTTGGATCAGACTAAAGTCTACTGATTCTGCTTCGAAACGAAAAGAAGAGATCACGGTATCCTTAATTTCTTGTAAGCAGGGCCCGACTAAGGAAGTTTTGTGCCCAGGGCACTTTCAATTTTTTGTGCCCCCTTAGAATGGATGAAAGTGTAAAAACTATTAGGGACATAGAGATGGGTAGGAACAAGAAAGTATACTGCACTCCCCCTCCCCCCCCACACACACATGAATCTAACTCAACTGTGTATCACATATGTGATACACAGTTGAGTTAGAGGAAATCTATAGAATTTAATTCAAATACTCTTAACTTTTAATAACATTTTGTGCCCCCTTAAAAATTTCGTGCCCAGGGCACGAGCCCCGAGTGCCCGTGCGATAATCAGGCCCTGCTTGTAAGGCGACTGAATAAAGGCTTTAATTTCGTTGTTAGTTGTAAGACGCCGTCATGACTGACATCATTGCAGTACGTGAAAAACAAGGCATTGTGAAATGGCAATCAAAATCGAGTTTGATGATGATAATAATGTTTCCCAGTAAGCGGCATATTGTTCACAGAGCAAGAAAGCAAGATAAACATCACGCATTTCACAATGCCTTATTTTTCACTTAGTGGAATGACGTCAATGATGACGGTGTCTTACGACTAACAAAGAAATTAAAACCCTAATTCAGTAGACCTACATTAAATTAAGGATACCATGGTTACAGCGCCTAGAATAAACAGTGTGGCAATCGCCTATAACCGTGATGTTAAAATGATGCTACAAAAATTAAGCTTACCCAGATGTCGCTGTGATCGAAGCTATTGCTCAAATCGAAGACCTGATTGGCTTTTCCCAGTTTCGTCATATTAATCACATGATCTAAGCATATAATTAACCAATAGGGAGTCTCGGTTATGTTGTCGTGACCCTAGCTTCGATTACAATGACATCTGGTGGCAGGCTTAATTTTTTTAGTACAATTTTATTCGCCGCTTTCCACACTGTTTATTCTAGACGCTGCACCATGGTCTCTTCTTCTCGTTTCGAAGTAGAATCAGTAGACTTTAGTAAGAGACGAAGACACAGCGTGAAATTTGATGTCATTAAGAAAATGAAAGTCGTGCTCTGGTAGACACATCACAGCTGTTTTCTCTTTTTTTCTTAGTGGTGATTTTCATGCTAGAGGTACCGTTCCAACACTATTTATGGTTTTTTGCTATGGAGGTCTCATTCCAGTAAAAAAAATGGTGTTGCCATTTTAAATTTTCGAAATTTTGTCATTGTAAACGTAACTGTTAGAATTTAACTGCTGTTTTTTATATAATTCTTGAGCGCATACCCTAAAATACCTTCTACCAAATTTTTATTCAGTTTTTCGGAACGGTATGGTAGCTATGGTCTCATATATCGGGGTAGTTTTTTTTATAATGACCCTGTACATTATTTACAATATTAAAAAAAAAAATCCAATTTGCCGTTAGCTGACCTCCAAACCCTCATTCAGTGTCCTTTACATATCTGATGAGGGAACCAGTCAGACAAAGCATTAGACTAGTATGCATGAAAACTAGTGTACATGAACGTTTTGCGTACATGAAAAAAAAAAAATCACGGAATACCCCCTATCTCAAAAATGCATGAAATTACATATTGCAGCAATTAGTAATACGCACGTCTGTACGCTTCGCGTATATGAAAACAAAGAAAAAAAAATCACGGAATACCCCTATTTTAAAATGCATGAATATCAAATATGCATGAAATTACATACTGCAGCAATTACTAATACGCACGTCTGTACGCTTCGCGTACATTAAAAAAAAATACTTCTATCTCAAAATGCATGAAATTACATATTGCAGCAATCAGTAATACACACGTCTGTACTCTTCGCGTACGTGAAAGCTAAAAAAAACCACAGAATACCCCTATCTCAAAATGCAACAATATGCATGAAATTACATATTGTTGCAATTAGTAATACGCACGTCTGTACGCTTCGTGTACATGAAAAAATGCATTTTAAAATTAAATAATCAAAATAAAATATTAAAATTAAACTAAGAGCAAAATAAACAGAAATAACAAAAATAGTAAGAGCAAACTCTAAAAGATGCTTTTGGCTGCTATGCGCATAACGCCAAGCGTGAATTCTCGCCAAACTCACTTAGCTCCATAGGGATTTTCCGCTACAAAGAGACTCTACTCATCATTAAGACTCCTATAATACGAGCTGACTCACAACTGATCATTGTTGCCCAGCGGAAATATAGCTTGACGACGTTTAGTTACAGACGGATTACTCAGCGTCTTTATCGCCTAAAATGGCGAATTTGCCTAAACAGAAGAGCGAATGATTGTTTGTACTTGATAAGTTTGGCGAAATTTTCTTATAACCTTTGTAAAAAGTAGCCATCACTGTTGCTATTAAATTAGTTAATTTTAAATATTTATATACGTTGAAAAGTAGTGTAGGTTGTAAAATACAACATTTAGATAATCGAACAGCAATAAAAAGAAATAATTGATACAAAAAATGCAAGAAAACATATCATAATTACACTTCATATTTGTGATTGAAAGCTAAGCGTACAATTTTCTTTTGGACAATTAATAGCCCATTTCTTTTGCCTTTCTTCCTCTGTTGGAAATCTAAACGTTCTTAAAGCAGTTCTGGTATGATTTGAGCAATTTTGGGCTGCAAAATTGGGCTGCCTCCATTTTATGTGATTTGATAACACTTGAAATTCAGACCGCGCAACTCGGGAATTCGGATGGGCAACAATCACTGAGTGGGAAACAAAATGCCTGATGAGCTAGGTTGTATTGGAGGAGCTCTACTCACCATACACCACATTTCACGACGCAACTATCACACTATTTAAACTTCTGCAAAATATACAACACCATTTACTTCATTTCCCGCAGCTACTTCTTTAAAGTTAACCATATTCAATCATCTTTCACAATCTACGTAGATCCTAATTTCAATTTATCTAACTACGTTCCAATAACTAGACATTCCATGCTTCCCTCTGCTCGACACCTTCAATCTAGCAATTTCACCTTTAACGTCGCCAAACTATGCTGGATCCAGCTAGACTTTTGCATCCTCAACCAACATTTTAATCCGAAATCGACGCTATCACCTTCAATACTGACTTCCTTCGACGACCTTTATTTCCTCAACTCGACGTTACGTCTACGTCGCACATTTTCCTCCAAAACGCAGCTCCAGTGCTCTGGACAGGGTCTCGAAGTTATACCGTTGTTCCTTCGAAATAGTTTCTAGTATGTCGACTGCATCGTCCCGTAACACTGCTGCTAAATAAACTTTCTTGGCAGTTGTGTCCCAGGTGTTAGCTTCAGCTACGATGGTAGACTGTGTCTTATATACTTGCCAAGTTGATCTGCCATCATAGATGGATAGCTTAATTGATTCTTGATTCTGTATTCTTTTATATCTCTTTTCATCTTCCTGGGTCATGGATGCTAACTTTCCTTCCAGATTCCGGATCTTCTTTTGCACTTCATCACCTAAACATTCTTGAAATTTCTTATCATGTTTTCCTATCAATTCTTTGTTGCATTCTTCTTCCATTTTCCTCAAAAATTCTACATCTGTTTTTTAAAGTTTGCTATCTGTTTTTGAAAATCTTCTTTTCAGCTCTTGATGAAAGTTTTCTTCTATTTTCTCTTCAATACATCCTTCTATTCTTATCTTTTATCTTCATAACTTTAACTTCTTTCCCAATTTATTTTTCCACAATTTATTTTCTTATTCTTCTTTGACGGATATCACTTATTCCTGAGCAGCTCCCACTTTTTCTTGAATGGAATCCAGTTTTCATCTTTTCTTGTCCTGCACACATTTCTTTCGTCAATCTGGTTTTAATCCGCTCATTTGGGCGAACTACCTTTCCAGAAGTTTCTTCATTTCTTGTTCCATATATCGAGTTTTGATCAGTCAGCAGACAATCCCACTTCTGACACCAGAATTGTTGCGAACTCGGGGTTCGTGAATTGTCGGTGAATGAACAGGTTTTCCACAGGCTTAAAAATTTATTTACAGAATATTCCAGAAGATTTCAGGACTGTTAAACAAATATAAGCTTCAATTTTACTAGAAAACACAGCCAAAATAACAACTGACAACTTAAGAATCATAGCATATACGGTAACAGAAGCAAAACACACAGCAAATGAGCTGTAATCGATAGCAGAGGCTTTGTAAAGCAGAGATCTTTATACCGCGATATATTGGCGAAAAACTGACTAAATGGTCGGAACGTGATCCTTTTATATATTTATCCCTTCATTTAGTTATATCCTTCTCCAATACCTAGCAGAATAGTCCAGTTACAGCTTAGATAATCGATAATTAATGTTTTCTCGTGAAGGTCGCTAAAAAAAAGTCCCCAAATTCGTCCTCGAATCAGCTTATTTCAAAGAGCTTCTAACTGAGACCATTTTTGCTGTTTCTTTACAGTCTGTTGCTTTGTGTTAACGCGATGGTACTTCAGAAGTGCATGTGGCGATAGGTTGTATCTGAACCTGGGACTATCGTGATAGAAATCCTGCGTCGTGCCTTTGGGCAAAAGGTTAACCCGTTGTCCATCGGTAAGTTAGGATAATCTACCCGAGAATGGCGCCGCTACAGTACTCCCCTCCCTAGTGAGTACGAAATCGTACGAGCGATGTCACTCGTTTGGACGGTAGCTGTGGCCAGATTGTGCTGTCAGATGTCCGCGTGTAAAGTTGATGTGCGGTGTGACATGCTTTATGCTGTGAGCGTTTCACAGTGTCTGATGCTGCCATCTGTTGTCCGAGATGAAACTTAGTTGTGTCGTTTATTCGCACGTCCGGGTCACCAATACAGAAAGTGCGTGTGGCGATAGGTTGTATTTGAACATGGGACTATCGTGATAGAAATCCTGCGTCGTACCTTTGGACAAAAGATTAACCCGTTGTCCATTTGTAAGTTAGCATAATCTACCCGAAAATGGCTCCGCTACCGCTACAGAATAATTCATACTGCGAATTTTATGTTGTCAGCTGTTATTTAAGCTAGGCTTTCTGACGAAACTGAAACTGATACTTGGTTTACAGGCATAAGTTTCTGGAAACTTCTGTAAATAAACTTTTAAATCTCTGCAATATCCGCCTTTCATACACAGACAACTCATGAACCCCCGAGCATGCAACATACACATATTGTTACGAATTTGTTAATAATAGTCAGTGTTGCCAGATCTGACAGATTTTTTATTCAATAATCATCTATAACTTTGAGATGTGATATTTGATATACATAATAGACTGTCAATCTTCGAAGTGATTAGGCAAGCGTTACAATTAAAAATTATTCGTGATTATTGAATAAAAAATCCACCAGATCTGGCAACACTGGTAATAATAGTTATTTTTGTGTAAATTCATTTTAAGAGGCTTAGTCATGTTACCAAATATTAATTTTCGGCATTTTTAGTTTGTTTTCGCATTAAAAATGGTCATTTCCCGTTAAAAACACGCTAAAAATCTTCACCAAAGCAGATAATTGCTTTGGCGCCAAATTTGCCTCCTTTTTTGCTCTTGGCTTTTTTTTTTTTTTTTTTTTTGCCGACTAAATCTTTGCTATCGATATACCAATTATCCAAACTCTAACTTGAATATTCTACGAGTAAATTGGGTAAATTCTGGATTAATAGAAGAGTATATTATAAAGTATTCGGATTTCGGCCTTCAGACAGATTTCACGCCAACTACCTTACTGGAAGGTGCTCCTAACTGAGTCTTGTTGAATGCAGCCAATTGCTGTGTGTTAATGCTATGCTACTGTTTGTACTGTGAAATTGATGTTGCCAGCTGTTATTTGAAATTTAAGCTATATTTTCTGGTGAAACTGAAGTTGATACTGTTATGGTAAGTTACAAATCAACTCTTGTAATTGACAAGCTACAACTGAACTCTGTCACTGTCTAAATTGTATTACCCGACTGTAGTATGCAATAATAATAGCGGTTATATTGCTTGTTTTGAAAATGCATTCTAATTATTTATTTGTATGTTAGCTTTTCGTTAATTAGCCCATTAATTAATGATAACCTTAATAGATACACGGTGTCCAGATCTGTAATCTTCTGAAATTCACATTTGGAAATGCCAGTTACCATCATATGGCCTATGTAGCTGACATAGGAGATCCTCTATTCCTTGGACTTGATTTCCTAAGAAATAATTTTTAATTCGATTTTAAAAATAATGAACTACATTCACATTCAGATGGTTGGTTGGTTGATTGGGTTTTATGTCACACTAGTGCTGCGCAGTGGGCAATTGGCGACGGTCTGGGACCCTTGAGGTGGTCCGGAGACATGCCATCACAATTTTGATCCTACACGGAGAGGATAGCTCCCCCGCTTCGGTAATCACCAGAGGTATAATTTTGATGGGAACATGGAGGATTTTGCGGCCACGACAGATCTTACGTGCACCAGCCACCATTAGTGTAAACGACGGTATTTGGCCAGCTCGAGTACCGAACCCGCAATCTTCCAATTACGAGTCCGGCACTCTACCGACTGTGCTACCGCGGCCCATTCACATTCAGAAGACATAGCTGTGTTTAACAATGAAAATCCAGACATTCAAGAAATCTGCCAGATAGCAGCAAAGTCCGAAATCTCCGTCCCTTCACACAGCGAGACCATAGTTTCCGGGACACCTAAAGAGCAATACTTCTGCTATGGACAGAAAGAATACCCGAATCCTGACGATAGCCCAAGAGGAGTTCTGGTGGCTTCATCTCTGCTTGACCTTACAAAAAACATTATTCCTGTGAGAGTCGCCAACATAAACGATAAAGTAAGGACCGTGAAGAAGGATGAGGTGCTAGCAACTTGCACTACTGTTACATGCATTAACCGGCACACGCAATCAACTGAGTCCAAGTCTTCTGAGTTTTCAACAACGGAATTACTCAAAAATGCAGAGTTAGGAATCGAACAGAGACGTACTGCGGAGAAGCTACTCTATGAATTCAGAGACTGTTTGAACATCTGAAGACGTCAGGAGAACGAACATCACCCAGCACAGAGTTGACACAGGAAATCATTCTCCAATTAAGCAACACCTAAGAAGACTTCCATTTGCTAAGCAGGAAGAGATGGCTGAGCTTTTAAATGAGATGCAGCATAATGATATCATTGAACTAGCAACGAGTCCTTGAGCTATAGTTCTTGTGCGAAAAAAGGATGGTTCAACAAGAAGATTCTGCGTGGATTATCGTCGTTTGAATGACATCACGAAGAAAGATAGTTACTCTCTTCCTAGAATTAACGACACATTGGACACACTTGCTGGCAATGAATGGTTCTCGACGTTAGATCTGAAGAGCGGTTATTGGCAAGTAGAGTTACATCCTGATGACCGTTAAAAGACTGCATTCACTACGGGACAAGGATTATGGCAATTCAAAGTTAAGCCATTTGGATTATGTAATGCACCTGCAACTTTCGAGCGCCTGATGGAGACAGTGTTAAAAGGATTTTCCTATGAAGTCTGTCTGGTGTACTTGGATGATATTATCATTGTGGGGAATACCTTTGAAGATCATCTAAGAAAGATCCATAAGGTTATGGAAAAACTCAAAATGGATAACCTCAAATTGATTCTTAGCAAGTGCAACTTGTTCCGTCGTGAAGTAAGTTATTTCGGCCATATCATCTCTGCTGAAGATGTGAGAACTGATTTCGAGAAGATCTATGCAATCAAGGACTGGAGTCACCCTGAAAACGTCCATCAACTACGAAGTTTCCTGGGGTTATGTACATACTACTGGAAGTTCATAAAGGGTTTCTCGAGTTTTGCCAGACCACACCACAAGCTGACGGAAGATAAACTGAGGTTCCTGTGGACAGAGGAATGTGAAAAAGCGTTCAAGAGACTTAAAGAGACCTTAACATCATCGCCTACTTTGACGTATCCACAGCTAGACAAACAGTTCATACATGATACAGATGCAAGCCATGAAAGTGTCGATGCTATTCTGTCGCAAGAAGTTGATGGCCAAGAATGCTTCATTGCCTATTGGAGTAAATGCCTGTCTAAACCAGAGCGATACTACTGTACCACCAGGAAATAACTACACGCCATAGAAAAAGCCATAGAGCATTTGCATTATTACCTCTATAGCAGAAGCTTCCTGCTCCGGACTGACCAGACCACGAATCTTTAACCCTGCTGCTGTGTTCGGGTCCATTTCGACTCAGCATTGACATACATGAAATTTTGTATTTATGTAAACTACACTCCGTAAAAAGATTATATAAAGTGTCATATAAATTTAATTCAAAAATAGGAATAAAAAGTACGGTTATATATTGAAATTAACAACTTTTGGTCTCGTTTAAATTCCATTTCGTACATTTAAAAGTGAATGTCCATTTTGTTCATTCGTAATGAACACAGCAGCAGGGTTAAAGTGGTTGCTTAATTTCAAGAAACAGGAAGGCCAAATTACCAGATAGATACGCCTCCAGAAATATGACTTCAAGATACGCCATCGTAAAGGGATTCTACATAGTAATGCAGATGCCTTGTCACGGAAGCCCTGATCGAAAGCTGCAAGCCGAAGAGAAATACTAGCAGATAAATCCGGTTGCTCGCCAAGCTACAGTCTCAACACTATCAAAACTGGACCACTGGAGTGACCAGGAACTTAGAGAAGTGCAGTTGGATGATCCTGACATAAAGACAATATTACAATTGAAGTAGACGACCAGCAACAGACCTACCTGGAAAGACATTTCCACATTTAGCCCCATTACAAAAACTTATTGGGCACTCTGGGACTCTCTTTATATTAGAAATGGCGAACTATACAGAAAATGGGAATCTGACGATGGAAGGAGTTTCAGATGGCAGACCTTATTACCAATAACGAAGATTCAGATGTTCTAGCATAATAGCCCTACCGGTGGCCATTTCGGGGTGATGAAGACTCTACAGAAAGTTCGAGGAGAACGCTTCTACTGGTGCTAGGCAAGCGAGGACTTGGAGAAATGTTGTAAATCCTGTGATGCTTGTGCAGCATATAAAGGCCCAAAGAAACGAAGCCGAGGAAGACTACAACGATATAACGTAGGAGCATCATTTCAACGGATTGCACTCGACATCTTGGGTCCTCTAACACGGACCTCCAGTGGAAATAAGTACATCCTCGTCGTAATGGACTATTTCATCAAGTGGCCTGAGGCGTATCCCATTCCCGATCAAGAGGCATGCACAGTTGCAGAGGTTCTAGTGCAGCAATGGGTATCAAGGTACGGCACGCCCCTGCAACTTCATACCAACCAAGGTACGAACTTTACCTTTGCTGTTTTCAAAGGAATGTATCAATTACTCGGCCTAGGCAAAACTCAGAAAACACCCCTACATCTCCAGTTGGACGGCACGGTCGAGAGGTTTAACCGCAGCATCCTGAATAACCTCTCTCTTCTAGTATCAAAGAAACAGCTAGATTAGGACTTGAAGTTGCCGTTGTTTCTGCTGATCGAAGTGCAGTCCATGAAGCCACTGGCTATACTTCAGCTCAGATGCTGTTTGGACGCGAACTTCGTCTCCCATGTGATCTCCTGTTTAGTTTTCCACCAGATGCGCCTTCATCACCCAAGGAGTACATCCAAGGTCTTCAGGCACGATTTGAAGACGTACACAAGTTTACTTGGTAGCGGATTAACATGGCAACGAAGAAAATGAAGACAAGGTATGATCTAAAGGTTACACAACGTAAATTCGGGGAAGGAGACAAAGTTTGGTTGTGGAACCCTATTCGACGCAAAGGACTCACTCTCAAGCTACAGTGTAACTGTGACGGTCCCTACACAGTCATAAAATGACTGAATGATGTCGTGGTGAGAATTGCTGAAACACATTCCTCAAAACCGAAGGTGGTTCATTTTGATCGGTTAGCCACATACCACAGCTAACGGTAATGTTGAAATTTGAAATGTAAATATTTGTTAAATTTGTTATATGTGTAATGTAACTAATTGTATATAAATATTTGTACTTATTTGTAAATTTTGTAAATATATCTCACTTAATTTTGAAATCTGTATTAATATTTTATTGTTATATGCAACTTAGTTTTTGTATTTTAGATTGTTTAGTTTCGCCTTCTGGCCAACGGTTGTACTTCCCGGGATGTACAGTCCTTAAAAGGGGGGCAGCGTTACGAATTTGTAAATAATTCGTAGTTATCTTTACGTAAATTCTGCATTTCTAGCTCTTTTTCTCGTTACGATTGCTAACTTTCCCTTAAAAACGCATTAAAAAACTCCAATAAGGCAGTAAATGGATTTGGCGCCAAATGTGGAAATTTTTTCTTTCTTGGCGATTTTTTTGGCGACTTCGGTGACAAAATCCTTTTTATTGATATACCAAATATGGAAGGTCTAGCTGCAATATTCTACGAGTTACCAGAACATTCTGGGTTTGATACAGGGGTATAAAATGAAGCCCAATGCGCGAAATCAGTCAGTCTGAGTTGAGTTTCGCCAACTACTATCATTGCTACTGAATGAGCTCTGAGTCTCTTTGGATTAATGCCTCGCTGTGTGTTGCTTAATACAATTCGTACTGTGAATTTGTTGTTGACAGCTGTCATCTAAGCTGTGTTTACTGGTGAAAGTGCAGTTGATACCTATTTTGTAGGCCTGTATTCTTCTGGAATTTTTTGTAAATAAAGTTTCCAGCTTTTGCAAGATTCGCTTTTCATTCTTGGACAACTCACGAACCCCCAAGTACGCAACAATATATATTGTTGCGTACTTGGGGGTTCGTGAGTTGTCTGAGAATGAAAGGCCAAACGTACAAAAATTCAGTAATTTATTCACAGAAAGTTCCAGAAAAATACAGGTCAATAAACCAATTATCAGCTTCAATTCAAGCAGTAACCACAGCTTAAACAACAGCTGTCAATAGCAAATCCACAGTACAAACTGTATAGCAATAACACTTGAAGCAAGTCTATCTCAAAGAGGCTTAAGAGCAATGCAAGCACTAGCGAAGCTGGCTGAGATCTGAACTGAACTGACTGCCTTGGCGAGGAAGCGCTCCTTATATGCTGTTCCATGGAACCCAGATTTTTCGAGAAAACTCTAGAAAGTGGTCAGCCAATCAACTTACAGCTTCCATATTTGGTATATCCCATATAAGGATTTTCTCGCCAAGGTCGCCAAAAAATCGCCAAGGTTGGAAAAAATCGCCAAAGTTGGCGCCAAATCCATTACCTGCATTACTGGGGCTTTTTAATGCGTTTTTAAGGGAAAATAAGGCTATTCCAACGCTAAAACGACTAGAAATGCACAAAATTAGCACTTTATCAACTTACTAAGCCTCTTTGAAAGAATTTATACAAAAATAAACACAATTATTTACAATTTCGTAACAATATATATATTTAATCCTTCAAAAAGTAATCTGGTTACAACTTTAGTCTAGAAATTTGTCGGTGAGTTTTAATAATTTTTGGCATTTTGGCGATGGAAAAATCTGGTGTGAAACAATCACACGACTTTTTTTATCTACTATTAAACGTATTATATTCATTTTTTTGAAATAATGTGACCAGAGGACATAAAATTGACCTAACGAAGTCGACACCAAAAAATTTTCCGGTAAGAGAAACTTTATACACATCTAAATACATATAAAGTATAGTATACATAGTGAGTAAAAACAAAACAAATAGTTATAAGATTAAAAAAAAACTTTTTATATACCATGTTTTTAAATTTTCTGCTGAATCGTTGAATCATAGCTATCCGCGTTTGTAATGATCGATAGATGGCGCTCTCTGAACACTGCAGTTGTTAGTAAATATAACAGCCACGTGTAATTATTATTCTTTCTCCGCCATTTCATCATGGAAAGTCGATTGCATAATATGAGAATATGCAGTGGTGTGATAAATTCACCTTAGCCCACCAGAGGGCGAGCATTTCATTACAATCGCGGATACGCAAGCGAAGTGTGACGTCACTAACCATCAGTGGGGCCAAATAAAAAGATTTCCTATGTTAATTATCCATTTGATTTTTTGTAAAACATTATTAAAAATTAAGAAAAATTATTTCCTGATTTTAACCCCCATATTTGGATAAAGTTATATAGAAGTTATTGTGTACATGTGTTAGATTGAGTTACTTTTGCTTTAAAATTGATAAGCTTTTAATTTTAAATTTCAAAATTGTGTCATCCTTGGCGATTTTTGTATTTGGCGATCAAAATCGTAATACGAAAATATACATAGCAGATGTATATTTTTGTAATATGCATTCTACGATATATTGTTTCATATTATTGATTGCTCTCTTAATATACGTTGGTGAAATATCCATGATTTTTGAAAGGAACTAAATATGTTCGCCAAATAATTTGGCGATATTTTTTTTTTCTGCCAAGGACGACAGCTATCAAATATTCCGCTGCAATATATTAATATCTTATATCAGACACTTTATTTAGACATTTGAAAACAAATTTGACTTCAAATTATGATTCAATATATATCATTTTCCTTTTAATTAGTATATTAGTTGGATATTTATTGTGTAAATATAACCCTTTGAAATGAAATGTTTATGCTTACATTCGAAAATGGAAGTTAGAGGTTTTTTTTCTACTGTTTTGAAATTTAAAATTAAACTTTTATCAATTTTACAGCAAATAAAATTTTTAAAGCGATAATGACGTCAATTTTTGTAAGATGCATAATTTAACCTTTTTTTTTTTTTTACAATTTTTTAACGTTCACGTTTAATTAAATGTATTTATTTTTATGTCGAAAGGAAATGAACTCGTAATTTTTTTGGCAACAATTAAATTATAGCTAATATTTTAATGCTTATTTATATGCTATCAGGAGGTTACTATTTTACTACTTTAATTAATTAAAAGAAAACTAATAAAATATTCGAAAATCTGACTTCGAAGTATTGTGTTGTCACCGGGTTCTGAGCTACTGTGAAAGTTTCAAATGTCTAGCTAGAAGGGAAGTTAGTTAAAAATAGATTGCATGATTTGTACCGGACAAACAAACAATCAAACAAGAATCGAAATTAAATAAAAACATGGTAATAAAATAAGAAAGCAAAAATTGTAGTTATTTTTTGAAACACCAATTTCTGAAATCTAAAACGGATCTACCTAATTAGTAAGACTGTTAATTTTCTTGTAATAGCCACGTTTTACATGAGAAAGGGTACCTAAAACGGATTTAAGTAATAATTTTAAAGAAAATCGTTAGAGCCTTTTTTGAGGTACCAACATTTACCAAAAATTGGAATACTCAATTATTAAATAGAAACAATAATTACATACAGAAGGATATTTAAAAGGGAGTTAATACGGTAAATTTGAAAAAAATCCGAACAGCCGTTTTTAAAGACAGCAGTTGCGAAACCTGAAATTGAGTTATTTATACAGGACGTCTATTAATTTTTCTGGACAGACCAACTAATCATTGAAAAAGGCATTTAATAGAGTGTTTATGTAGCAACTTTGAAGAAAATCGTCAGAGCCGTTTCTTAGATACGGACTTGCGATCCCACTTCCGGTTTCCTATGTTCCACTTCCGACTTTCCAATTTTCACCAAAATTTGGAAAAATCATCTGTACACCAGACCTGCCTCAATTCTGAAGTTTCGTAGTTCTATCTTTATCGGAGATATGATAGCCAGAAGATCCCCCCCCCCCCCTTTTCACACACACACACGCACACACACTGTCCAGTTTCCAAAAAGTGCATGTTTTTACTCAGAAGACTTTAAAACGTATAAATCAGGTGAAAACTTGATATCGAATTTTTGGACTGAATACAATACTTCCATTATCTACGGTAGATGGGTAATGGAAGTAAAAATATAGCTGTCACGACACTATTGCATAAGCAATGGCATTGGCTAGAAATGTCCCAGCTATTGTTTCAATTTCTAAGTTCGCCAACGAGGTCCTATAGTATCGCTGTTCTCTAATGTAAATGCATATTTACTTTATTCTAATAGATTTTTAATAAAACCGTAATAGAGTCTGCCTTTCCCTCTGTCAAATGTCTCCAGAAAACTCTACAGCACGATACCGTCTGCAACGTCTATAAGCGCACCTCGAAACTGAATTTTAATACTTTTAATTAGGAATCAATTCGAAGTGACACACTGCTTTAACCTTCACCAATGATTCACCTTTCACACTGCGATGTGAAAAACTGAAGATTCTGCTGTGAATACTCTATAAAATACCGTGCGTTTGCTAATAGATCGTTTTTTTTTTTTTTTTTTTTTTTTTGGGACAGGAAATTAAATTTTATAAGTAGTATTACATTTGGAGTGGGATTCCTATCAATTGCTCGAAATATTGTGGGTGAAAAAAACGCAACCGAAGGCAGCTGGGACCTGAAGCAAGCTTTTGAGCGATTTATATGGATTTGGTTTTTAAAGGTTTCATTTATAAAATAAATAAAATATTTAAAAAAAAAAAAAAAATTAAAATTTTTTTCTATTTGCGTGATTAGCACTAAAAAGTATGAAAAGATTAAAATGAAGTGCTGCCACTTAAATTTCATACTTTAGTTAATTTTTAAAAATCTAATTGTCGTGTAGAAAAACTGTTTCCGCCCCTGGATTAAAAAAAATCGCAGCTTTCATTTGGTACTGGACTTGTAACGGTAGAACTGATATTTCTAATTTATTTTCCCCTTTTTCCGTTTTTAACCCGGATTCGGCAGAAGATTTATGACAGGGAAGGTAAGCTAAAAAAATGTCTAACAAAATTAATGATTCTTTTTACCATGTTTATATTAACTCGCTTTCTTGTTTGTTTGTCTAGTATAAATCTTGCAATTGATTTTTAAATAACTTCCCGACTATCTAGACATTTAAAACTTTTAGAATAGCTCAGAACACGATGACAACGCAATACCACGAAGCCCGATTTTCGAATTTTTTATTAGTTTTCTTTTCATTAATTAAAATATGAAAATAATATTCTCCTACTTGCTTTAAAATTAGCCATTCAAATATTAACTATAATTTAATTGTTGCCAAAAAAAAAAAAAAATGTTTAACTGAACATAAACATTAAAAATTTATAAAAAGTTAAATTAGGCATCTCACAAAAATTGACGTCATTATAACTTAAAAAAATTTTTACGTATTGGTAAAGTGCTAATGTAGTTTATCATATTAATATATGTTGTTCTTAAAGGATTATTATTTTATTATTAAAACCAACGTTTTTTTTTTTTTTTTTTTTTTTTTTTTTGTATCGCTTTCAACTCGCTTTCTTGTTATTTGTCCAGCACAAACCTCGCAATCGATTTTTAGCTAACTTTCCGACTAGCTAGACACTGGAAACTTTAATAACTGACAACACGATGACAATGCCCTTTTGTAATTATTCGGGTAATGTGTCAATTTCATATGATTCAATAGAAAATTTAAAAACATAGAATATAAAAAGTTTTTTTTTTAATCTTAAAATTATTATTATATGTTTTTTTTTTTTTTCAAATCAAAAGTTAAATTATTGAATGTAAAAGACAAAAATGTTTAAAATGTAAAAGAATTTGTGCAAAGTACATTTCATTTTCGAATTTATCATGCTATAACTAATGGATTGTAACATTATGCTGTTTCTCAGATTAATAAGTCATTAAATATTAGATACGGATTTTTTTTTTTTTTTTTTTTTTAGCAAAATTATGCAGACATTAATGCATATAAAACCTTATTGGTATTAATAAAATTTCGCATTGTCGGCTTTTTCACTCAACTGATCATTGCATATTTAAAAAAAATTAAAAGATTTTATTACTATTAATTTAGTTTGTTAATCGAGCTAAATTTTGGCATGTTTCAAACTTTCATATTTCCAAATTTGCTTTCCGCCCATTCCTTTAAATTAAAATATTTTGTTAACGAAGCCAGCGCAAATTCTAACATTAGCAAACAAATTAGAACAAATTAAGATCTAAATATTGGCACTTTCGAAATTTCGTCATTCGAAATAGGAGTCTCGGTGGGACTAGCGTAAAGTCCCCCCCCCCCCCCCCCCAATTTATCCTCAACCCGCAATAAAACTGATATATCTCTATAACTAAGCCAGAGCGAATTCTAATATTATGCAGCAAATTAAAGCTAATTGAGAGCTAAATTTTGGCACATTTGAACTTTCGATATTTTTAATTTTTCTCCCCCCCCCCAATCTCCTTTTCTTTTACATTGAAATATCTCGTTAACGAAGCTAGAGAATATTCTGATATTAAGCAGAAAATTTGAGTTAATTGAGAACTAAATATTAGCATTACGATTTTTCTTTCTTTCTTTCTTTTTTTTTTTTTTTTTTGTAATAGGGAGTCGGGTGTACCAGCGTTAACTTAGCCCTCACCCCCACCCCACAAAAAAAAAAAAAAAAAAAAAAAAAAACTGATATATCTCGATAACGTACCCAGATAGAATTCTAATATTAGAGAGCAAATTAGAGCTAATTGAAAGCTAAAATTTGGCATATTTGAAATTTCGATATCTGTAATTTTGCTTTCCCCCCTTCCTTAACCCCTTTCCTTTAAATTGAAATATCTCGTTAACAAAGCCGGAGCAAATTCTGATATTAGAGAGCAAATTAGAGCTAATTGAGAACTAAATATTGGCACTACCGAAATTTTTTTACATGTGATAGGGAGTCGGGTGTACTAGCGTTAACTTAGCCCCCCCACAAAACCAAAAATATGATATATCTCGATACCTAACCCAGAGCGAATTCTAATATTAGAGAGCAAATTAGAGCTAATTGAGAGCTAAAATTTGGCATATTTGAAATTCCGATATCTGTAATTTTGCTTTCCCCCCTTCCATCCCCCCTTTTCTTTAAATTGAAATATCTCGTTAACGAAGCCGGAGCAAATTCTGATATTAGAGAGCAAATTAGAGCTAATTGAGAGCTAAATATTGGCACTACCGAAATTTTTTTATATGTGATAGGGAGTCGGGTGTACTAGCGTTAACTTAGCCCCCCCACCAAACCAAAAATATGATATATCTCGATACCTAACCCAGAGCGAATTCTAATATTAGAGAGCAAATTAGAGCTAATTGAGAGCTAAAATTTCGCATATTTGAAATTCCGATATCTGCAATTTTGCTTTCCCCCCTTCCTTCCCCCATTTCCTTTAAATTGAAATATCTCGTTAACGAAGCCGGAGCAAATTCTGATATTAGAGAGCAAATTAGAGCTAATTGAGAGCTAAATATTGGCTCTACCGAAATTTTTTTATTTGTAATAGGGAGTCGGGTGTACCAGCGTTAACTTAGCCCCCCCCACCCCACAAACAAACTGATATATCTAGATAACTTACCCAGATAGAATTCTAATATTAGAGAGCAAATTAGAGCTAATTGAGAGCTAAAATTTGACGTATTTGAAATTTCGATATCTGCAATTTTGCTTTCCCCCCCTTCCTTCCCCCCTTTCTTTTAAATTGAAATATCTCGTTAACAAAGCCGGAGCAAATTCTAATATTAGAGAGCAAATTAGAGCTAATTGAGAGCTAATTCCTGACGTTCTTGAAATTTAAAATTTCGAATGTGGGGGGGCTAGCATTAACTTGGCCCCCCCACCTTTAAACTTGTTATATCTCGATTCCATACCCAGAGCAAATTCTAATACTAGAGAGCAAATTAGAGCTAATTGAGAGCTAATTCCTGATGTATTTGAAATTTAAAAACTCGAAGGTGGGGGGGCCAAGTTAACGTATCTTTAAAGATTGACCAAGCAAGCAAAGTTGCGCAAGACGAAGGGTTAAGAGATATCATTTGAAGAAAAACAAAAATGTCAGTAAGGATATTTACTCAGAAAGAAAAAAAAATCCAGTTAAAATAACTCTAATTTTCTGTATAAATTCTGTTAAATGTTTTGAGTAAATCTATATTAATAAAAGAAAGTGTGTGTTTTCCTGTCTGTTTGCGACATACAGAAAAAAACTGTGACACTACAGTTCTCAAAACAGTTCTCACGACAGTTCTACAGCACTATAATCATAGAACTGTAGTTCTAGTAAGTATACTGCAGTTACTAGAAAATTTTTATAGGTAAAAGACCACGTGCTGTTTTGAAAAATACCTTTAGATTTTCACTATTCATATTAGATTTAAATAATAATAATAATAATAATGTTTAATGCTATTTTTTTGTGGGATTTTGTTTCGATTTTTTTTTTATTTAATTTAATTATTTAATTATTTAATTAATTATTTATTTATTTATTTATTTTTGGAGGGGAGGGGGAGGTTTCGTAATTTTAAGCTGATGCCAATAAAAATAAAATGTACACAACATTTTATTTATTTTTTATTTTATTTTACATAAAAGGAAACATTTATTTACACGTGAATTAAAAAAATTGAAAGGTTAAACACAACGAGATATATAAATTAGAGTGCTGATTCAATGGATGAAGGATTAGCTTTCCGTGGTTCAAGATGAATCACGTGACATGCTCTAATAGGTTGCTGTGTTTGGCCCTTTATCGCTATTTTGGCATTTAAAATATCAGTTCGACAAATTATCATTATTATTAGGTAACATGACAGTCCTATGACCGAAATAAATTGTTTTTAAAATAATTTTACACATATTTCACATTTTAATAAATAATAAAATACCTTTTTTTTCATCATTTCTCAACAAAGTTTAAAAGTGTTTATAAAAGAAAATTTAAACTTTTAAAGAGCTAAATTTAACAACAAATAATAATTTTTCAACTATTTTTAAGCATTTTGTCGTTTAAAGTTCAACTACACGAAATAAAAAAGAAGTAAAATCAAAATCAAAATGGTTTAGAACAAAAGAATATTAAACTACGTAAAGTAAACAAAAACATTGAAACCGTTGCCATAGAAATTTACTGAAAATGAGCTGTTACCAAGGAAACCACCGAATACGCATGTGCAAGGAGAGCATGTCACATGACTCATCTTGGACCTTCTCAAGGGTTACCATTTATCACTCTACTTTATATATCTCGTTGGTTAAACATGGTCTGTAGGAGTAACGCAGAAAAGTCTCGAAATTAAAATTAACATAAATATACTAATAATAATAATAAGTATGTATGTATATATATATATATATTATGCATATGTCAAGGTTTTTCTGCGCAACACTTAAATTTTGTGACTGTCCACTTTAAATACAAAAAAAATTTATAGTAACTCTACGTATACCGATTAATTTGGTATGTAATTAATATTTTTACAGCTTAAGTCTATTAATACCGAAAAAACGTTAAATTTTACGTTATCAAAATAAAAACTATAAAACTAAAAACTTATGCCAAATATGATTAAATACAACTCACGACAACGCTAGATAAAAGCATCTCATCTGAGCAATTTTTATGTGTTTCATTGAATTCTTTGGGATTTATCTGTCAGATTTTCCCCTGTATTTATTAATTATAAAATGCTCTAGCGGAACGGGTGCCGAAATTCCTCGGAGTTATTAAGTTAAGGCTTTTAATAAATTCCCGATTACAATAGCAGGCACGCAAGAGTTCAGTTCATTAATTCCATCGCCGAAACGATTTACGCCTTTTAATTTAAACTTTGCGTGAATGCTGAGGAACTTCGGAAAATTGTTGAGTTCTTTGCAACAGGTTTTCATAAGTTTCGTACAAAATTTTCGAACTTTTTACTTTCTCTTACCCATAAGGTAGAGAAAGTAGTGTTTTTGGGTCAAATTTTCGAACGGAAGATTTTGTTAAATTTACACGTTTTGAGGTCCCCTGAATACGAAAATCATGTTTTTAGCAAATGGTCTGTGTGTATGTCTGTGTGTCTGTATGTCTGTGTGTCTGTGTGCCTGTATGTCTGTGTGTCTGTCTGTTATCAGCATATCTCAAAAACAAATTATGGCAGAAAGTTCAAACTTGGTATTCTAAATGTGTATCATATAGGGATGCTACAGTAAGCTTTTCGTTAAGATCAAGCAAATGGCTCGTGTACAGGGACAATCAAGAGAATTCTAATACATTACGTCTATGGGGGAAATTGCAAGAAAGTAGAGTTTAACGTCTATAGACTGCACTAAACCAAATGAAACGAATCGTGACCCGTCAAATAAGCCCAAGACAAAATGGCCCCGACAAAAAAGCCCCGACAAAATAGCTCCGACAAATGAGCCCAAAGGACAAAAGAGCCCCGACAAAACAGCTCCGACAAAATAGCTCCAGACAAAATAGCCCCAGACAAAACAGCCCCAAGATAAAAAAGCCCCGACAAAACAGCCCCGACAAAATAGCCCCCGACAAAATAGCCCCGACAAAATAGCCTCCGACAAAATAGCCTCAGACAAAATAGCCCCGACAAAACAGCCCCGACAAAATAGCCCCCGACAAAATAGCCCCTGACAAAACAGCCCCGACAAAACAGCCCCGACAAAATAGCTCCCGACAAAATAGCCCCGACAAAACAGCCGCCGACAAAATTTGTATGTATCTTTCTGTGTACATGGAAAATCTTCTGACTATCATATCTCAAAAAAAAAAAAAAAAAAAAAAAAAAAAAAAGAGATAGAACTACGAAGCTTCAGAATTGAGGCAGGTCTGGTGTACATATGACTTTTCGAACTTTTGGTGAAAATTGGATAACCGGAAGTGTGTCATATAGTTTTTTCAGAATCAAAGAAAAATACAGCGTATTAGCGCCACCTATCGGCCTATACACACAAAAACTTAAACATCAGTAGGAAAAAATGGTGCACTTATAAACAATAGATTTTGATGTGTAGTATTTCACAGGCAAGGAAAATTCAGAGGCATTTACAACAAAAAACGCTACCTTCCGACCGATAACAAACAACATTTCGTGTAATATTCACAGAATTTAAAAAATGATGCAGTTATGACCGTTATATTTTAAGATAAACTTTTTCATAAACAAAGAAAATGACAGCATATCAGCATCAGCGCAAAATTTCGGCCGATAAAAACACAAATTTAAACAAAATTTACAACGTAACTACACCACTTTTCAGTCCTTTTTTTTTTTTTTCGTTGTTGTTGTTGTTGTTGTTGTTGTTCTTGCTTAAAATTTCACAAGATTAAATTATTTCAGCGCAGCATAACACTGACGTCTGCCGTCGATGTACACATAATGTTGAAGTGGTTGCTGATTAAATCATTTTTATCTTAAAACAAAATTATGCATTTTTTTTTTTTTTAATTATGAAAGTGTAAAGTTTTTTGAAGGTTAGATTAAGGGACAGTAGGCCCAAAATGGGAGTTCGCCACGGCCTTAGAATAAATAAGTTAAATCGCTGGATGAAAGCTCACCTGTTTGGCGATGTATCCCAAAAGTTAATCAGAACAAATTTAACTCAAGATGAAAAAAAAAAAAAAAAAAAAAAAAATCAAGTATTGTTGAATTCTGCTTATTGATTTAGTTACAGCGACCAGAACTTTTGCTGACACACACAGACAGGAATCTCGAAATGTGCAAATTCATAGAAAACCTTAAATCAAAAATTTTCAGGAATATTTCATTCCCTATTTAGGTATATAAAAGAAATTAACAAATCCACATTTTAAAAAAAATAGTCATTTACAATTTATGAAAATACATTATGTTTTACAATAAATAATTACAAGATAAAAAGAACTTTTTATATACAATGTTTTTAAATTTTTCTGTTGAATCATATAAACATACTGTCGGTAACAAAAGTCTCCGAACACTAGCAAAAATTCCTATATAAAAAAAGTACACTTAATACAGTTTTTTTTAAATAAATCCTTGTCGAATCCTGTTCTTAGTCAGTCTAAGAACATGATTCGACAAGGATTTATTTAACAAAACAGTATTAACTTTACTTTTTTTACATAGGAATTTTTGCTATTGTTCGGAGACTTTTGTTACCGACTGTACCTGGTAACTTTTATAATTTATTCCGGAGTACTGTTAACCTCGCCCTTTATTCATACCAGTATATTTTAAAAGCACTTTTCTTCTTATTTCATCGTAATTACATATTGGAGAAAATTTCTCTACAGTCATACTGGTGTTAAAAAAGGGCGAAGCTAACAGTACTCCGGAATAAATTATAAAAGTTACCAGGTATGTTTAAACGATACCAAAGGAAGCGGGGACCCATAATAATTGGCTGAAAGTAATAAAAAAATGCATTGTCCTCGTGTTCTGAGCTTTTTCAAAAGTTTCAAATTTCTAGCTAGTCAAGATAGAGGTCTGCACGGGCTGAAATTTTGAGGCCCAAGCCCCCGGCCCGTTTCAAAAATATGTAAAAAAAAAAAAAAAAAAAATGCATGTTTTTCTATGAAAAAATTTTTTAGTATGTGTTTTGTAGAGATTTTATACAGCCAATTAACAGAATGTCCTTTAACAAAGCTGCTGAACTTTTACAAGATAATTATATATAAACAGAAATTCATTATTACAGACGTACAAAAGACTCAAAGGACGACAGAAAATCGAGTCGAAAATATTAGCATTCCTCAAACAATATAGGACAGTATTTAAAATAATTAATACTACTAAAAATGTATTTACAACCATTTACTCTTATATACCGTAATGTATCTGAATTTTTCATGTGATCCGATAAACAAAACTTTAATGCTAATCCAACCATATTCAATAGAAAAGATGCTTTTGCACATGCTAGAAATGGTGCTACTTTCATCCAGTGCACAGGAGATAAGAAAAAGGAGCTTTCGCGAAAAAGTTACAGTGGAATGATTTTTACTGCCTTTATACAACCTAAACTCTTCAGACCGTAGGACACAAAGCCTTATACACAGTAACGTATCTAATTTCTTCTGTTTGTACATGTGTGCAAACTAATAATGACATGCATACTATTTTGAATAAGAACCATCTAATATTACATGAAATAAAATATAATAATTTCGAGACATGCTAAAAATATCTGCGGAAAATGAAATCTCAAACAGGCACATTGATATTCATTTTAATTGAAGTTATAGACATTTTTTAACAAAATAAAATTTTATGTGCTACACAAGCCTGTGAAATTATGTAAAATAAATGACTGAAGAAATATTTTATCTTTTTCATTTTCCTTGATTAACGAGGAAACTAAAAAAAGATTCGGGCTGACACGGACCGGAAAAAATATCATCCACGCCGGCCCGGCACGAGTATACACAAAATAACTGAGCACGAGCCCGGGCCGAGCGCAAATTTAAAAATTCGCCCCGAACCCGGCCCGTGCAGACTTTAAGTCAGGAAGTTATATGATTATTGAATCATAAAAACGCTACCGAAGGCAGCGGGGACCCAAAAATATTGGCTAAAAGTATTAAAAAAATGCATTGTCATCGTATTTTGAGCTATTCTAAATATCTAGCTAGTCGAGAAGTTAATTAAATAAATTTTCTGTTAAATCATATAAATGCTTCCAGGCTATTTTGTTGGGGCTATTTTGTCGAGGCTATTTTGTCTGGGGCTATTTTGCTGAGGCAATTCTGTCTTGGGCTATTTTGTTGGGGCTGTTTTGTCCTGGGGCTATTTTGTCGGGGCTGTTTTGTCGGGGCTATTTTGTCGGGGCTATTTTGTCGGGGGCTATTTTGTCGGGGCTGTTTTGTCCTGGAGCTATTTTGTCGGGGGGCTATTTTGTCGGGAGCTATTTTGTCGGGGCTGTTTTGTCGGGAGCTATTTTGTCCTGGGGCTATTTTGTCGGGGCTATTTTGTCGGGGCTATTTTGTCTGGGGCTATTTTGTCTGGGGCTGTTTTGTCGGGGCTATTTTGTCTGGGGCTATTTTGTCCTGGGGCTGTTTTGTCGGGGCTATTTTGTCGGGGGCTATTTTGTCGGGGCTCTTTTGTCGGGGCCGTTTTGTCGAGGCTATTTTGTCGGGGCTGTTTTGTTGTCAAGGCTCTTTTGTCGGGGTTCTTTTGTCGGGGCTATTTTGTCTTGGGCTATTTTGACGGGGTACCGAAACGAATATATATTTTTTTTAATAGAGATAGTTAACTAGGAAAAAAAAAAATTGTGTATGTAGGAGCCTCGCCTCCCCCCTGGGGGGGAAGTCTCTCCTCGAAGGGAGTAAATTTTCATGATGGGTATCTTTCAAAAGAGCTCGCCAGCACCTTTAAAACAAATGGTTGAACCACTGATCTGCGATAATTTAAAACAAAGTTATCGATTTTTTTTTTTTACTTTTAACGAAAAAAAACTTAGAAGAAAAATCGTACTTTTTTTTTTTTTTTTTTTTAAGAATAAAATGGACTTTTTTTAGATATTTGGTGTTATACTACTTCTCCAATATGGAAATCGTCTGCCTTATCATAAAAGATAATTTTTTTTAATTAATAATTTTAATAAATTATTTTTTAAAAAGAGAATTATTTTTTAATAACCGAATTAAATTCTATATTGAAAAAGTACTTATTCTATATTGTAAGTGCATTAATGGAACGAGGGGTTGAGGGGGGCAGTAGCCCCCCTCACATAGAACTAATTATCATATAAAACTCTTCAGAAGCCTAATATGAATTGTTTAACACAGGTTTACATAACAGTACTCGTTATCTTACCTATTAATCTGCAACCTGTATTTATAGTATTAAATTTCAGGGTAAGAGAAAGTCGTGTGAGTGACACACCAGATTATTTATAATTATAATTTGAGCGAAAAAATATATAAAATAAAATAAATAAATACATAACCTTAAATTTATTTTTGTTTTTCTAAGTAGTAGATAGGGTAGGTGCACCAGTGATTGGCATGCTTCAGTAATTGACATCTATCCCGAAATAATTAATAAATAATAAAAATAATAAAATCATATATTTTACATATAGAAATTTTAACATTTTATGTCAAACATAGGGTGCTAATAACTGGTTAAATGAATAACTAGCAGTGTCAAACACTGGAACATAGGGTGTCAATTACTAAAAAAAATAAAAACTGGCAGTGTCAATTACTAGAACATTGAGTGGGTGTCAAATAAAAAATTCGTAAAATGAAATAATTGTTATGAAATTTATATATTTTAACATATATGTTGTTCTGAATGTCTTCCATGTCAAATGTATTACCTTAAGATTTCTAAAAATATTTTCTGATGACTAGAACATTAAAAACATCAGACATTGCTCTAAAAGTGTCAATCACTGGTGCACTTACCCTATAAAATTCTGCATAAAACAAAATTTAATTTAGCATCACAGGACTTATTTTAATCCATTTTTCCATATGAAAGCATGCAATAACAGTGTTTTATTCCTTAGCATCGGTTATTATATTCATTTCTTAAAATTTCTTTGGTATAGCTTTAGCAAAAGAACCCCTTGGTGGCTTTTAAATTTTCATTGTTATTTTGGCGATCAATTAAAGAGACTACTATACCAATTGCGCCACTAAAGATCTTGGAGAGAAACATCCGAGCTACTTCGGTGTCAAATTTCAAATTTCGCCAAGGGGTTCTATACCGAAGCTGTTCCATCTCTTTAGCAATATTTTTATCGATTTTATTTCAAATATTTAAAAAAATGATTGCAAGTTTTTTTTTTTTTTTTTTTTTCTTTTTTCGGCATAAAAAGAATATATTTGCTTATTTCTTTACTTTTTACATCAATTTGTTTTGTTTTTTCTTTTTAATAATTTTAAACTTAAAATGGAGGTTTTATTTGAGATCTTTTGAACTAGCTATCTGATTGTGAAAAATACGGTGTTAGCCAGATTTTGTCCTGATTAATAAGTGTACCGATTTTTGATAAAATTAAATAATCCGGACAGATACAATGGTAAACTTTCAATTTTATATCTATATTAATAAAATCAGACTTTTGTCTGTAAAATTGTCGGAATCGAAAATTTTTGCGATATCATCACATTTCACACACCAAGAAATCCGAAAATGACTTCAGAAAATTTTGCCTGTGTGTGTGTCATCGTGTCTGTATGTCGCTTTTTTTTGTCCGGGCATCACTTGAGAACGGCTGGACGGAATTCAACGCCACTTGGCAGGAATTTAGGTCTTCACCCAACTTAAAATTATATCGATCAACTTTTCAGAATCCCCCCCCCCCCGTTCTCCCCTGGGGAGTAAAAAACTAAAACACGTTTGTCCGGGCATCACTAGAGAACGGCTATACGGAATTCAACGACGCTTGGCAGAAACTTAGGTCTTCACCCAACTTAAAATTATATCTATACAAATTTTCAAAATTATGATTAGTGTTTAAAATGTGGATAAAAAAAACCTGCGCATGCGCCATAAATATTTTTTCACTAAAACGCTTTGAATGGAAAAATAAAATATAAAAATAAGACTTTTTTATTCGCGTGATTCGCACTACAAATTATGAAAAGATTGAAATGAAGTGTTTCCATCTAAATTCCATACTTTAGTTAATTTTAAAAAATCTAATTGTCGTATCGAAAAACTGTTTACACCCTAGGATTAAAAAAAATCACCCCTTTCATTTGGTACTGAATTTGTAACGATGTGTGATATTTCTAATTTATTTTTCCCTTTTTCCGTTCTTCCGTTGCCACTTAAATTTCATACTTTAGTTATTTTTTAAAAATCTAATTGTCGCATCGAAAAACTGTTTGCACCCCTGGATTCAGAAAAATTGCCCCTTTCATTTGGTATGAAATTTATAAATATAGGTCTGATATTTCTAATTTATTTTACCCTTTTTCCGTTTTCAACACAGATTCGGTAGAAGGTTTTATATTTATATATACGCATTTATATATATTTTTATTTTCCAGAAATAAAATGAAATATTTTTAATTTCACATGAATAATAATAAAAATTAGAGAGAAAAATACCTACAAAAGTTGGTGATTTTTTTTTTTTTTAATCAGGAATTTGTATGTGGATAAATATTTTCATAAAGATATTTGGCATTAGTTTAATGTTTTTATTTAATTAAGCAGTACTTTTCTTTCCTGCAGTAAAACAAATTTTTTTGTTGTTATTATGTACCTTATGAGGTTCTTTTATGTTCTCCCCTTAATTGTAAATGATTATAATTTGGATTTCATTAAGATTTTTTATTTTTATTTTGTAAATATCAGAAAAGAGTTTTTATTTTATTCTATTATTTATTTTGTGTATGGAATAGCTTGAGTATCGGATCCCTTTGGCAAAATTTGAAATTCGGCACCGAAGTAGTTCGGACGTTTCACGCCAAGATCTTTAATTGCACAATTGAGATAACCAATTCAGTTCATCGCAAAAATGGCTTAAAATATTTAAAGTCACCAAAGGGCTCCCATACTAAAGTTGTACTTTTTGTATTTATTTATTTATAATATTTTCTATTAAAGACTTCTGTGGTCACGAAATTTGATGCGTAAATTGTTTGTATGCGTCCGGCACTTATTGTAACTGAATTTCACGAAATTCGAAATGCCCCCCTCCCCTCTCGTAATCGGAGGGCAATAAGCATGTGTAAAAACATGTTTTTTCGTTTGAATTCGCTTTGAACTATCTTAGAATGACAAGTTTTGGTGTGTGGATATTGATTAAGTGTACGCATTATGTACATTAGTGGGATTTAGCAAAACTTCGAACTCACCCGCTGAGGAAGGGGAAGTAAGAAGTGGGTAAGTTGCTGCCGAAGGCAGTGGGGACCCAGACTCCTCACGTTGCGAGCGAGATAACCTCTACCAATCACAGCGAGAACTTAGTTTATTAATTAAGATATGGGATTTTGACAACTCATGTAAGTATAATGTCCTGCGAAGCGGCAAAGCCTGCTAGTATTTAAATAAAAACAAAATTGTTTGCACGTTCATTCAAGGTGATTGATAAAAATTGGTAACGACGCTACCTGAAATAAATAGTACGACCTGTCGTATTAAAAAAAGAAAAAAAAAAGAAAAGCGTTAACAGGGTAAACGAAATTATTATATCACTTCATTTATAATAAGTTCGTTACAAACGAAATTATATTGAATATAACTTATGTATAATTATAAGTTATATATAAGTTATAACTATAGTTCATAACTATAAAACTATAATTTCAATGTACAGTTTATCTATATGCAGAGTGTTTCATATTTAATTGGACAAAAAGAATAGCACAGTACAAATTCTGTACTTGATTTATTTCGCCGAAACTAATTCTGAAACTCTACCTATACATATTTTGAGAGAATAGAAAGAATTTTTTTTTTTTTTTTTTTGTATACATATTTTATCTGGCGAAAAATATTCCATTTACGAAATTGCCGCTAGAGGCACTGTAAATTAAAATGGCTCTACCTCTACCAACTTCCTAGAAATGAACAGATAGGACGCGTTGAATTAAACCATGTCATTGCTATGTTAGCCATTGTGATGTAGATACATTCGGCAGTAAAATTATTCGAGCACTAGCAATAATTCCTATATAAAAAATCATGTTCTTGGACTAACTAAGGACATGATTCGACAAGGATTTATTTAACAAAACAGTATTAAGTGTACTTTTTTTACATAGGAATTATTGCTAAAGCTCGAATAATTTTGCTGCATCGTTTTGCAAGCATTTGTTTGTCTTCATATTCACCCTGCCTCAACTCAGCCTTAAAGTTGGTTTTCTGCTATACTCCAGTTCCGGACGACGGCACGGTTCTTCATTCTCCCTCAGCGTTGGGGATGATTCGTTCTTGAAGGTCACGTGCGATCAATGAAAGATGAGTCTCTGTTAGGACCGTTTTTAAAAACGGGATGTCAGTTGACACTTGATACAGTGATGCCAGATTGGGGACTTTTGAGGCTTCTGGGGACAATTTTGGGGACCAAATGTTTATGGGGACTTTTTTCGGGAATTCTAAAATTTTTGGGGACAAATCTGGGGAGTTCTTCAACTTTCTGTCAATGTTGGCAACGTAATGATTTATCCTACAGATAGAGACTTTCAATAGCTTTATTGTTATTTGGGGATTTTTTTTCAAAAATTGCCTTCATTTGGGGGAAAATGTGAGCTTAAATCATAGAAAAATCTGCTTGATTTTTTTTTTTTGAAAAAAATTTTATTTTCCCTTTTTAGTAGAAATCAAGTTGGAGATCTTTTCGAAAAAAAAAACCCCTGATTTGGGGGATATTTGAACACCTGTTTCGGGAAATAATTTTCGACCATCTGGCATCACTGACTTGATATACGCATATTTATTGAAATTTTATTTTTCCGACTGAGTGAAAATAACGCCTGGACCGGGAGTCGAACCCCGGATCTTTGACTTACAAGGCCAAGGCTCTACCAACTGAGCTATCCAGGCCGACAACCCGGTCGGCATTACTCACTCAGACAACCTTTAGGCAGAAACATCTGGTCTATCATATAGATAGCTCAACAGAAATAAGCCGCAGGTAAAGGAAAACACCATTAAACAATGAAGAGAGAAATACAATTTTTTTTATTAAAATCACACAAATTTCAATAAATTTCACACAAAATTCAATAAATATGATTTTCTTCCACAGTTGATAGTGTGATTTTAATAAAAAAATTGATATACGCAGTTAGTTTTCGTCGCATTTTGAAGTTAGAAGTAGATTTTGTTTTCTACCATCGCCTAGAAATCGGAACCGGAACACGATGTAGCTCATAAAGGCTTCTAATTCCTTGGCTATAGCCCGACGGATATTTTGCAGGCTTTGCCTAGTTGATGAAACTTTTTACATCGACAGCTTCAGATTATTTAATGAAAATCTAAATTCTTTGATTCTTAGATTCATTGCCATCCGGAATTTTCAAAATGGCGATATTTGGATGCCAATTTCGTTATCCAATTCCACTTGTGGTGATTTTTGGGAGTACACCTCGAAGAACGGGATACGCAAGCATGAGTCCAGTGATGATTTTTGCTATTTTTATTCAAAAACTTAACCAAGAAATGGTTGAAATTCAAATAAATTAAAAATTATTGCAAAATGCTCGCCTCCAAGCATCCTTCAAAAACATGCTACACCTTTTTTAGCACCAAGTCTCTCTGTCCTTTTTTTTAGAGTCTCTTCCTTCCGAGCACACCTTCGGAGGGGGGAGGGGAATACCCCACACGAAGCACTGATTCGTGGATCGTGATATCACTCTACCCGTGACATCATTTTCGTCCAATCTTGGTCTACCCGAAACTCAGAGAAATGTCGGAATGAATAAAAGCCATCCGTGAAATTGGAAACGAGTGAAGATACCGCTTCCTTTGCAAATATAAAATTTTTTCACACAAAGCAGTTGTCACTCAGACGGCTTTTCATGGCTCCGTCTAGTCTGGTCACACGACCCCTGACCTCTTGGAATGTCTGCGACCTTCGCACCAGCACAGCTTCCTCCCTCCTAAAAGACCATTTTACGGCCTTCAGGATGTAAAATGGGCTCCAGAAGACACAGGTGCCTCCTCCCATTATCACACATGCAACATCAGAGAGTTGAGCTAGCCCCCCCCCCCCAAAAAAAAAAAGCTTTTAGAAACAACCCCCTGAACTTTATAGAACTAAAAATAATCTTAGAAATAAATTCTCTAGTCTTACACCTTGCATAATTCCTAGATTCCAAGGTCACATTTCACATTATATATATATATATATAAAAAAAAAAACAATTAAACATTCACATGCAATTTCGTGATGACAATCAAAGGTTCTACACCTAACAAAATTTTAAAAGTCAAACACTGAAATTTCACAATTACACAATAAAATTTCATGAAAAAGAAAGAAAAATAATTCATAATCAATACATTCAAACTTTTTTGGAATACAAATGAAAGAAAAAAAAAATAAATAGATATTTACAAACAGTCCAAAAACACTACCTAAAACCAAGGCTTTTTTTTTTTTTTTTTTATTCTTCGTGCATGCGACTTAACGCATCTGCATTCAAATGCTTTTTTCCGCTCTTATGCTCGACTGTGAAGTTGTATTGTTGTAAACATAAGGCCCATCTCGTCAAACGTGAATTTGTGCCCATCATTTTTTTAAGATAAACTAAAGGGTTATGATCGGTTTGAAGAACAAATTTTTGCCCATCTAAATATTGATTTAGTATTTTCACCCCAAAAATGACTGCCGCTAATTCGCGTTCAATGGTACTATAATTACGCTCCGCCTTGGAGAATTTTTTGCTCAGATAAACAATTGGATGTTCCTCGTTATTCCCGAAATTTTGAGCTAGGACCACCCCCGCCCCTACAAGACTTGCATCAGTCTGAACAATGAATTCTTTTGAAAAATCCGCAGCATAGAGTACCGGTCCCTTAGTTAGACCTAATTTTAGTACATTAAATGCCTGATCACATTCCTGACTCCACTCAATTTTTTCCCTCTTATTTTTCCCTTTTAACAAATCCGTCAAAGGCGCAGCTTTTGTCGCATAATCCTTTATATATTTATGGTAAAATCCGGTCAGACCTAAAAATGACCTTACATGCGTCTTTGTCTTTGGAATGGGAAATTCTTGGATAGTTTGGATTTTTGCGTCACTCGGCGACCTCTTCCCTGACCCCACTTCGTGCCCTAAAAATTTTACATGGTCCTGGGCGAATAAACATTTTGCCGGTTTCACTTTTAGATTTGCCTCCTCCAACCGTTGTAACACAATGTCCAGATGCCGGATATGGAGCTCCCAACTGGATGAAAACACAGCCAGATCATCCACATATGGTCTCACAAAACTCACTAAATCCCCTAGCACCTCACTAATTAATTTACAAAAATAAAATGGAGCATTCACTAAGCCAAACATCATTTTTTTTTAATAAACTCACCGAAAGGGGTTACAAACGCCGCATACCTTTGCGCACGTTTCGTTAACGGGATTTGGAAATACCCCTTCGTCAGATCCATTACTGAGATATATTTTGCAGTGCTCACTTCCTCAACTACCTCCTCAATATTCGGTAACGGGAAAATTTGCACTTGGGTTTTGGCATTGAGGGCCCTATAATCGACACACGGCCTAGTGTCTTTCCTCGGACTCTCTACAAGAATCATAGGCGATGCGTAATCTGACTGACCCACCTCAATCACCCCTAACTCTAACAGCCTGGAAATCTCCTTCCGCATAATTTCTAACTGCCGCGGAGACATGCGATAGGGTTTTGCACGAATCGGCTTATCATCTGTCAAAATGATATCCATCTCTACCTTATGGGTCGTACCAGGGTTGTTAGAAAACACCGTTTTATGCTTTACTAGAACATTTTGTAAAGTTGCCAAATTCCCTTCCGAAACCTTATTTCCCAAATTACTCCCCTTAATTAACTCTGTCAAGTCGAAATGATTTGGGTCCAAAATCGGATACGGGATAGATGCATCCTCCTCAATTTCCTCGCCACCCTCTTCCAAAATTAAGTTGACATACTCTGGACGTTTATGATAAGGCTTCATTAAATTCACGTGGAAAATCGTGTCCTTACATCTCCTTCCCGGAAGATCTACCGTATAGTTCGTATCGGATATTACCCCCGTAACTACACCTGGACCTAGCCACTGTACTGCCATTTTATGTGGTTTTGCGGTAGCCAAAACCAACACCGAGTCTCCCACCTTAAATTTTCGGGACACTGCATTTTGGTCGTACCACAATTTTCTTTTTTGTTGACATTCTGTCATGCGCTCCCCTGCCAAATCTTGACATCTTTTTAAGCGCTCATTTAAATCCAAAATATACTCTACTACATTGATTCATTTCCCCTTCCTGCATCCAATTTTCGTAAACAATGGTATGAGGCATCCTCAAATTCTTCCCAAAAATAAGCTCTGAAGGAGAAAATCCCGTACTCTCATGCGGCACCGTCCTCAACGCGAAAAGAGCCATAGGCAGATTTTCTTCCCAATCGCTTTTCGTTTCGAGACATAATGCTTTGAGAATCCTCTTAAGAGTGGAATGCATTCTTTCCACCTGATTAGATTGCGGATGACAGACAGAAGAATGATTGATTTTGATGTCATACTTCTCAAAAAACGCTGTCGATAAGTCACTCGTGAAATAAGCACCTTGATCGCAGACTAACTCTCTAGGAAATCCGGTCTTCGTGAAAATTTGCATCAATGCATTGATCACTGACCTCGAAGTTAGGTTTTCCACAGGAATAGCATCCGGGAGTTTTGAAGCGACGCAAACAGCCGTTATCGCAAAACGATTATTTTTGTTGCTCGTTACAAGCGGACCTATAGCGTCAATCGACAGACGTCTGAACGGTTCAGAAATAATCGGTACTAATCTCAACGGAGCTTTCTTCTTATCCCCTTTTTGTCCTACTTTTTGACAAATTTCACAAGTTTTGACATACTCTTCGATTTCCTGATAGCAATTTGGCCAAAAGAAATTAGTCAACACCCTCTGCTTAGTTTTACACGAGCCTAAATGCCCTGACACAGAATCATGACACAGGTTTAGAATCGCTGCCCTAAATTTCTTTGGCACGCACAACTGCATCCTGTTTTGGTTACGCTTAGAATCCGATATTCGAATTAACCGCTCATTTTTTATCTTAAATTCCTTTCCCGCTTCATTCCTCGCTTTTTCCCAACAATTTTTCAACGTGTCACACGCAGTTTGCTCTTTTTGAAACTCTTCAGCTGAAACCCCGATTAATGGACACCTGTCTGTTTCTTTTAACACAGGAAGAACAACTTTATTTTCTGCACTAGTCTCCTCTAACGACTCGCTTATCAAACCCGGTTCCTCCTCAAAATTCTGAATTTTTTTCTGAGTTGGCTTTTCATTATTTATTTCGGAGTGCGCACTCTTAATCCTTTCTTGCTCACGTTTCTGACTTCGCGTTATCGCATTAATTGGATAAACAATATTTTTATTGGACTCAATTAACTCTGCGGTTTTATTGCCTAGAAGATATATTCCCTGACTCAAATTAGCCGGTTTTACAGCCGCTTTTGTAATGACCTCTCCGAATTCCCCTTTTAAAACGATTTTCGCCAAAGGTAAACACCTACACGTTTCGTCAAACGGTTGCTTAATCCATACCTGTTCCGGCAGTAAATCCTCAACAGAAATCATATTCCTTTCGCACACGTCAATGTTTGAGCCACTATCTCTCAAGAATTCGCGCTCTTGTCCATTTATTTCTAATTTATCCATATAAGGCTCAAAACCAACACCTAAAATTTCGCCCGCACTTAAGTTATTGATCGGATTTGTTCTGCGATTAGGGTTTTGTGGGCAGTTAGGTCGAATATGGCCCCTTTCCGAGCACAGATAGCACACAATTTTACTATTTCTATCAAAATCACGATCTTTAGATTCGGTTTTATCCCCTTTTAATTTTCCTGAATCTTTTTGTCGCCCTTAGCTGACTCAGCTTTCGGATTACTCCCACCATCATGCTTACCTGACCCGAATTTCTGACCTTCCTTCCCAAATGAATTTCTACCCTTCGTAAAACGCTGAAAAGGCTTATATTCTCTTTTCCCATTCTCCTTTCTAACCGCGTCATACTTGTCGCACTTCTCCGCCAAATCCGAAGCTTTGTTGATTTCTTCCCACACATCTACAAAATGTTGTTTGATTTCGCATGGTACCCTTTTCTTTAACTGCTCCGTGAGCATCAATTCCTTTAATGACTCTAAATCTTTAATTTCTAAAGTCTCAAGCCAGTTATCTAGGTACCCTCTCAAATCGTGAACTAAATCAACCCATAATTCTTCACTTTTTTTGTTGTGCGATTCAAATTTCGTTCTTAGCGCTCGCGCACTCAACCTGAACCTATTCATCAACACTTTTTTTACATGTTGAAAGTTATCAGCCTCTGACTCGTCTAATTTCATAATTATTTGTACGACGTCGCACGGCAATAAAGGGATACGTTGCGACATCCAGTCCTGTTCGCTAACATTTTCTTTACGTGCTAATCTTTCAAATATCGTGAAAAAAAGAGAAATATCCATTTGTTTTGGGTAAAATTTCGGAGCTATGTCCTTTAAATTAATTTTCTTCAAAACCGTCTCTTGAACTAAACTCCCCGACTCTACGCTACTAGTTTCTGCAGCGCTCTGGATTCTGAGTTTCTCAAGTTCAAAATTTCGTTCGGCCTCTTCTTTTCGTAATTCCCATTCGCGCTCTTCTTTTTCTTTTTGTAATTTCAATTCGCGCTCTTCTATTTCTTTTTCTTTTTGCAATTTCGCTTCCCTTTCTTTCTCTTCCAAAATCCCTTCTATTAGCGCCTTCGCTATCCCTTCATCATAATTAGCCGCCTTTTCAATGGCTTCCCTGATTTCTAGTTTTTTGCTTTTTTCTGTTAGCCCCGAAACACCAAATTCATCAGCTAACTCTAACAATACATTTTTAGTATACTTAATGAGAAATGCCATAATTACAAAATACAATTTCACTAATTACTGAAAAAAATGCACATGTAATAAAAACAATAAACAAATCAAATACCATGAAAATATACACAAAAGTAACACTTTGATTATCACCTACGAAATTCTTTAAACACCTTTTCTCTAAACATTAACTACAATATTTACCCAGATACAATAAACAGTACCTATATTTAGTTAAAATAAACAACTAGAGAAAAAAAAAATTCCTAGAATTTTTACCAGTAGGAAAATCAATTAATTTCCAGTATACTCTTATATAAACAGTTACAGTATACCCAATCCTTACGTTACTTTTTAAAAAAGAATTTAGAATTATAATCTTATCGAAACTTTTAAACAACAATTTAAAGTTACCAAGCTCCCCGTTACAATAAACAGAACTTTAACAATAAATTTATCTCTCAAGCATACTTGCCAACATCCTAATTAATATTCCGTAGTCTTGTTAGTCCCGCCCTTTTACTCACACTAATAAATTTTTAGAGTAATATGCTCCAAATGCAGTTACGATTAAATAAGAGGAAAAATACTCTAAAAAGATACCGGTGTGAAAAAGAAGGCGGAGCTAACAATACTACGGAATATTAATTAGTATGTTGGCAAGTATGCTCTCAAGTTAACGCCCCGTTAAGTCATGAAACAAATCCTTTCAACCGCCTTAACTATTAACTTGAATCCGAGATATCCGTGCTTAAAATTTTACACATAAAAACTAAATTCTTACTCTTAAAGCTTCGTAACTACATGCATTGTTACAAAATAAATAAATAAATAAATAAGCAAAAACTATCAACCCACTAACTCAATCTCTGACACTTTGCATATCTAACAATGGAAGAAAACATACCTGAAAAACCTCCTTGATTGACATCTCCAGGGAATTCAGCAGCACAGGCAAGAAACGAAGCACTTTTAATCCTTTCCACGCTATTGTCACAGGCATCAATAATCTACAGTAAGGCTCAGGGATTCCAGTTGTCACCGGGCTCACAGCAAACGTTCTTTTATACTTTTTCACCACACATAGAAGACAGAGTTCGATGTTTTTTTTCCTTAAAACAATATCCCACCGCTGCCACCAATTTATATTTTTAATTAAAGCTGTGGTGATTTTTGGGAGTACACCTCGAAGTACGGGATACGCAAGCATGAGTCCAGTGATGATTTTTGCTATTTTTATTCAAAAACTTAACCAAGAAATGGTTGAAATTCAAATAAATTAAAAATTATTACAAAATGCTCGCCTCCGAGCATCCTTCAAAAACATGCTACACCTTTTTTAGCACCAAGTCTCTCTGTCCTTTTTTTTAGAGTCTCATCCTTCCGAGCACACCTTCGGAGGGGGGAGGGGAATACCCCACACGAAGCACTGATTCGTGGATCGTGATATCACTCTACCCGTGACATCATTTTCGTCCAATCTTGGTCTACCCGAAACTCAGAGAAATGTCGGAATGAATAAAAGCCATCCGTGAAATTGGAAACGAGTGAAGATACCGCTTCCTTTGCAAATATAAATTTTTTTCACACAAAGCAGTTGTCACTCAGACGGCTTTTCATGGCTCCGTCTAGTCTGGTCACACGACCCCTGATCTCTTGGAATATCTGCGACCTTCGCACCAGCACACACTTATGGAAAATCCATTTTAATCCGTGTAATTATGCACTGAATTTAAACGAATCTTTTATTTTCTGGATAAGCGAGAGTCAACAGACGTACTATTATATTTATGTTAAATATTATTAAAAATTTCATCTGTATTTTTAACTATTTGTAAGTGCGACAGTCGAACAATCTTGCACTTTGACTAATGTTCAACAAATAAAAAGTGAAGAGAAACAACTGTCTGTTTAATGACTCTTGCATGATTTTCAAGATATTTGCTTTAAACTTTCTTTTTAGCTTCAGTTCTTTATTTCAGCTGCAGATCACGTGCCTTTATTTGAAATCATACTTATGACCATAAAAGAACCGTTATTGTTATTGTAGCCACGTTATTAATGCTAATCATTTATCTACAAAAAAGACATTTAAAAAGTACAAAAAAGCCAAGCTCAAAGAAAGAGAATGGATTAAAGTTGTGTCTAAAAAGGATGTGATATCAGATTTCCAAGCTTACATTTTAATACTTATTTAATGTTCTTTTTTAACTAAATTTTCACATGTAAATCAAGTGCCTTATGATATGTTGATAGAAATCCTTCTTTCCTGTACTAAATACATCATAGCGTGTTTCTGAAAATTATTTATTTTTATTTATGCATGATGGGCTTGGCGGCCATATTTCAAAAATTTACGTTCATTTGAATTTTTTTATGTATCTCAACAATTATGAGATGAGAATGCACCAAACTAAACACTAATAAAACTTAAATTGATTCATCTTGTGTGCATAACGGAAGCCTTTGCGAAGTTTTTTTATTTTTCCTATTTTAATCTGAATATTTCAGTCTCTGTTGAATGGAATAACCATATTATTTTTACGAGATATTTATTCCAATAAGCTAAATTTAAATTGGGTAAATATAACAGAGGGGGGGGGGGGAGATTTTCTGTGCTTTATTTCCCTTCATATTTTTATGTTAATTCAAATTCTCATATTCATTTATTCCCGTCATTTTTAGGATGGAAGTGCACCAAACTTAATACGAAATACTTATAAGATATCAAGTTGATTGAACTTGTGTAACGCACACTTTTGCGATGTTTTCACTCGCAATTTTTGTTATCGGAGTATTTCAGTCTCCGTTGAATGGAATAACCAAATTAATTTTATTTGAAATATTTATTTTCAGAAGCTTCCTTCAAATTGTGTGAATGCTTATTCATATTTTGAAAGATGGCCGCCAAGCCCATCATGCATAAATAAAAATAAATAATTTTCAGAAACACGCTATGATGTATTTAGTACAGGAAAGAAGGATTTCTATCAACATATCATAAGGCACTTGATTTACATGTGAAAATTTAGTTAAAAAAGAACATTAAATAAGTATTAAAATGTAAGCTTGGAAATCTGATATCACATCCTTTTTAGACACAACTTTAATCCATTCTCTTTCTTTGAGCTTGGCTTTTTTGTACTTTTTAAATGTCTTTTTTGTAGATATCATTATTTTTTCTTAATGGTCTTTACTTGATTTCACATGACATTTTTGAGATATTATATAATACACCGTAAATAGGAAATATGTTAATATGTCATATCAATAAGTGCATCGCAGTTCCTGGACTTCATCTTAGCTTTCATATAATGTTGATGAAAGGCACATTTTTTCTTCGTATAAGTTTTCCAGAAATTCTAGTTGCTGGACATTATTCTTAAAATTTCTAGACAATTAATAGATATTAGACATGGGTAATAGGTATAGATATTGCAACAAATAATATGTATATATGTAATAGATAAAATAAATTATGTATTATTGATGAAATTAATTCTTGTGGTACTTTAAACTGGTCGACAATTTTTTGCTTTACTATATAGTACTTTACTATAATTATAGAGTGAGCATTAACCGTTAATTCTTTTGTAAAACAATAGGTAAAGATCTTTACTGTTTCTAGGCCATTTTTTTAGTTTATATATTTGTGAATCGTTGGCCATGATCCATGAATCTTCTATACGAATTAAAGATTTATAATGGCCTCTTTGTGCATCTATTCCTTCATGAAATATTGCAGATTTAACGACATATTTATCACTGTTGAACTTTACTATAGTATTAGGTACACCAGTAATGTTTATTATTTTTTTGCCTCCTGTTTCATTCCATATCATTATTTGGCATATAATAATTTGAGCGGGAGTCACGATTTCTGATTTTATTGAGCAAACATCATTGCATTCTTCGCATCGCACTTGGTTGTCTGCGGTTTCCCATTGACTCAAATCTTTAATCATCTTCCTGATGTGAATGGATTTAGAAATTCTATCACTGTACAAACGAACTATATTTGCTTTATCACTTTGTGTAGCAGTGTATCCGCAGTCTGGATTTCGACATTTTTTAGTATTTAAAATTTCATTTGATGTTAAAACATCCAGGAATTCATTTTTATTTATAAGCGCTGTTAAAAATTCTTCTGCATCTTGTTGTTGATTGTTGATAAAGGGTAAGCCTAGTTCTTTTCTAAGATCCATAGTGTTTATTGTAGTGTTTCCTTCGAGGTGTTTTCCACCTAACATCTTTAACGTTTTGCAAACAGAATTTTCATGACTGAGATTTAAGATTATTTCTGGGAAACTAAATATACATTGGCATACAGAATTTGCATAGCACGACACTCCGTCACCGTTTGAATAACCAGGAGGCATTTTTTCGCCAATATCTTCTTTATTTGCAACATTTTCAATAGCTTGTATTTCTTCTAATGAGCGAGATTTTATGTTATACCAAACGTGATCTTTCTTCTTACATTTTAATGATCTGGTAATTTTTATGATATCCAAATCTGGTCGATATTTTGTTCTTAATCTGTTGTATTCTTGTATAGATTTATTGTATGCAGTAACGCTTTTAGGATCAAAATTTATTATATGAAGAGAATTTAAATTTGTAACTCTTGATAAAGCTACATAACTTTGTCCATGTGTAAATATGCTGTTGCCAATGTCTATTAAACATGATGATAAACTTAAACCTTGACTTTTATGAATGGTCATTCCGTAAGCTAAAGATATAGGAAACTGTTTACGATAAACATATATTTTTGATAGAATTTCAAATTTACTAATTACTGGTTCAATCTTATGAATTTCTTTATTAAACTGTATATCAATGCTTTTCACTTCCCCCTTAGCATCTTGAAGAAAATTTATAATTGTACCTACAGCTCCGTTTACCAGGCCCAATGTAACATCAATATTACGTCTCAGCATTATTTTCGCTCCATTTTTAACTTCAATTTTTCTATCTAATCCTGCTGTTCGAGAGTTATCTTCTTCATATGAAATTAATTTTTTCAAAGCTCGATGTTTCAAAGATTTTTCACATTCGATATCATCCTTAGCATTTAAAACTATTATATTTCCAGGAATTAACTCAAGCATTTTCTTGTTAATGTCATTACATTGAGCTCTAGTTGGTACTAGGCATATAGTATCGTTTGGCAAGTGCTGAATATAATTACAAAGTTCTATTAATTTATCAGAGCTGGAAACGGTTTTAAAATTTATTTGCTTTTTATTCAAAATTCTTACATCACTTTCACTTATTATGCCTAATCGAATTCGTGATAAAAGATCTATAAATGTTTGATCATCTTTTTGCCTCATATTGATAGTGAGCTCGTCATAAGAAAATAATTCTTTCCAAATATTGGTAGCATACAGGCATGATAAATATTTGTCCATTTCTGATTTCTTTAATTCTATGAATGGTGCATGTTCCATAACTGGAGGGAGTTGTAATAAATCACCAAAGAGTAATATGTGGATTTTGCCAAACCATCCATCGTCCTCAAAAGTTGTATTAAAAATTTCTGAAAGCCTGAGATGAACGTACATTAATGTTATGTTAGAAACCATAGAAATCTCATCAATTATTATTAACACAACATTTTTTAGATCACATCTTAAAATCTGCAATATGTCATCGTTCAAGCTTTTATAACGTTCTGCACCCCCATGCTCTATTGGTAATTGCAATAACCTGTGGATTGTTAATCCATTTATATTAAATGCTGCAATTCCTGTTGGTGCACACACAGCTACTTCTTTTTGTAAGTTTTTCTTCGTCCACATTCTTAAAATTCTTATAAGAAAGGACTTACCGGTGCCTCCTACTCCAGATACGAAGTGTCTTAATACTGTATTTCTGTCTTGAAGATGTTTTGTTACATAATCAAAAATTCTTTTTTGATCCTTGTTCATTTTATCTAATAAATTTTTGAGATCATCTTTTTCAATGACTTGCACATTATGAAATTCGTTCATAGCTCCGGCTGCTTCAATTTTATTGAATTCGTCGGTTTTATTCTGGTTTACATTATTTGTGTCACTCGAATTATTTTGTACCAATTTATCTACAAAATTTCTCACTTCCTCTCTAGCAGTGTGTATTTCTTGTATTTTTTCATGGTGTTGCAATGCTAAAATCAAGTCATTTTTGCAAGCATCAAATGCTTCTGTGTAAGATTTATATCCACTTTTTAAGTTGTCTAACCTACGCCATGGTTTAAATAATAAAAGGAGCGAATAAAAGTAATCTTCTGGATTTTGCTGCACATTAAATATTTTATGACTAACTAAGCAGTCCATTTTCCTTTTCTTTATAAATCCGTATTTGAACTTATAAGATAAGGATTCATTTTTCATTTCTTTAACTATGTCGTAACACTTGACAAAATCGTATAAACATACATTCTCCAATTCTTGTGGACGTGCGGGATAGTGGTCATCAACTAAGGAAGATTCAAATATGGCGGTTGAATTTTCATCTAATTCCTGCATTTTTTTGTAATTTTTTACCTTTCTTTGCCGATTTTTGTAAATGTTTACATACTTAATGACTGTGTTTCTGTCTTTCCCATAAAGAGGAATACCTAACAAAGTATCAGCAGCTTCTAATGCGCCGCATTCTCGGCTATTCAAACTTCGCATTGCAATATTCCACAAACGCAATCTGAGAGATTTGTTCGAATTAATATCACTAAAAACATCAACATTGAAACTTTTTTCTGCCTTTGTTTGGTATTTTGTTATATAGTGAGTTAGTATTGCGGATTTTTCACAGATGACTTGCAAATCCATATTGCCCTCCCATGCTAGTAAAATTGCTGCATTGTAATCATTAATATACCCTTCATCCTTTGTCCGTGGTAAATCGTACAGTCTACTGCCAGGCCTCAGGTTTCTTCGACCATAAATAGATGCGGCTACTGTACGAATAGTCAATGTTTTTGTTTCAGTACGCGGAAATCCAAATCTACATGTTCTCACGCTCCCTTTTTTTGTTTTTTTCAAACGCAAACAATAACTGTTATGGTAATGGGTTTGAAAGCGTGTCACTCGATCGTGCAATGTAGGAAACAATTTTACATCTGGAATTGCACATGTAACATACTTAGAAATAAAATCTGCAATCTCATCATTTGTTGATATACCAATTACAGGAGAATTTTTAACCCATAATAAAATATGAAAATGTTGAACTCCCCGAGATTGGTATTCACGGCGCCAAACATAATGTATAACTTCACCCAATGGTCCATTTTTGTTGCTTATAAATTCCATGAAAGCTTTAAATTTATTATCAATGAAACGTGATGTAGACACCGGATCCATTGCTATTAGGGCTGATGTAGATTTCCCTTTAGATTTTTGTAAGTTAACTTCTCTTAAGTAAGCATCTAAATCTTTCCAATTGTATTCTCCCGGACTTAAAGTTAGAAAGAAAGTGGCTGGGCCATATGCCATAATCATTGTATTAATTTCAGCTCGTGGTTTATACCAAAACGATGGTGAATTCCTCAGTCTTGCAAATATCGACTTTAAGGAGCCATCTATTTCTTTATCGTGTATCATTTGCATATATTCTTTGGCTGTAAGCTTTTCTGTTGTAGTGTTCATTTTTTGATATATACCTGCAGCTAGTTGTCGTACGTTTGTCAAATTTAATAAAAAGAACAAATATTGCATATTCAATCTATATCTACTATCACAAGACATCATACGCAACTTACTGTATTCGTATACACTCAGTTTAGTAATCCTCATTTCATTCATACCGTTCATTCCTGTAGGATATAAATCGGGAAAACATTTTACATCTAATTCTAAATCTCTATTATCTATACAATCCGCATCCACTTTTAATAGTTGATATAATTCTTTGGCTGTTTTATTAATTTTTTCTTCATTTATGGAATTAATTGTGAAATGTTGATAGTATTCATCATTGAAGTCTTTTTGTGTCAGCATTGCCCGACAATCAAACTTTATGTTTATAACTTTTTTCCCATTGTAACTATCAAAATCCCTTTCTTGAAATAAATCAGTTTTTTTCTTAGATAAATTATTAGGATTATTTTTATTATTAAGGTTTTTTTCAGGAAATTCAGCGTGAGGGGTTTCTGAATTTTCATTGAACTGGGAATTTACATCATCTAACTCATCAAGAAGATCATTCGCGCAATTAGGTAAAACTATGCTTTGGTAAAGATTATTATTTTTCTTTAACCAAATTAATGCATTGTACACATTTGTAATGTTAACTAAACTCTCCCAAAGAGTTCGTTGTTTTGTCGGAACACCACGTACTATTACATACATATCTTGTTGTGGAATTATACACTGTTGAGGTTTAGGTAATCTCGCCAAAGTTTTTTCTAATGGTAATGGAAGATGAAATGTTCTTCCAACTACTTGACGATTTAAAAATGCCGAAGGCTTATTATTTTCTGATATTGTACCCATTTTTGTAACAACCTGAAAAGCTTTTGCTCTCTGTATTAATAATTTTTCATAACTGTTTAGAATAGCAATTTCATTTGGTACTGGATGTACATACAAATTATTTATTAGGCACGTCGGTGGCATTTTCATATTTCGGAAATATTTTAAACAATAACTACAAATGAATTCGTTTGGCAAACTAAAATTTTTTACGTGTGCGGTTAATTGTTCCCATATGTCACCTTCCAAGGGCATTCTAAGTTTAATTATGGTTTGTAAATCACGTTTAAAACAGAATTTTTGACAGGAGATGCAGACTTTCTTAGGTGTATCTAAGATTTTTTTTTTCATCAGCTCTATGATGCCCTTGTATTTATGAAGAATTTCATCTTCGTTTGTGTACTTTTCACAATGTACTGCAAAACTACTTCCGCTTCGTTTGTATTTTTTCCCATATGTTCTTAAAATTTTTATATCCAAGTTATGTATAGCATTTTCTATCTCATTTATGAATTTATTTGAACTCTTTATATCATAAAGCAAATTCAATATACCTCGTAAAAAAGGATAATGAGGCGATAAACTTCTTAAAAATTGCATATCTGTAATTTCAGGATTTTGTATATCACACGTTAGGGGATGACCCATTTTATTGCTATGAGTAGCACTTATGCTGTACATATCAATGTGACTGATAAATTTTAATGAATGAAATAGTTTATTTGAACATATATTCTTCATAATAAATTTTAAACGACGATATATCCTTTCGTGATCATTTATGTTACATATTTTAGGATTGCATTTCCATTTTTTGTCGACCTTGCTACCAACACTTGGAGGTTGAAATAAATTGTAACATTTACCATCTGTGTGTATTTGCATAGGAAAAGCATTATCATTAAATTTTGTGTATGTCGGTTCCCCAAAAAAATGGTTCTGAAGTATATGAATGCAACGATACACCTGTTAATGCTGCATATTTTTCTTTTAAACATTGACTCAAATTGGATTTTGCAAGTACCACTTCAATTTTGGATCTAATTCGGTGAAGCTTTGATCTTAAATTCAGAACATATTTTTTTCGAGAAGCTACAGCCCATTTAATCATATTTTCTGATTCAATATAAGCATTATTCAATGTTAACTTATTTTCGACAGCCATCTTTTTCGCTAAAGCTTCTTTGTGTTGTTCTGTAGTTATCATACAAGACAGATTTGTTTTGGTGATTTCTCTAGGCCCAAGTGATCGTTGAGTAGTTATTTTTGTGCCGTTAAATTTCCTACGTTTCTTAACCAAAAACTCATTTTCTATGCTGCTAAGTCTCTTATTATTTTTAATTCGACAATTTTTTGAATATTTCAATTGCATTCGGTTTTTGATTGGCGACGGATTTTCAGCATATATTTTTTTCCCCTTTTGTTTCAAAGTTTTACTATTTTTCCTATAATACATTTTATTGTACTCTTTGGCTAAATTTTTTTTTCTGTTACTTAGGAATTTATCTGCTGTGTGGCTTGTTGAAGTGTTTGATTTTTTATTTTTATGAGTTAAATGGCGAGATTTTTGCGCATTATTTTTGTAATAGTTCTGCATATAAAGTCGTTTTAATGCTTTTTTTGATGTCATATTAAAATGTAAGATGTTACACAAGTAAAAAAAACAAGTAAAGGACTATTAGATAACTATGGAAAATAATAGCATAATATAGCGAGCAATACCTTAATATACTGCGTACATCAAAATGCTTCAGCCGTTAGTGAAATGACATTATTCGTCTTTCTTCAGTAATGTGAAACTCAAAATTGAAATTTATATACAACAAATCTGTTGCCATTGGGCAAACAAAAACATCACGTTTCTTCAAACCACGGCCCTACTAGATCACTCTATGTGATTGTGTGATTTTAATAAAAATTGTATTTCTTTTTCCCATTGTTTAATGGTGTTTTCCATTTCCTGCGGCTTATTTCTGTTGAGCTATCTAAATGATAGACCAGATTGTTTCTGCCTTAAAGGTTGTCTGAGTGAGTAATGCTGACCGGGATGTCGGCCTGGATAGCTCAATTGGTAGAGCCTTGACCTTGTAAGTCAAAGATCCGGGGTTCGAGTCCCGGTCCAGGCATTATTTTCACTCAGTCGGAAAAATAAAATTTCAATAAACAATCAAATATTGCCTAATTTCCCATAATGTAGCTCTAGTGCAATGTAAAATACACTCAAATCAATAAGAAACAAATGAACCAATCAAATCTCTCCATACTGCGTCATAATAGAATTGTTAAGTAATGTTTACAAGGTTAGGCAGTTTGTCGCTACGGAAGTTCGCCAAGCAGAAAGTGAACCTCTGTTCTACGGATCAACCAAATCCGCTGTTCACCGGCTACTTTAATTCTCGGATTTGCTGATCCATGGTTTAATCCGAGTGTTAAGAAGTTGGTGAATAAGGTCCTAAGTGTACCTTTTTTATATAGGCATCACTGCTAGCGCTCGATTAATTTGTTACCAGTAGAAAGTGTTCTTTGAAGACAAACCATTAATAGATAGAAGGAAGTAGAAATTTTTATGCATCATAATTATCAATGCCAGATTGAAAGATATTAAAATTGGATACCATATCGTGTACTGACTTTCTTATTCTAAGGTATGAAAAATATTCAAAAATAAGCAATTCAAGCTACAAATTTGAAAGAAATGTTATTCAAAAATGTACAAAATAATAAAAGCAAAGATTGTTTGGTTAAAAAAATAACCTATAAAAAGAAAAAGCAGTTCAATTTGAAATTAATATTTTTCGGGTAAACTGAGATGAAGCAATTTCATATTTGGCGATTTATGTCTCTTTGGCGATATTTAACAGTTTTTCAGCAATTAAGATAGGAAATTTTGATTTTTAAAAGCTAAATTTTATAAAAGTTTCTAGATTAAGTAATTGTCTATCTGAAAAACCAGTTTTCAAAGAATTCTGCACATTTATGAATTCTCTAGCTTGTTTTAAAAAAAATTTCTTGAAGAAGAAATTTTTTCAAAAAGTTGTCAAAACATCTAATTTTACGCTAAATTGAAAATGTTCCCATTTTTTTACTTATTAACTTAGAAACTTCGTTTTTATCTCAAATTAAAGATCTCGTTGATACGAATATTTTACTTTTTGTTTCATTTTACTGCGATATTTGGTTCGTCCAATATTTAAAACTTTACGGAAAAAAAAATTGCCGATTTAACATGGGAAAGTTGGTTTCTGTATAATAAGCATTTAACGATCTTGGGTCGATTTTATTATTGGCGCGTTCTGCTTTGTGTTAGTGGTAGTTTGTTTATTTTGCTTTTCTCTGGGCTTGGCTTGGCAAAACGACCGTTTCTGCTTGATTAATGTCACAGCCATCGAGAACTTCCGATCTAACCCCTTGTGATTTTTTCCCTATGGGGTTACATTAAAGACAAAGTGTCCGTGCATTCACTTTCTCGGGACTTACAGCAACTGATGCAGCGGATAACTAATAAAGTTCTAAAATCATGAACAAAGTCTATTCCATCACGAGTATGGCAGAATCTGAAATACCACACAGATGTTTGTCGTGTCACCGGAGAGGCACACATGGATCATCTATAGCATAGGTTCCCAACCTTTTTTGAACTGGCGCCCCCTTTTCTAGTGAATATTTCAGTACCGCCCCCCTCCCACTCCAGAGAAATAAGAGCGTATTTTTTTAAATTCTTGTTTTCACCATGCATTATGCATGGTGAAAACAAGAATAAAAAAATAAAAAAAAATACTAATAGATAGAATATTGTTGGAATTGAAACGCTACTGAATTTCTTCTTTATTTAAAAGAGAGGAATACAAGTTTTAGCTTACCTGTTATAAGGACAGGCAGGTGTTTTGATGATACGAAGTAATCCATAATAAACTATTGCTTTCTAAATTGACAGTTTCAGAGAACAATCAAAACGCATACTTAATTATATTAAAAAATAGTTTTATTAAAATTTAAAGACATCGAATTTCTAACTTAACTAATGAGAAGGCTGAATTTGATGCATTTTAAGGAGCTTGTTAATATCAGGCTCGATTTTACTTAAAAACAATCGTAAGTCGCCGCGTTCAGTAACATGGAGCCGATTTCTCTTTTTCGTTAACAATGTTGCTACATCACTAAATCCACGTTCTGCTAAATATGAAGATGGGAATGCTATCAGAAATCGTTGAACAATCGACCATAATCCTGAATACAGTTGCGAAATCAACTTCTGCAGCCAAAAGTTTTGGTAGATATTCTTGAATTTAATTTTTAATTCCTCATTTGTCGTCAGTTCTAATAATAGTTCTTCTTCTAACTGAGATGAACTAATCTTTTTTAGACTATATTTGGTTAATCTTCCAACGCCCCTCCGTGCCATATCAACGCCCCCTAATTTTCTCTGGGTCTTTTACCGCCCCCCTGAAAGTCTCAAACGCCCACAAGGGGGCGTTATCGCCCACGTTGGGAACCTATGATCTATAGAAACGTGGATAATAATAATTTCACTGTAAATTTGAATTATCAAAATAAAGTAATTACAGCATTGACAGGTATGCTTTCTTTTTATCCCTTTCAGTATGAAACACCCTGTATATAATTGTTAAGAAAGAATTAGTAACATATTTTTTTTCTTCTTTTTTATCATAGCACCGCGAGAAGTCGCAAAATTATGCTATAAACTGTAGTCACAGGAAGAAAATCGTAAAAAGTTACAATTATAATTATAATAAATTTAGCAATAAACAATTTCAATAAGCTTAATTAGTAATTAATTAATAATTTACTAATTACGATTATAATTTTCTAATTCTTATTTTATAATTTAAGGACTTTCGTCCTTAGTGAAATTTGGTAATTTCTTGTTAACGGCCCTCTTCACTTACCGTCGCCGGAAGCCCGAGCCAATGTTATTCTATGGGGAAATTTTCTTTACAAATAACTTATTAACTAATGCATATTTTTTAATTCTGTTTTCACATTCAGAAAATTCCCAACTGTTAAATTGACGGACCTTTTTTAAAAATGTATTTTTTTTTTTTAATTTTTAATATTTTATTTCGAAATTGCAAAATGAAAAAAAATTCACATATTGAAAATTCGTATTTTGCAGCTTCAAAATAAAATATTAAAAATTAAAAAAAAAAAAATTTTTTTAGAAAAGGTGCGTCAATTTAACAGCTGGGTACTTTCAGAATGTGAAAACAGAATTAAAAAATATGCATTAGTTAATAAGTTATTTGTAAAGAAAAATTTCCCATAGAATAACATTAGTTTCGGCTTCCGGCGGCGGTGAGTGAAGAGGGCCTTTAAAGGATAACTCTCCCCCCACCTCCGAAAAACTACCAAATCATGCTCAAAACTTTTAGCCAAATTATGTTTAATCCTTTATATGAATCAAAACGATTTTATAATAAATTTAAATAATGAATAATTTTTTTTTAATAAATAACAAATTAAATTTCAGGAAAACCAGTTACGAATTACGATAATGAATATAACGATAATCTTGCAATAATAGAGATCCCTTATTCAAATTGAATCATAAACATGTTACATATTCTTGAACGACTATAATACTACGATAAAGCTATTAAACTGTAGATTTATAAACTAGTACGATCATATACAACGTACAACAGCTATATAGGTTCAAGCATCTGATTTAAACTAATTTTATATGCTTCGAAGAATTCCTTCGGGCTTTATCTGACAGATTTTACCTTCGGCTAGTATAAGCTATAAAACGCCTTAGTTGAGCAAGTGTGGAAACAACTCGGATATATTAAATTTTTAATATTTTATTTTTATTTATTTATTTATTTTTACAATAAAGGGCATGAAAGTTCAATCAGTTATTTTCAAAGTCGAAAAATATTATGCTTTTTAATTTAAACCAGGGGATATTTTCGAAACTGTTGAGTTTTGTGTAGCAAGTTTTTCATGAGTTTTGGAGAAATATTTCGAACTATTTTATTACTAGGGATAAAATGAATATCTATTATTAATACTACAAGTCGGTGTTCTCCTGCCTAGAGCTCACTATTACGCTATTTCGAAAAGAACCTATTTCCAAATTTGCCGTATTCGCCAAATCAAAAACAGTGGCCAAATGTTGTGATAAATAGCCAATAATGAAACTAGTTGTATAGGTTAGAGCCCCAAAATAAAATAATAGGTGCATCACCGCCATTTTTTTTGCCTCCGAAGAGGCCAGCATTCCCGCATGGCGTCCTTATCGCTTTCATAATGGTTTTAAGAAATCTTAATCTGAAGCTAATCCGGTCAAGATAAGAGCAATAAGCAACAATAATATTCCTAAAAACACATTTTTTTTCACAGTACATTCTAAGGCCGTCATTTTATTCTGAGGATATCCTATGGATGTACTGGGGTAGGGCGGTTTCTGTTTCTTTTACAAAATGTCGCCAAAACTCTAACACACAGTAACAGAAGGTCTGTGAACAAACACATTATATTTACTTCTTGAATGATTATAGCAGTTTATCGCTAAACAAACTTCCATATCATATTTTACTTAGCTAAAATTATGAAATATAATAAAACAAGTTACTCTAAAGTAACGTAAGACGATACAAAAACTATGTTTATCGTTTGTTTATCAGAGAAACGCGCTGGGTACATGTGGCAACCCTAAGGCAACAAAATGCCTGATGCGCCAGCTCGTATATATAGGAGCCTTACTATAGGTGGATTCTGCTCAGTTTCCCATTACATATGTCACGAATATTACTCAGTGACACATATTATCCATAATGAAGAGAGGATTTCATTCCCTAACGAGTCAAGCGGTACAATGCAGTCCTTTATTTGAAACTCTTGGACATCTTGCAGGTTGGTTATTTCAAGTCCTTAGGTCTAAGCAGGCGGCAACATATATCCTCGTAAGCCGAGTACGAAGGCTATCGCGTTTTTGCCCATTACACTGTGGAGCCGCAAACTGTCCCTTCTTCTGGGGTTGCTATTTAACGTAAGTTAATTAGGCAAGATAACACACGAAGAGGCCTCATCAGTGATGCCAGATGGTCGAAAATTATTTCCCCAAACAGGTCTTCAAATTTCCCCAAATCAAGTTTTTTTTTTCTTTTTCGAAAAAGTCCCCAACTTGATTTCTACTGAAAAGGGGAAAAAAATATCAAAAAACAAAAAAAATATCAAGCAGATTTTTCTAAGATGTAAAAGCTCAGATTTTTCCCCAAATGAAGGCAATTTTTGAAAAAAATCCCCAAATAACAATAAAGCTATTGAAAGTCTCTAGTCGTAGGAATAAATCTACGTTGCCAACATTGACAGAAAGTTGAAGAACTCCCCAGATTTGTCCCCAAAAATTTTAGAATTTCCCAAAAAAGTCCTCACAAACATTTGGTCCCCAAAATTGTCCCCAGAAGCCTCAAAAATCGCCAAATTGGGAACAAAATTCCCAATCTGGCATCACTGGGCCTCATTTTTCGCGTGTTCTCTCTTAAATATTGCTCATTTTTGGCGCAAACCTACACTCCTCCTCTGCTTAATCATTGGCTATTACTTTAATGATTGACAGTTTAGCTTAGCCCCGGATATCCAATATTAATTAATATGCATTACCTAACCACAAGTAAAGGAGAATAGCATACTACTCAGCACTTTTTATTCTCAAATCTGTCCAATTTTCTGACTTTTGTGTTATCAACGTGCATTCTCATAAACCTGATTTTACTGGGGAACCTTTAGAATTAATTTCAAGTTAAGAATTTTTATTGGGATTTCCTTTAAGTTATCACTCAATATTAATTTTAAATATTAAAATAATAATTTAAAATCTTAATTATTTTTATCCTTTCATATATATGTCCTCATAAATATCTTGTACAAGACATACTATATTCATGTTAAGAGAAACGAATTTAACCAATCGCTCGATATAGTAACAGAAAAATATTCCCCACCTAATTAGCTATCCTCTGTTCAGTTCGATACAATTACCACATTCTAATCAATTAATTTATTTTATTGCAGTCAGTTTCGTAGATTAGTTTTCTTGAAATTTCATACTATTTCCGATGAAACGATCCTCAAAATGCAAATTTATATGGAATATCGCTCAATTTTTCTATGTTGATGAAATCTTCAACTTCGAATAACTTAACGGCCCTCTTCACTCACCGCCGCCGGAAGACGAAACTAATGTTATTCTATGGGAATTTTTTCTTTACAAATAACTTATTAACTAATACATATTTTTAAATTCTGTTTTCATATTCTGAAAATTCCCAGCTGTTAAATTGACGCACCTTTTTTAAAAAAATATTTTTTTAATTTTTTATATTTTATTTTGAAGCGGCAAAATACGAATTTTCAATATGTGAATTTTTTTCATTTTGCAATTTCAAAATAAAATATAAAAAAATAAAAAAATACATTTTTAAAAAAGGTCCGTCAATTTAACAGCTGGGAATTTTCAGAATGTGAAAACAGAATTTAAAAATATGTATTAGTTAATAAGTTATTTGTAAAGAAAAATTTCCCATAGAATAACATTAGTTTCGTCTTCCGGCGGCGGTGAGTGAAGAGGGCCCTTAAGGAGTTTCGAAATTGGAATATTTGTAGGCAATGATGTTCAAGCATCGCAAATGTCGTTTTTTAAATGCGGTCTGATATCTTTATGATGAAAGTATTCCTCAAAATGGATATTTATGCGAAAATTTCCCCTATTCTGACATGTTAAATATATCCTAAATTTCGAATAACTTACGAATTTTTTAAATTAGAAAATTCATAGTGAAAGATGTTCATGGCAATATCCTAAATAATATTTTAAAAGTGGTCTAACATCATTACGATGAAAATATCACTCGAAATGGATGTTTATGGGAAATTTTGTCTTATTCTGCAATGTTAGAAAAATCGTGAATTTCAAATAACTTACGTAGTTTACAAAGTTATGTTTATTCTAGAATCACAACTCTTAAGGTTTTGGTTTGACAATTTTACAGCAAAAATATTCCTTTTAATACACGTTTAAGAGAAAACTTGTGCTATTCTTCCATGTTAAGAAAATTGTAAATTTCAAATAACTTACGCAGTTTTCAAATTAGAAAGTTGAAAACGAATAGGCTTTTTTTCAGTGTCATAAGTAATATTTTAAAACTGGTTCGAGTACTCTGGGATTATTTTTTCTCGAGAAACTAACGGACTAGCAAACTAGCAGACCTTACACTGTAAAAAAAAAAAAAAAAAAAAAAAGAAAATCCGACACTTTCCTGGAAAATTTTAGGCAGCTAATGTGCCCAATCTCTAACTCTAATGTTCCTTGAAAATATCAGTAACCATCAAATATACACACATTCAAATTCCTGAAATCAGGAACGTTTCACGTACGAAAACCTGTTATTCTCAGGGACCTGCCCCAAACTTATTAAAACTAGGAACGTATCCGATATATAAGAGAAACGTTTCTGAATTTTCTTACAGTGTACAGACGGACACCAAATCAATTTTGCCCTTTTTTGGATTACTCAGACCTCAAAACGTGTAAAACAGTCAAAAACTCAAGTTAAAAATTTTCACAATTACCTAAACATTTTCTAATTTCAATATTTTTAAAAGATCAATTAAATTTTAAAAAACTGAAAATGCCTCAGTATCGGTCAAAGTATTTACCGCTCCCCATAAAAGCTTAAACGCTCACTAGTGGACGGTAGGGAACTAGTTGACTGACTACCAATGATGTAGAATACCGAATTTGGACTTCTTGATAACACCAGTTAAATAATCATGCTAGTAACAGACACCATCATGTTGGTAAAGAAAAACCATCTTTTTTTTTTTTGTTGTTGTTGTTGAATGGACCTCAAAACATGTAATTTTTTCAAAAACTCAGTTTCAAAAAATTCGACTGTAAAACAATTTATTCTTCACCATGCATGTGTAAGAGAAAGTAAAAACCTAAACGAAAAAACATACGTATGTTAAAATTCGTTAATATTGACTTGTAAATGTCAGGAGAATTAAAAATCATAAATCTTCTTTCAAATGAAATTCTTGCAGATGCTATCGTAATAAGGAAATTATTAAGAGTCTGCTCTGGATAATTTTCCGGTATTTCTACTTTCAGCCTTCGCCTGGAATCTTATAATTAATATTCCAGAGAGGAAGGCTGGAAGATCGAAGATGAAGGTTTTTTTTTTTTCTAGCTCGGAAATGGAAGGGCGCAAATAGCCAGGATAAATAAAGATGAAACCTAGGTAGTAGTAATCGGATTCGGTTAAATTTCAGTTTCAGCAGCGACAATGAGGGATATTTAACCTTTTTGAAATGATAAAAATGTAAATAAATATATATCGCAGACGATTAAATGTGTCAATACAATTTAGCTCTTAATATTTTCGAACTTATGTTGATATTTGATAGGTTATAGAAATATTTTAAAGTATATATAAATATAATGAATCAAATTCGACATTTTGTTTTATTTATTTATTTGTACCCAGTGATTCAAAATAAATGTTATAGCATTTATCTCTTAAATTTAACCTTAAAAACATACTTCCCGTTACAAAATTGGTACAAATCAAGAATAGATTTCACATATGACATTTTATGCATAAGGGGCTGTATACATATCAAAATACAAATTTATTTTTTATACAGTCCCTCCTTTCCTATGACTTTGAACATTGTCTTAAAAAAAAAAAAAAATGCATATTTCTAAGTGAAAAATTCGCTAATTTATAGTATTTTTCACCATATCTTAAGGGGTTGTTTGAAAAGACAAATTGCAATTACATTACGCGCCTTATAATTTCATTTACGATTGCTATGCCTAAATTTCGCATCCTTATTTCTGTACTGATAAGTATAAAGGATTTAAGTATAAAAATATCGATTTTGAGTTAAGTACATAGTCAGACCCAGAAAAAAATTCTCTATCGATTGGTATAAATGTTTTAAATCCATGTCATTTAGTCTTTGAGAAAATCTATTGGTAAAAAAAGATTCAAGTGAGAAATTTAGCATTAATCTTCGTATGAAATATTTAATTCATTTTTTTTCCCTTTATTAAATGAAGGTTGACAATCACTGAACGGAATAAAGGGTATAAATCAACATAATCCCTTTTTCCTAATCGATTCTTCTGACTAGTTTTTAGTTAGTTTAACTTTATTTTTCGTCTCCTGAAAAATCAAGAATATGGACTTAAATCCTTTATACTTATCAGTACAGATTTATCCTTCTCTCTCTCTCTTTTTTTTTTTTTTTTTTTTTTTTTAATCTTGCATTTTACCTAACAAAATTTGCATACTCATAATTCAAGAATTTTTTTCTTTGTTACATAGTTAAAAGTACAGAGATTTATGCGAAAGAGAATCAGAAAGTCTTTGCTCCTATTTTTTATTAGTCAAAATAAGGTACATATAGGTAATTACAAATATAAGGAAAGGGCATGTTTACAAACAAACGCTCTGTCATTCAATCTTTTCCACTCACTAGCCGCTATCACATGAAGTTCCGTATAAACGGCATTAGCACATAGTAACTAATAAGCAGGTTTTTCATGCGGTAAACCGGTGAAAAGCTACCCTTTGATGCTTTTGCCGCACGTATATTCTTCAATCACGCATTTTCGACTGTTAAAGTCACATACGCTAGTCTTTAGAATTAAGTCCTCCAATCAGAGAATCGCGATTCCAGAGTATCACCTATCCTCATTCCTTTCAAACCTCCGAAAGTCGAATTTTCGCCAAATGTTGCGCTCGTTGTTTACATTTGTGGATTTCGTATATGCTGAAAAATAACCCTTGACTGAGCACAAGAAAGTTGTTCGGTAGGTTTGAGATTCAATAGATTATACTTCAGAATATATGTTCTTTCGTGTGGTAGCAGCATTAGGTTCAAAAGCCTGTATTGGTAGAAATGCCGATGTTTTGCCCTAAGTAGAATCACAAATAAACAAGTTTGTCCATGTGTGACGTCACCTACGCTTTCCTTATACACACAATCGTATTTACCTTGCACTATTTTTTTCACATAGTTCCCATACCACAACTGAGACATTCGTCCCATCGCAGTATCGAAGCATTTGAGATGCTTCTGTCGCAGGATATAGACTGATTGTAGAATCATCGTCGAAGCGCTGTGTTGGCTTCATCATGACACGGGAATCGCTGTCCTGCCCTATCTTTTTAGCCAAATTACGGTTGTAAATGCGAAGTTAATATATCTGTTCCAAGTAGCGGACTTTTTTTTGGACCAACCGACCTTTTGTGCCGATAGCTTCGCTGTACAGCACTGATGTCAGTTGTTGGATGTACGTTTATGCTTCACACGTTCACAGCATACAAAGACACACAAGGTGTAATCATCAGTGCTGACAATTATTGTCTCACAATGTCACATCTGCGGACTGCCATGAGGCAAAAGCGCCGAGGGATACTCGATGTGGACAACACGGTTATCCTCGACGACAATGCGAAACCACATGTGACAATCAGTACCACCGATAAGCTCCAGTCATGTCACAGGGAGAATCTGGACCGCATACCATACAGTCCGGATCTCGACTCTAATTACTTCCCCGTTTTCGGTTCGCTGAAAAATTTCCTGGCGGGAAAGAGATTCACGTGCAATGAAGAAGCCAAAACAGCAGTTCGATGGTGGTTCCAAAATCAGGAAGACGAATTCTACGAGGCATTTCAAAATTAGTACTCTAATGGGAAAAATGTTTGAATTGGTCGGGCACTTTGTAAAAAAATAGTGTAAGGTACGTATACGTATATTTTTAATTATCTGTATTTACTTTATTCTGGGTAATAAAAAATAAGGGCAAATACTTTCTTATTCACTCTTGTATGCATTACTGATTTGATGCATGCATAAGAAAATTAGAAGAAGTTTTTCAACAATATTTATTGCCGACACTGAAGAGGTTTAATGTTTATCCGAAACTTCTGTCATGTGTTTGTGTGCTTTTAATTAAATGTGTTTTATATATATATATATATATATAAATCTCATTTTAAAAGTTATTTTAATTTTAATATTATTACCTTGCCTTTCTTGTTTTTTTTTTTTTTTTTTTCCGAATTATCTTTTAATTAAATGCTTCAGGGAAGATGAAAATATGAGGGAACTTTTCTTGAATCAGAAATAAAAAAAAAATGTATAAGACTACAAGTACAGAAACATATAACGATGAAGACTGGTATGATACTGAAATTCATTTACATTTAAATGTCAACAGCATCAGAAAAGGATATTAAATATTGCTGTAACTGCAGATATGAAACTAATTATGAGATATGGTAATGTCATTTGCTTTTCCACGTACATTTTTCCCCACATTGATGACTAATTAAAGAAGTAATTAACATTTAATTTTGGACCTTAATCAGAACATCGTACTGCGTTATTTTCTTTTCAGAGATTTATAACTTGTGAAATATAATTGGATATAAGTTGACAATATATAAATATATATAAACAAAAACATTTTATTTCTATTTCAATATACAGGGTGGGCGAAATGTTCTTGACTTATTTTAAACTTAGGGGAATATGGTTTGCACTACAGTGTTATTTATGGTGAAAATTTTGGTTTAAGCAAATAAAATAAAATGTACAAAATTTTGTTCATAGTGGATGTTGTATCTTGTATTTTGTTTAAATAGCATTCAGGGTCTGGCAAAAAAATTACTTTAGCATTTTAGCAAAAATAGACAAGCATTATTTTAGCTTTGTTGAAAGTTAATTAATTCTTTAGATACCACTGATTTCTTTTCTTAGCTTTGTTATCCTCAGTTTTGTTTTCTATTCCTTTTGTTCATTGATGATTTTAACCAAGCATCCATATTTGGGACTTTAAAAATATGAATCAGGGAAACTATGCTTTTATTTTAACAATAGAAAAAGAGGTATTCATATCATATGTGTAAAATGAAAAAGTAATTTAAAAATTAAGTAAAGTGTAGTGATAGATAATCGTGAAATACTAGTGCTAAGAATGCTTCTGTGAAGCAAATTCTGAATTCTGACATATTTTAAATATTTTTGCATTTAAATTCAACTATTCAAAATTGAAAATAAATCCAAATCTATATATATAAAAATGAATGTTTGTCTGTATGTTATTTATAAAATCGTAAACGGCTTGACCGATTTCGATCATTCTTTTTTTGTTTTTTTCCTTATAGGTCAGGGATGGTTTAGGAAAAAAAAAATTTGAAAAAATTCGAATAGTTTTCTTATTATTAATTAAAATATGAAAATAATAACATCCTAATACCTTATAAATAGCCATTAAAATATTAGCTATAATTTAATTGTTGCCAAAAAAAATTTACGAGTTCATTTTCTTTCGACATAAAAATAAATAAACGTGATTAAATAAATAATTTAATTAAACGTGAGCTTTAAAAAATTGTAAAAAAATTAAATTATGTATCTCACAAAAATTGACGTCACTATCGGTTTAAAGATTTCATACGCATTGATAAACTGCTAATGTAGTTAGTTCTATGATTCAACAGAAAATTTAAAAACATGGTTCATAAAAAGTTTTTTTCTTATAATTATTTATATTATTAACTTATCGTGACGTAGTTGAATTATATATTTCTTTTGTGCGTGTGTATATCTGAACTCCTCCTAAACGGCTGGACCGAGTTTAATCAAATTTTTTGTGTGTCTTCAGGTGGATTCGAGAATGGTTTAGATTTACAATTCAGTCCAATTTAAATTGTTTATTTAATTTATCACTTATAAATTGTTGTTGATTTTGGAATGTTTCACATTGGATCCGGCAGACTGCGCTACGATCGTAGTATCGAATATTCAATAATACGCAAGCGAAGTGATGACGTCACTGGCCGTCCGTGGATGCAAGAAAAATATTTCCTATGTTAATCGCCCATTGGATTTTTTGTAAAAAATTACAAAAAAATTTCCCGATTTTAATACCCATATTTGGGTATAGATATGTATTAGTTATCATGTGCATGCGTTAGATTGAGTTGTTTTTGCTGTAAAATTGATAAAATTTGAATTTTTAATCTCAAAACTCTGTCATCCTTGGCGGAAAAAAAAATCGCCATATCATCTGGCGAACATATTTAATTTCTATCAAAAATAATGGTTATTTCAACAACTTATATTAAGAGAGTAATTAATAATATGAAACAATTTCGTACAATACATATTACGAAAATATACATCTGGCATGTATATTTTCGTATTACGTTTTTGATCGCCAAATGCAAAAAACGCCAAGGAAGACAGAGTTTTGAAATTTAAAATTAAAATTTTGTTAATTTGAGAGCAAAATAACTCAATCTAACACATGCATACGATAACTAATACATATCTATACCCAAATACGGGGATTAAAATCGTGAAATAATTTTCCTCGATTTTTAATAATTTTTTACAAAAAATCCAATGGGAGATTAACATAGGAAATCTTTTTCTTGCATCCACTGACGGTCAGTGACGTCTCACTTCGCTTGCGTATATTCCACTGTAATTCCAGTTTGTCCCGACAGTTGGTGCTGCGATCAAATTCAGGAAAATATTTTGTAACTTCGTGTGATTATTGTTATACAAAAAATTGTGTCCTAATTGAAATATTACATCAAGATGTAATTAGTGTTTGAAGAGTTTTGAAGTGTGCATAAAAAACTATACATTTTGCAAATTTAGTGCGGAATTGGAGTGAGTATTTTATATAATTTTCTATCAAATTTACACGCGCGTTGATTAACAACCACCCTAACCTACAAATTTATTTATGTAGCTATTTTATTATATTTTATTTATTTATTTTTTGAATGGAACACCTTTAGTATCGGATCCCTTTGGCAAAATTTGAAATTTGGCACCGAAGTAGCTCCGACGCTTCTCGCCAAGATCTTTAGTTCCACAACTGAGATAGCCATTTCAATTCATCGCAAAAATGGCTTAACCCAGACAGCACATCGCCTCCCCAGGATATCTTCAAGATGTCTTCTGGATGAAAAGACATCCCAGAAACCTCCTTTAGATGTACTGTGGATAAGTTAAGCCTAACTGTGCTGTTAGGGAAAATATTTAAAGTCACCAAAGGGGTTCCATATTTTTGTGCGTGTGTATGTCACTGATATTTTATTTATTTATTTTTTGTATGGAAAATTTGGCACCGAGGTAGCTCGAACGCTTCTCGCCAAGATCTTTAGTTCCACAATTGAGATAGCCATTTCAATTCATCGCAAAAATGGCTTAAAATGTTTAAAGTCACCAATGGGATCCCATACTTTTGTGCGAGTGTATGTAACTGATATTTTATTTATTTATTTTTTGTATGGAACACCTTTAGTATCGGATCCCTTTGGCAAAATTTGAAATTTGACACCGAAGTAGCTCGAACGCTTCTCGCCAAGATCTTTAGTTCCACAATTGAGATAGCCATTTCAATTCATCGCAAAAATGGCTTAAAATGTTTAAAGTCACCAATGGGATCCCATACTTTTGTGCGAGTGTATGTAACTGATATTTTATTTATTTATTTTTTGTATGGAACACCTTTAGTATCGGATCCCTTTGGCAAAATTTGAAATTTGACACCGAAGTAGCTCGAACGCTTCTCGCCAAGATCTTTAGTTCCACAATTGAGATAGCCATTTCAGTTCATCGCAAAAATGGCTTAAAATATTTAAAGTCACCAAAGGGGTCCCATACTTTTGTGCGTGTGTTTGTCCCTGAACTCCTCCTAAACGGCTGGACCGATTTTAATGAAATTTTTTGTGTGTCTTCAGGTGGATTCGAGAATGGTTTAGATTTACAATTCAGTCCAATTTAAATTGTTTATTTAATTGTTAATTATGTCTTTTACGTTATAATCGGAATTCACAGTCACCGTTCACAGAATTCCATACCTGTTTCACTTATATACCACATCCTTACACACTTACAATAAGTTAGTTATTTTTTTCTAGCAAAATATTCTCTAGAAATAATTTATATGACAAAACAACGTTTGTCGGGTCAGCTAGTTACTATATAAATAATGATTCCCAAAAATTTCAGTCCTTTCGCAGTTTTGGCCTGCAAATATTACAATATATATATATATATATATATATATATATATATATATATATATATCTGAGTTATTATATAGAGATATTTTATACAGTTTTAGCATTTTAGCGAAATTCTGACCGACATGTTTTAGCAAAATATGATACCTTTTAGCAAAATGCTAAAAAAAAACTAATGGCAGTTTAAACCCTGATAGCATTTCTTGTAATTTTCCTGTAGCTACCTCAACCACCAGACTTTTCGATTTCTTTTTGTGAGACTATATGAGGGGTAAAATGTATGTGTTCTCATTTAACACATGCATTCCTCATGAAAATAATTGTACCATGAAAAAAAGCAGAATTATATAATCACAAAACACTTCTTAATCTATAAATCTGTAATTCACGTGTTCAATTTCAGTCATAGAATCTAGTCAGGTTGGGAGAGCTTTATATACTTTATTTAGCGATTAAACACAAAAGAGAAATTATTTGCATAATATTAAAGACTGATTCACAAATTATAATTAACTCAGTACTTATTCAGGTGATAATATTGTTTCTCCATAAAGGAGCCAAGATTCAAGAGATGTAAATAAAACATTTTCATGTTCAAGAAAAATACTTCCTGTTTCAGACAGGCCGAAAAACAAACCAACTAAAAAAGTAACATTTTTCAGAGAGAGAAAAAATCACCTCTCATTTGGCAAAGAGCCAAAACTACGAGTCGGGAGGGAAAGCATGAAACGGAACGAAAAGCTACGTTCAAACACCTCATATGCTCACCTCTTATATCTGTGGTTGCAGATACAGTGATCTTGATGCCAATAGGTATTATGTGAGAAATGGGGTTTGAGAAATCAGTTAGTATGACTCAGTGTATTTGCAGAGTACCCTGGTTCAATTTCAGGCTCTGACATTACTAGCGCAGTTAGTATAAAATTTCAACCTTACACTCACATCTCTAATAAATATTCATAGTTGATAAACGACATTTTACCATGTTTTTATTAACTTCGATTCTTGTGTGTTTTTCAGGGACAAATCTTGCAATCGATTTTTAACTAACTTCCCGACTAGTTAGACATTTGAAACTTTCACAGTAGCTCAGAACCCGCTGACAACACAATACTTCGAAGTCAGATTTTCGAATTTTCGAATAGTTTTCTTTTAATTAATTAAAATGTGAAAATGTGCTCCTAATAGCAATAAAAACAGTCATTAAAATATTAGCTATAATTTAATTGTTGCCAAAAAAAATTTACGAGTTCATTTTCTTTCGACCTAAAAATAAATACATTTAATTAAACGTGAGCGTTAAAAAATTGTTAAAAGTTAAATTATGCATTTGGCAAAAATTGAAGTCGTTATCATTTTAAAGATTTTCTACACAATGATAAAGTGCTAATGTAGTTCATGATGCAAATATATGTTGTTCGGAAAGGATTAATATTTTATTTTTAAAACCAACTTTTTTTTTTAATTCAAATTTCCGGTAACTCTTTAACCAATCACATTAGAACGTCCATCTTTGGAATATCGATAATAAGAATTTTCACACCAAAAGTCGCCAAAAAAGTCGCTAAGGGCAAAAAGTTGTCAAATTTGGCGCCAAATCCATTACCTGCCTAATGGAGCTTTTTAATGCGTTTTAAAGAGAAGTTTAAGCTATTTTAAAGCGAAAAAGAGCTAGAAATGCAGAAAATTGACATTTTATCAACTTACTAAGCCTCTTTGAAAGAATTTATACAAAAATAAATACAATTATTTACAATTTCGTAACAATACGCATAGATAAAGTGCTAATGTAGTTAGTTTTATAGCTATGATTCAACAGAAAATTTAAAAACATGGTTTATAAAAAGTTTTTTATCTTATAATTATTTTAATTTCTAATTTGATTTGATTAAACCAAACTTTTTACTGTAAGAAGCATTGCAGTATTCTCGTACGGCAATTACTCGATTTCATATAAAAGTTTATAATAAGTTAAAGACTTTTGATCCGCCCTGTATTTCTAACTGAAAAGCAGTATCAGCATAATCCCATCCAAAATCCCATTAACAAACAAAAAAAAAAAAAAAAAAAAAAAAAAAAAAAAACTTATATTAAAATGCTCCATTACTATATCTATTAACAAACATAATTTTAATTGGAAAATAGATAATTTGTCGAAATCCGTAGTATTATGTGTGCAACGTATGTCATGAGAATGAAAATACATAATTCTTAAAATAGAAACTTTGATAATAAAGGAATTGTTAAAAAAACTACTCTCAATAATTTATCAGTATTTCGATTTTCAGCTTGACAAAAATCTTTTAATTAATAATCCATTGAGAAAGTCTAGAGCAGAGCCTCCTTAAGTAGGCTTAAGGAGGCTCTGGTCTAGAGAATCAAAGACGAAATTACTTTTTTCTTAGTTCGTAAATGGAAGAGTGAAAATAGCTTGGATAAATAATATAAGACGGCAATGGTGATGCTAATCGGATTTGGTTACAGTTAAATCTGAAAGAAGACAATGAACGAGATTAAACATTTCTGTATTCACAGATATAGCAATTGATAACAGCGGATTAAATTGCGAAGAATTAAATTTAGAAGCAATATTTTAAGCTGATTTTTTTTTTTTTTTTTTTTTTTGTATACCTTTGGAAATAAGCGATTAAGGGGACTCTCTACCTATCGTCTCCGAAAGCCGAAGCCAATGTTATTCTATGAGAAATTTTGCCCCATTATAATTCATTAACTAATACATATTTTTAAATTCCGTTTTCATTATCCGAAAATCCACAACTATTAAACAATTTATCGCTTTCTAAAAATTTATTTTATATATTTTTAAGATTTCATTTTTAAGCTCAAAAATAGAAAATTTCACTTTGGGAAAATTCGCATTTTACAACCTCAAAATAAAATATTAAAAATTTTAAAAAATAATTTTTTTAAAGCGATAAATTATTTAATAATTGTGAAGTTTCTGAATGTTAAAACGGAATTTAAAAATATTTATTAGTTAATAAATTATAATGGGGCGAAATTCTCCATAGAATAACATTGGCTCTGGCTTCTGGGGGACGGTAACTGGAGAGGCCTCTTACTATTTTGTTTATTAATTTAATTACTCCAGATTAGAAAAGCACTTGGAATCGTTTTGAGTAATTCTGTAATAAGAGAAGCGTTACGAGCATTCTATTGACAATTTTCTAATACGGTAGGTGACCATAGGTCATAGGTGGTGGTCATAGTTAAGCTTTGAAATTTTTTTATAATTTTCTGGTTGGGTTTATGTGGCTGGACTTTTTTTCGTAAAATTCTACACTTATCTCTTACACATATCAAATATAATTTTCTTTGTAAAATGTAATTTAGATATTTTTATAATACGATTTCAAAATTGTAGCTTGTGGGCCACCTTTGGAGCATCGTGTTCCAAAGGTGGCCCCATACATTGAAAACACCTTTAAAATGTGCTTATAAGACGCTCTTTTGTTACGTTTCATGTTTTTCTTCTTATTAATCTTATCTTTTGCCACAAAAAGACTTTCAACCACATTTTGTGCAAAGTAATTCAGAATTTTTATTCTGGGATTCATTGACTTCTTTTGGAAGATCTCTGATATTCTCAATAGTGTAGAAATTGTTGGTTGGTTGGGTTTTACGTCGCACTAGTGCTGCGCAGTGGGCAATTGGCGACGTAGAAATTGTTGGAGAATAAACGATAATAAGATTTTTTTTTTTAGATATTTAAGCAGAATTTTTGAGAGTTACCCTTATTACATTAATTTCCGTTTGAGTTGGCTCACGTGTTCCAAGCTTGCCCGATATCTGGGCCACCTTGAAAACATGCATAGGGTCGCAATTCGCACGGAATTAAACTTTTTATCTGATAAATATATTAATAATAAAGTTAATGTGGTTAAAGAGAAAGAAATAAGCTTTTAGAAAACATATCATAACTCAAAGTTCTAATAATTTAAACAAATGTAAATTAAATTATCTTCTTAATTGGAAATCAGAACGACAACCCTTCTAAAGTGAAATCACTGCATACAACGGTGGTCGATCAAGATAATCTCTTTAAATTCAAGCACTTACCCTAGAGATACATAATTTACAATGCAATAGAGCCATTTTGTGATTCAAAATAAAATCTTAATCTCCTTTAGGGTTGTAGGCTACCTCAGGAACACTGGCCAACTTTGGTTCACATACCTTATTACGCCTTTTATTATGACAGATTTCTATAATTAAAATTTAAAGATGAAAGGCAAAAAAATCAAATATGATAATTAATTTTTTAGTTCGTTAAATTCAGGATTAATACAGATGAGAATTAAAATCCGATTTTGATGTAATTGGATCTCGAATCCGATTTCGTTGTAATTGGATATTAATTTTGATTTAAAAAAATCTGATAAATATGGTGTGGGGAAGAAATCCACCACAGATTAACAGCCGTTTAATTCAATTCATCTTGTTGTTCCTTGAAAAGCTGTGCCGCAAAAAACCACAAGTCTTGAAATAGCAATATAAATTTTATTATATTTATTTAAAAGGATGTCATCACAAGGAAGTACAGATTCCTATTTAAAATACAGTTCAGGAATCCAATTCCAGAAACTTCCGATAGTCAAGGGAGAGAGAGAGGGCAGCGAAAGATACTACGTCTTTTCTAAACCGTGAAAAAGCAAAAACTGTCCGGGTCTGCTTTTTTTTCTCGCAAGGGAAGAACCCCCGGAAGGGAAGTCATATGCTTGATTTATCTTATTTTCGCCAAAATGAAAGCCAACTTCAGTTCTTTGTTTTAGATAATAAACTAATGTTAATTTTTGAATTTGTAATGACGGTTTATAATTGTATTAACCCCTCAATCGCCAACATTACGCCAAAATGATCGTTTGACGAGAGAAAGGTGACCGTTATGAATTGAAATCATTAATATTGGGTAATTTAAAATAAATTACATCCGGTGTTGCAATAATATAAATTCTGACAATGAGTTTCCTTGATTTATGACTGTTTGAGAACACTTTTTATTTTATAATTACGTTTAATGTCAGAATTTCGTTAGATATTATTATTTTTTATTTTCTTATTATTCCATAAAATAAAGTAATTTTCTATTTAAAAGATAAACATGTTATTTATAATTTAGATATAAAACATATACAATTTAGATTTCTGAATGATGTGTGTTAATGTTTTATGTTAATAAATAATGTAGGTCGTATGTATAATTAAAATTATGTAATTTTTAATGACACCTAAAAAAAACAATTCTTTCTTCAAATGTCTGAGAACAAATTATGTGAATAAATATCACACTTGAAATTTAATTATTTTTATATTGTGATAATGTATTACTTTATCATTAGATTTTGTTTTAATTAAAAACTCAATTAAAATTTAACCAAATATATGTGAACACCTTCACATATTTCTCCCGGCGACCCAGAGAAAAAAAAATCTCTCTCACTCCCTAGTATGTTACATAATCACAATGAAAAACAAATAATACAAGAAACTTGCACAATCAAAAAAAAAAAAATATATCAATGCAATATTCAATTATAAATATACATATGCAGATTATAAATTTGTTTCTTTATGAAACATCTTGGCATATGATGAATTTGCATCATTTCAAAAGTCATTGTGGGCACCACATTTTAAAAAATCTGTTTTCTTTTAGAGTCTGGATCCAGATTTATTTTTATGAAAGCTTTCAAAATAATACTGTTCATCTTTTTATAAAAAATTTCTTTTCAATATGATGTTATGCATTAAAATTATTTTACATCACACTAAAAATATTCAATGTGCATATAATATTGCAACATATCAAATAACATCAATGTTAAACAAAGATAAAAAAAAAACAACACATGAGTACAAGTAAATTAAAAAATGAACACAAAATGAAAAAAATTGTATATACAAACAAGAGAAAATATCACAAAAGTGAAAAATTGTTCGTGCAATTCCGCACAGGAGAGATTGAAAAACGACGTCCATTGGACAGTCAAAAAAAAAATATCTCCCCTTAATCTTGTATGAAGCAACAAGTATATCGACTTTGGCTTATGGCCATTGTCCTAGCGGGATAGGGCGTGTATAAAGACATGACCTGTTAGGGACAGGCCTCCGTCCCCCATCAAAGTCAAAGACTTCTGTAGGGACACCTCGCAAAACTGGGTATATATATGTCAATTGAATTGTATTAAACAATTTTCAAAAGAAGTGTGGGGGGTCTCATCACAATGGAATGCTACTCTCCCGGGTAAATTTTGAACGAGTTAGCATTACCATAGAGGGTAAAATTAAAAATGAAAAGTAAAAATATTTACTAATTAAAATCCTTAGGACTATTAAAATTTAGTGTGATGAGATAAAGATCACCAAAACAACTCACTAAACTCAATGAAGCATTTTAAAAATATAGCACAGTAATAATAATAGGGTAATTGCCACATCTTAAATTTTGAGTTTCAATTTTAAGTTTCTGACTTATTAATAATTTATGCATATAGTATGTAAATAAACAGTATTGTAATCAACTGTTAACCCTATGATACATTAATATATATCAAAATGTAAATATTATTAAACAAGATTTTTTTTTTTTTTTTTTTTTAACTGAACTATAATAAATTTTTGTTAAATTTGCTGTTAAGAAAACAGTGATAATAAGAACTAGAAAAGAGAAAATTATGTAATATTTCACATAGTGTTGTGTCATCCATTGTAATTAAAAAAGAAATAGAAAAAGGAAAAATGCAGAGTATATATATTGGTCCAGCCAATTACCTGCGTACAATGAATGACAGAACAAAAATAAACATAAAAAGGAACCTATGCATCAAGGCCTTTTCATATAATGCACAAGTCTTTTTGTAAAACATTACATAATATGATATTAAAATTTAATTCCTGTTTCTTAAATTATAATTGTGGCTTTGTCTTGAATTATAATTAACATTTCTATTAGGACTTGCTTCATCAAGTAAGTGGCTGTATCTAGGTGGTGCAATAATAAGTCTGTCAATATGGACTCGAAATGACAATCTATCAGGTGCTTGTAGTCTTTTAATTGTAAATGAAACCGGTGAGTGTTTTTGTAGAACAATAAAAGGTCCTGTGTACTTTGGTTTAAACTTATCAACTGATTTTAAATAAACAATGTCATGTACAGCAACAGGTCTTAATTTAGCATGTCTGTGAAAGTGTTGATATCTCTTATTTTGATTATCTTTTATGTTGGAGTAAGCTTTAAGGTAAATTTTATTTAAATCTTCTAATAATTTATGTGTATCAACATTCTTGTCGAGAAAAGGTTGATTCATCTGTTGCTCAAAAGTGTCAAAAATTAATGAAATTTCTCTTCCAAAATGTAATAAGTTAGGTGAGTATAAAGTAGATGAATGTTTAGAGCCATTATACAATGATTTATGTATAAACAAAGAGTTTTCAAATGTATGGCCTTCAGACATTAAAATGTTTACTGAATATTTAATGGATTTATTGATCCTTTCCGACAATGCGTTTGATTGTGGATGTGCTACTGAAGAATGTGTAATTTTTATACCAAGAGTATCATTAAAAGTGTTGTAAACACTGGATGTAAATTGAGGACCAAGATCCGAGAGGATAACTGAAGGTCTACCAAAGGTGGTAATATAACTAAACAAACATTTAACTATTTTTTCTGCTGAAGTATCCTTTAACGGATAAAGTTCAATATGGCGTGTGAAAATGTCCAACACTGTGAGTACTGAGTGACCATTATTAAATGGTCCTACTAAATCAACACTAATAGTATGTCCAGGATGTGTGGGTGTGTATGTAGGTTGTAATGGAGCTGGAAGAGTGTTATGATATTTAGCCTGTAGGCATCGTGTACATGAAGCGACAAAGTTTAATGTATCTGTGTACATTCCTTTCCAAAAGTATTTGTTTGACAGAAAATTATAAGTTTTGTTTAATCCAAAATGAGACAAATGTGAAATTGTTAATGTCTTAGCTTTTAGTGAATTAGGAACAATAATAAGATATGAGAATGTTGAGTTATTGGGACATTGCTTTTTATACATTAGTACTTTTGTGTCTGGATGAATAAAATAGTTTGAATACTTTCTTGAAAAACCTTTCTTTAAAATTTCTGAGTAAATTTTTGACAATACAGGATCCTTCATTTGTTCATTTACAAAAGTATCATTAGAGATTTCTAACAGTGGGTCTTTATTATTCAAATTTCCAGAAATTAAGCAATTAGTGTATTGTTGTTTGATTTCATTACAATTGTTATCATTAAAGTGATTAACAACATTACTATTTTCATGTACTATAGATAGAGGTTGTTTATGAAAAATTAATTCAGGATTAGAGTTCAAATCTTGTTGATTGTGAGTGAAGTCACATCTCGAAAAATAATCTGCTAAAATATTTGATGAACCAGGAATGTGTTCAAAATCAAATGAATATTCTGAAATTTCCATTAACCATTTTGTGGTAAGGTCTGTAGGATTAGTTGTTTTTTTGTATCTCTTTAATGGAGCACTGTCAGATAAAATTGTGAATTTTCTGTTGTACAAATAGTATTTAAATGCTATTATTGATTTGTAGATAGCCATTAATTCCAATTTTAGTGCAGGGTAGCGTTTTTCAGATGGTTTCAATGATTTAGAAAAGAAGGCTATTGGAAGTAATTTATTATCGTGTTTCTGCATTAGTACCCCAGCAATTGAAATATTTGAAGCGTCAGTATTTAAATAGAAATCTTTATCCCAATCTGGTAGTCTGACCACTGGTGATTCAAAGAAAATTTTCTGAATTTTGTTGAAAATCTGTTGATGTTCAGTAGTCCAATGAAATTTTGATTTTGGTTTAGTCAGATCAATTAAAGGTTGTATTAGTTTAGAAAAATTGGGTACAAGAGATTTGTAAAATGTTACAACACCAATGAATTTTTTTAATTGCCTTTTAGTTGACGGTGTAGGGAAAGAATTAATTTTTACAATATTTGATTGTATTGGGGAAATACAATGATTTTGAATATGGAATCCAAGATAATTTACATCAGTTTGGTGAAAAGTGCACTTGTTAGGTGCAAGTGTTAAGTTATACTTTATCAAAATTTCTAAAATTCTATTTAATTTAGTACATGTTTCCTCAAAGCTATTCGAGCCAAAAATGAGGTCATCTTGATATGCATGTATTCCCTCTAAGTCAATTTCATCAATAATTGTGTCCATTAAAGCTTGATATTGAGAAGCAGCATTTTTTAAACCAAAGCATAGTCTTTTGTATTTAAAACTACCAAACATAGAAGTGAATGTTAATTTATCTTGTAAATTTTTAGGAAGTGCAATCTGGTGGTAAGCTTGTTGAAAATCTAAACATGTGAAATATTTGTAGGCTGATAAGTCAGCAATAATTGTTTGTATTTTGGGTAAAGGGTATGAAGATCCCTGAATTATAGAATTGAGCATTCGAAGGTCCATTGCTATTCTATATTTTTGTTTACCTTCTGCGTCAAGTTTTTTTTTTAACTAAAAGAATGGGGCAAGCCCATTCTGAACAATTTCTTTCAATAATTCCAGCTTCTATAAGTTGATTTATTTGCTTTTAGCTTCTTGTTGTAATGAATGTGGTATTGGAAAAGGTAATGTTTTAATTGGGAACTCAGTGATGAATTTTAAATTTGGTATTACTTTGTCTGTATGTCCCAAAGTTTTCATAGATTTAGAAAAGGCTGCAAAATTTGTTAACAAAATTTTCTTTAGTTTTTTTTTTTTTTTGCTCTCCTTGGAGATGTTTGACATCAAAATCCAAAGGAGAGAGTTCTTTTCTTCTTAAATTTATTATTTCATCAGAAGCTTGAATGTAATTTAAAATTTGTGTAGTTGTATCAGTAACAATTTTACTGTTTTTATCAATTTCTGTTTCCTGCGGAATAATTTCATCAATTTCTGTTAGGGTGCCCATTTTTGTACCTTTATTTATGTGTATACTTTCTTTAGTTAAATTTTTAACATAAATTTGAAATTGGCCTCTATTACAATTATTATCATTATCTAGCATTTTTGAAGTACTACTATTTATCACTGAATCTATACACAATATATTTGCATTATTTTCTGTATTTTCAAACAAATAATCCTTGTCAGACAAAAAAATTGTATTCACATCTATAAATATTTCTTCTTCAGGTTCCAAAAAGATTTTCTGAGAAGTCCTAACTATCATTTGTTTACATTTTTGGTGGAGATTTTGATTTTGTTTCTGTGTATCAGTGTCTTTTGAAACTCTACAATTGTTTAGGTTTTCTTTTTCTACAAGTGTATTTGTAATAGGAATAATTATATCTTTAAGTTTGATCTTGTTTTTATGTAAATCAATTATTACATTGTTTTGTTGAATAAAGTCCCATCCAAGTATGGCTTGAAAAGTTGAATCATTAGGAAAGGAATGTCAACAATGAAAAATTTCTGTGAGAAAAATGTGTTATTTATTTTGAAAGAAGTTTGAATACATGAGGAGAAATGTACATTTGAATTAACTGTTTTGATAATAACTGGTGAGGACAAGTGTTTATAAGTTAATTTGTCTTTTAATGATTTAAAAGTACTTTCAGAGAGCAATGAAATCGAACTCCCTGTATCGATTAATCCTATGATAGCATTTTTAGCTAAGTTGATTTTAATTAATGGTAATGTGGGTGAAATTTTATTTACATTGAAAATATATTCGTTTTGACTTTCTGAAGTTTGTGTAGACTTGTTATCCGCAATATTTATTTTATTCACTGTTTGTGAGGCAATTGAATTTACTTTTCTTGTACTAGACAGTTTTATAGTGTCACTTAGATTTGAGAAATCAAAATTAGGATTAGGTGCTGATGTTGTCTGTTGTAGTTGAGATGCAAGGCCATCAGCTACTCTACATCTCGAGTCTAGTTTAAATGTCTATTATTGTTATCTCTGTTATTGCCATTTCTCTTGAAAAATCTTCCTCTCGAAAAATTATTGTTTTGTGTTTGGTTTCTTTGCCATTTATAACATTTATTAGCTACATGTCCTCTACGATTACAAAGTTGACAAACAACACTATGAAAACCCTCTTGTTGTGATCCCCTAGCCTTATGTGTTTTAAAATTTGTCCTATAATAATTGTGTCGACTTCGTGCAACATGAGCATTTTGTGAATCCGACAAACTGTTTACTTCCTCTTTTTTTCTTTTTGTCCGAAGGACAATGCATCCACTTTTTCCGTTAGTTCAATTAATTTTTCCGATAAAGTGTTGACAAATACACTATCATTTTGTTTGAGGAGAATACTTTCATTCATGTTAATCTCTTGTAATTTTTGAGCGCGATTTACAGCTAATTTATAATCCGAAATTCCTTCTTCCATTATTTTTATACGTATGTTAGATGGAATGGAGGAGATAAACCTTGTAAATTTAATATTATCAAGCGCACTAGTGTCTGTGATTTTTTCATAAATAATGTTTGCAAGGATATTCAATCTGTGTGCGAAATTCTTTATGGATTCTTGAGGGAGCAAATTCAGGTTGTTAAATTCTACAAGTGCTTGAGTGGAACTCATGGGAGTAAAAAAAGTTTTAAATTCTTCCTTAAGAAAGTTTAAGTCATTTGATTTGTATAGATGGGGGGATTGTGTCAAATATTTTAATGCCGCCCCAGATAATTTTCCCTTCATAACGGCCACGGCTTCTTCAGTTGATAATCGATTTATTTTCGCGTAGGTGTACACTTGTTCGAAAAAAAAATCTATCAAAGATGGTTCCCCATCAAAATTCATCAACTGAATGTTGACTGTTTTGGTTTTGGCTTTAGCCATAGTTAATAAAAAATTGCCTAACCAATTCAAAATAATATTGTAAATAAACTATATAATGAATATATTTTGACACAAATCAAGAATTTTAAACACCAAGCATTCCTGTTTTTTTTTTTTTTTTTTTTTACTTATTATTTACTTTAGCATATATTTTATAGGATTATATGCCACTTTCACAAACAAGAATACTTAGTTTTATATGCCCATACATTATTATCCAAAAAGAAAACTATGTGAGCATATATATGAAAAATATTGTGTAGGAATAAAAAAATTGAGAAATTAAATAAAATGTATTCAAAATAAAATATATTCAATAAATATTATGAATGAAAATGTTAGAATTTGTACCAAGCATTTCTGCTGTTATGATTTATTTCTATTATTATTAAATTCCGTATTGATATTTAAATCAATAAGAATAATATTGCATGACAATTTCAGCAAAAATACTTCGTTTCAATTATATATATATCAATTATAAAATGAAAATTTGTGTAAAAATGTATTAATAATGATGTACTATAAATGAAAAAAATAAATTGTGTTTATGAAAAATAAACATATGAATAAATAAAGTTTCAAACATAGCAAGCAGTTTTGCCCAATTTATTTCAATTTACAATTAATATCATAATTATTATCGTTATTATTTTAATCGATAGACTCAAACTATTACTTAAAATAATCAGCAAAACTACTTAGCTAAATGTATATTTAAATATATATATAAAGTATTATGCAGTTAAAAATATGAAATATCACTAAAATTGAAATTACTTTGTAAATAGTCATTTATTCAATAAGTTTCATATCTTTAAATTATGTAACTTTCCAGAAAAATTTACTTACTGTTTTTCTTTTAGATTCGATGTTTTATTAAAATTACCTGAACAGTAATGTTTATATCGTTTTTAAATATCGTCTTAACACCTTTTTTTACACCTTACGTGTATGGCTTTTTGTATGAAATCACTAAAATTTAAATGACCACTTTTTTTTTTTTACGAAGAATATATACACATCAGGTTTTTTCTTTCCGTATTAGTGCGTAGAACGTATTACATGCGTCTTTAAATTATCAAAATATTTTAAAGACAACTCTCACACTTATATGGCTTTTCTCCTGTAAGAGTGCGTAGATCCTTGTAGGTGCGTGTAGTTTTCATAAATAAGACTCCAAATTATAAAACCAATATTATTTACACACTATATACAATCTAAATGATTCACAGGATGAATTAATTGTTGCAGTAGAATGAATAGCAAGCATTATTATAAATATTTTGGCTCAGCGACAAAGTAAACATTGTTCTATGAAAGTTCTGGTTTCGTATCCTGCTTCGGAACACCGCAGCCCAATTCACAGCGCGGCCGAGTGGAGAAGCGAGTGAGACGTGACGTAGCCGAAACGCGCATCTCTACTCCATCGCTATTCTCGGTAGTAGGAGAAATTGCTATTCCGGGGCCCGTTTTCACTCACACACGAGTCGTGTCAGCTGATTGATAAAGGAAGCGAGAAGGCGCGCTAGCTCCTCCCAAAAATGACGTCAGTTTTACCGATTATAGCCGATTATTACCGAAAACGTAGCCATATAACCAATAGGAAAGGTTTCATCGGCATACTGTTTGTTATCAAAAACACCGTCTGCATGCTGCGTAGTTGTAGAAATTCAATTGTGGAAGTATCTGACTGTGTTTACTCTGTGTTTACTTTTTCAAATATTTGATAAATAAGCTTATTTACGAAGTAATTATGAAGTAGGTTAGTAATTTAAGACTGAAATATTATTGTTTTGTGTGTGTGAATAATGAATATTTTGTCACACACATGAACGTTAATTATTCAGTCATCTTCAAATGTGAGTAAACCATTTCTTCTAAATAATAATTAAAAGAAAATTGACTATTAGGAAGTATCAAGATCTAATTACAAGCTGGAAATAGGTAAGGAGAATGATTTATATATTCTTGCTTGATTATTAAATTTCAGATGAAAATTTTATTTATACATCTTCTTAATATCAAGATTTTTTGTTTTAAATAATGTTACATATATATACAAAGTATATTCATATACACATTACTTTGTATATGTATACAAAGTTTAAATAAAACACAACAATTGCTATGAACTTTTAAAATTTACAGTGTTTGCTTACAAAGTTTTTAATAATTCTGTGTCTTTTTCAACATCAGTTTTTCAATACATTTTAAAGCTTTTATAACATTAAAAAAAATTGCTGTTTCCTCTGTTCCTCCTAACTGTGTTTTTTCCCCAAAATAATAACAATGAAAACACCTGAATTAAAAATTTTAAATATTTTCATCTTCCTATATTTCATGTTTAATTTTCTGAAAACTGTACATTTATAAAACTGATAGCATTAGTATAACTTTTTTTTTTCTTTTTTTTTGAAGAAAAATTATATGGTTTACATGATTTATAAAACAATTTACACATCTATACTTATTTGTTACATTGTTAAACCTCCATTTCCTCATCTTTGTTTAAATACAAGTAAAAATGTGCTTTTAGAGTTTCTACTTATACACTAAAATGTATACATATCAATAATCTTGTGTTAATCTTAAAATTTCTTTAAGCAAAATCTTGTATAAGTTATCAAAATAGAAATAAAAGGCCCTAATTTATCTAAGTATATCTTATTATTCTACTATGGTGCTTTATTTTTTTAAATAATAAAAACAAAGTACTTATTTTCATTGAAATAAAAATTAATAATTTCATGAATTCAGAGTGGAAGCCAAATTGACTTATTATTTATATTACAATTTACTGTTGATTTTTTTATTTAGCTAAAAATTAATAATAAATTTTATTTTTCATTAAAAAACTCATACTTCATTCCCTAGAGAAAAAAAAAAAAAAAAAATCCAATAATAGTTTTGTATAGAGAATTGAAAGTTAACAAAACTTAAAAATTGTTTGATTCAAGGGGAGTAATGTAAATTTGCACAATGTTAAAATCACTGTCTAAAAACAATAGTCGTGTAATGCAGTATCAAGACAACTAAAATATAAATTTTCCCACTTCCATTGACCATAATGAAATTTCTTCTAGTACTAACATTACTGCTGTGTACAAGTTTGTCGAAAGATTATTGTAGCAACCGTAAGACAGGTGCCAATACTTAGACATTTTTCTCCCCAAAAATTAATAAATTGCTAAATATTAGCATCTACATGGATGAAACTACCTAACATTGAAAAGTACTGAAAACAACTATTTGGGATGCAAAATAAATGACCTATTATAAAAAAATAGCTATTAAAACCTATAACAAATGATATTTAGAGAGTTGTTAAAACATTATAATGCAAATTAAACATTCAAAATGAGAAATTTCTACAAAAACAAAATAATCTAACATGAAATTGAGAGACAACATAAGTTTGAAAATTTGGTTTGCATGATTTACAAAACAATTTACATGTCTGTTTATCTCTTACATTCATTGCTGATATGAAAGTAGTATGTATATGTTTTTATTTAATATCTTTTATCATAAAAAAAAAAAAAAAAAAAAAAAAAAAAAACTATTCTCTTGTTATGATGGTAAACTTAAAAATTGCTCAAGCATACTGATGTTTGTTTATATAGTATTTAAACTTTCCAAAAAAGTTAAAAGGTATTTATAAATTGTTTGATTTTTTTTATGACAGTTGTTGAAAATTGTTTATTCACAATTTATGTCTTTACATAAATTGTTTTCATAACTTTTGTCATGTAAATAATAGTTTGTTGGAATATTCCAAGAATATCCATCATTCATAAACTAAAGCATTTCTTTGAAAATTTCAATGTTCTCGAAACTGTTGCATTATAACATGGGATCTCTTATTAAACAAGCGATTTATCGCCAAATGTGACCTTTAACAACAACCTCAAGACTTTTGTTATGAAGCAAAGAGAAGCAAAACCTATTTTAAAACACAATTTTCTCTTTGATTAATTGAAAATTGATAAAATTTTTATATTTCTTAAATCTGAAATATGTATAAATTTATGGACAGGTGCAGTATAATACATCATTTAGCAACTTTTCAAAATTGTAACCAAAAGTCGCCAAATTGACATTTTAGCATTTTGAAGCCATTTGAAAGTTAGCTATAATTCTGTTTTTCTCTAGATAATGACATGGTAGTTTTTTAACACACATATATAGGTATCAATAACATACAATTTAATTAATGAAATAACATTAAATCGTCTTGCAAATAATAAATTAAATAGATTTATACATTCAATGTATGTTATGAAATACAATCTAACTTCATAGAATTATTAATTGATATTTGAAGGTAGAATTTATAGTCTAGGAAAGTTTTATTTTTATCAATGAAAACAGTTTTTTTTTTTTTTTTTTTTTTTCGTTTCTCAAAAATAAAAAACATGATATAATAACAATAATATACGTTGGTAAAAATATTGACTTTTATGTTACTTTTGATAATTTATAAGAGATTTTGCTTGAAGAGATTTTATAACTATGTTTTAAAAAAATGTAATTTAACCCATACTTTCAAACTCTAATATATTTAGTTTTTTGATGATTTTTTACATAATATAAACCATTAAAAACCTGTGAATCCTGTATGAAAATTATTTGATAGGTCTTTTCAATTGTGATATGATTTTTCGAGGAGAAATTCAATTGTTAGATAAGATATAGGCTACACAAATGCATTATATTTTAAGTTTTATTTATAAAAGTAAAGCTTGAGATTTCTTGCTCTTGAATTTGAACAAATAATATAAATAGCACTACTGGTTCATGAATACAATCTCATGAAAGAATTCTGATATATTGCATATGTGAATATTTCTTTAATGTATATATATTATCTTTTATATCACAAAACATAATAAAATTTATACATAATTCAGAGCCATAAAACCAGGTTTTCTAATGAATAAGGTGTAGTGTAATCAGCATTAATGATTAAATTACATGTTTATATAAAATTAACCAAGTACATTTTAAAAAATAAGTAGAAAAATTTTAAAGTGTATTTTTTGTTGTTGTTGTATTGAAACAAGGATGAGAAGTTGGAGGTTTAAAAATATAACAAATGGGTAAAGATGCAAAATGTTTTATAAATCATACAAACCATATGTTTTTTTTTTTTTTTTTTTTTCCTTCATCTTTTAATTTATTGAAATTTGAATTTTAAAGCAATAAATTTTGTAAATAACAGTTTTGCAAAAAATTTAATGTATGATCTTTCAATAAAATTTGATATAATATGTGTGAAGGGAGATCCAATTATAAAACAGATTCACAACTAGATTATATTATAAAAAATTATTATTTCATTATTATTGAAAAAAGCTTAAAAAACAAACTTCACAAAAAGGCATTATGGTAATTCAAAAGTCAATAGTTGTTTAACTAATGTATTTCATAAATAGAACTGATAGAAAATAGAATTAGTAAATGAACATTGTTATTACTTAATGCTAAAATATTTACTTCTCCTTACCTATTTACAACTTGGTGATACTTTGGTATATTATTGAATTTTCATCCCAGAAGAGGCATATGTCTTTAATTAGTATAATATAGTATCCAGTTTGAAGATAAAGGACTGAATTCCTACTGCTTATGAATATGGCAAAATTTTAAATATCCACATTCACAAAACAATAGCCATTCAGTCTAAAAATGAAATTTCATCTTCATCATTTTCGTTAAAAATAATGTTGAAAACTAACTTTCGATTATAATTTTACAAAATAATACATTTAAAATATAGTTAAAATAAATAAAAAAATAATATGAAAAGATTATTTTCTTAAAAAACGCAGTATAACTTCACAAAATCTGTCGCAAATTTCTTTTTTAAAGAGTCAATACAGACTTCTCCATCGCTGCTTCTCGGTTCTCGCCGACATAGAACCAGCCGAGTCCGCGATGCAAACAAACGAGACATTTAACACAACGATGGAGTAGAGAAAATGAGCCCCAGAATTGCTATTTCTCACTCACCGGAAACGCTGACGTCAAAATGACGTCAGAGATGGGCGTTGTCACTGCCATTTCTCCACTCGTACGTACTCTGAATCGGCCTGCAAGAGTTTTTTCGTTGCCAGATGCATAATGACTTTTTCTACTATCGGCAGTGTTGCCAGATGCGTAAAGTCTTTTTAACTATCGGCATGGTTGCCAGATGGCTACATGACTCCCCCGCCAGTGAACAGGTGAACGTAAAATGAGAGTTCACTGGCAACAGAAGATTTATAAAAGAACTGAATGCGACATCTTTAGAAAGAGGTACCAATCCTTTGTTTATCCGGGTCACCACTTTGTAGGTGCGTGTAGTTTTCATAAATAAGACTCCAAATTATAAAACCAATATTATTTACACACTATATACAATCTAAATGATACACAGGATGAATTAATTGTTGCAGTAGAATGAATAGCAAGCATTATTATAAATATTTTGGCTCAGCGACAAAGTAAACATTGTTCTATGAAAGTTCTGGTTTCGTATCCTGCTTCGGAACACCAAGAGTTTTTTCGTTGCCAGATGCATAATGACTTTTTCTACTATCGGCAGTGTTGCCAGATGGGTCGGCGTTAGTTCACATCCATCGGCAGTCGTGACGTCGTCACTGCTTGTCACATGATCAAAATAGTAGATTGCGTCATCGGTTGCTGCTAGCAGTTTACCTTCATGATTATTTTCTATCGTACATTTCAGCGAGAACTGATGGCACAGTGGATAGCACATCCAACTATAATCTCTGAGTACATCGGTTCGATCCTGAAGGTAGAATTTTTGTGTCATTTTGTAACTTTGTGTTTTAAGTTCATTTTTCATGTATTTTAAGTATTTTTGTGTTACTTTTTGATTTAAATACTGAAAAATAAATAAATAATAATAATAAATGCATTTCCTAAGAACTTTCACTCTACATAAATATGCAGAATATATAGAGTGAAATATATATTTCTCTCTCTCTCTCTTTTTTTTTTTTTTTAAATTTATATATATATATACACATATAAGAGTTATAATTTTTAGCTTTAAATGTTTGCAATTTTCAACTTATCTTAATTTTAAATTTTCCCTTTATAGGCACCTCTCTTCACTTCCCTAAATCAAAGAAAAGAAAATTTTGAAATATGTAATCTTAATAATTAAGTCCTGGGAAGTTTTCTAAAAGTATTATAAGTAGTTTAAAATTAATAGTAAATAATAATAATTGAGTTAAGTAACAGTACTCTAATTATTACTAGTATGCTATTGATTAAAAAATATGGGGTGACACACACACACTTCCTTCTCTTAACTTTCTAGTTATAGAAGCACTTTAATGTGGCATATATTTCCGTGTGTAAGGGGGGGTGTTGCTAAAATTCTTAACGACTTTATAAAATTCATCATTCAAGCACATGTCGCTACTTTGGCGACTCATTTCATATATATCCTTTCATATATAATTATTAATAAACATTTCAGAATATTAAATTTAAATAAGGTAAATATCTTACCTTATCGGTCCAGATTCGTGGGGACTGCCGGCCTCTGTAGGTTCCTGTCTATTCATTGGAGTCGAATACAAGACATAAATCCAAAAAAATAGGAGAGCGAATTACGGCTACACACATTTATTACATACAACATAAACGAACACGAAGAAGACACACTGAAGAGAAAAGAAGAAACAGAACATTAATATCGGCGCGCAGCGCCATCTACAGGTTTAGATTAGACCAATAAACTACACATTGGCCCCCGGATGAACATTAACTTTATGTTCATTTTCCCATTGTAATTATATCTGACATTTCTATATCTAATATAGTTCAAATTGTAAGTTCACACAAATGTCATAGTTTAAATGAAAGTTTTTTAAAGTTTGTTTAGTCTTTTTCAAAAATCTCAACAGGATAAATCAACTGGAAAGGACGTCTCATTGTACCTGTTGAAGTTTTTAACTCACAAGAACGAACCTTTCCATCTCTACCGGAAAACACTTGTGTAATTACTCCCAATTTCCACAAGTGCCGTGGCAATTTGGAATCGTGGATTAACACAACATCATTTGGAGTATATTCGCGAATACTGGAGTGTCGACTTGTCATGGCGTTTTTGAGCTGTAGAAGGTATTCCTTCTTCCATCTTGACCAGAACTGGTCCAATATTCGTTGTTTTTGATTGAAACGCTTTATATATGTTAGTGAAGTTCCAGGAAGCACATGTGGTTTCATATGCACGATAGGTAGGGTAGTAAGTCGCTGACCTACCAAGAAGTGTGCTGGCGTAATTGGGGAAGGTTCTCCTGAGTCTGCATATGTATATGTAATGGGTCGGGAATTAATTGACCCTTCAATTTCACATATAACTGTATGTAGTTGTGTGTGTGTTAAAGTGGTTTTGCCAACCACCTTTCTTAAGGCGGATTTTACAGATCGCACAAGTCGTTCATAGAAGCCTCCCCACCATGGCGACATTTCCATGATAAACTTCCATTTTATTTTATTACTACTATAGTAATCTTTAACGTCGGGATGGGTGATTATTTTCCAGATGTGCCTTAACTCAATATCAGCTCGATGAAAAGTTCGAGCGTTGTCGGAGTAAACCGTATGGCAAAGACCCCGCCTTGCTACTATTCTTCTGAAGGCCAATATAAATGTTTCTGTAGAAAGGTTCTCTACCAATTCTAGGTGCACTGCTCTTGTGATAGCGCATGTGCACAACAAAATATATTTTTTGCTATCCGTATTTCGGATGTATAAAGGGCCTGCAAAATCAAGGCCTATCACTGCAAATGGCTTTTGTTCATTGATACGATCTGCAGGTAACGGAGCTGATATCTGGGCTCCAGCTCTAGAATTAAATTTTATGCAAATTCTGCATCTTCTTAATACGCTTTTTACTGCCTGTCTGCCCTTGATTACCCAAAATTCCTCCCGTAATTGTACTAATGTATCATTAATGCCAAAATGGAAAACTTTTTCATGCGCATTTTTTATTAACAAATCAATTAATTTACCCTTTGAAGGCAACAGGATCGGGTGTTTTTCGTTAAAGGAATAATTTGATTTCTGAAGCCTTCCTCCGATGCGCATTATTCCTTCGGAATCCAAAAATGGTGAAAACTCAATTAAATTTGAATTTTTAGAAATAGGTTCCCCATTTACCAAACAGTTTAATTCATTCGGAAAACTAATTTTCTGTGTATATTTAACCCATATTGTCTGCGCATTACCAATTTCTTCTGCCGATAATGGACCGCTAACTTTCTCGTTTTTAGGATTCGCGTTGTTAAGAAATCTCTTTATCCATGCCGTAATTCTGAGGACTCTTAAAATGTTACTATATTTTTCTAGATCCAATATTGGTTCAACTGTTTCTATACAGATTTTAAACTGAATTATTTTTTCAGGTGTTTTCCTTTTTTCTTCGGTAATATATTGCGTGTTAACCTTTTCCCCAATATCATTACCTTTACCATTTACCTCAGATAACCATTTTGGACCTTTAAACCAAAAATCATTATTAACTAACGCATTTGCGCTAATTCCACGAGTAACTAAATCTGCGGGATTATCCTTTGTGTTACAATATGACCAATTTTCGGGTACTGACAATTCCTGAATTTCAACTACTCTATTTTTAACAAAGGGTTTCCATTGTTTCGCCGATCCCTTCACCCAGTGTAAAACAATAGTAGAATCTGTCCAATAAAATTTCTCGATGTTAATTTCCTTAAATATATCACAAATATATTTCGCTACTCTAGCTGCTATCACCGCTCCCATTAACTCCAGTCTTGGTAATGTTAGTTTCTTTAGCGGCGCAACTCTAGCCTTTGACATAATCATACTTACATAACATTTTTTATCATTACTGATAACCCGAAAATATGCAACGCAACCATATGCAAGTGGTGAAGCATCTGAAAAAATATGTAGTTCTACACGCGAATTTTTCAAATCAACATACGTGAAATAGCATCTATCTATTCGAATTTCTAATAAATCCTTAATTTCGTTACACCACTTTATCCAAATTCCCTTAAGATCATCCGGCAAATCGTGATCCCAATCCATACCTCTTTCCCACATTCTTTGAAGAAAACACTTTATCCTAATTAAAAAGGGAGATATAATCCCAATAGGATCAAAACATTTTGCAGCTGTATGCAATACATATCTTTTCGTACATACCGATATATCCAAATTTTCAACTATAGATTTTAAAGCTAATCCTAATTTATCACTATCTTTATCCCACACCAATCCAAGAATATTTATTACACTATCATTATTTACCTCCGAAAAAGAATCATTTTTATCCCACATGTTCTTTAATTTCTGTGAATGCGTACTAAACTTTCTTAATTTCATTCCAGCCTTTGCTAAAATATTTACTGCAGTAGAAGTTAATTCATAGGCACCGTTTACGGTGTCTGAACCATAAAGCAAATCGTCCACAAACAAAGCTGAATTTAACATTTCATAACTATCCGGATAAATTTCCTTATATTCCTTAATGTGTTTCTTAATTGTTGCCGTTAAAAAGAAAGGAGAAGTTGTACAACCAAATGTAGCTCTGGTCATTCGCATTATTTTATAATTCTCGGTATCCTCGTCAAACCATAAAAACTTTAGAAAATTTCTATCGGGTTCCGCGATTTCTATCATTAAAAACGCCTTTTCAATATCTGCGCAAAACGCAATCTTAAACATTCGAAATCTATTAATTACATCCAAAATTGGTGGTGTAAGACATGGCCCCTTTACGAGACAATCATTTAGAGATTTACACCCCGATACTCTACTGGAACAATTAAAAACAATTCGTACCTTTGATGTTTGTTTTTCCTTCCTAATAACGGCACGATGTGGGGAAAAATATTCCCTTTCAGAACGACCGCATTCTTCAACTATCCCTCGATGTTCTTGTTCTGTGATTATCTGCCTATATTGCTCGAAAATCCATTTATCCGCTTTTAATCTTTTTCTCAAATAATTGAATTGGCGTTTAGCGTTTTCAAAATTATTCTCAAATTTGTCAATACCATGATCATTCCATAATAAATGAGTAACATAATGACCCTGTTTATATTCTAACTGTTTATCAAATTTATTTATTATTTCCTGATCGGAAGCAGAAATCAATTTATCATCATTTATTCCCAAAAGATCTAACGACCACAAGTTTTGCAAATCATTACCCGTACATTCCGATGACTCATTTATTTTCATGCTTGGATGGTTTTCATGTAAACAAAAAGAGTTACCACATTCAATTTTTAACACGCTGGCGCCAGTAATTAAGTTGTCTGAATCGTTTCCTGAATTATTATTATTGTTGTTCCCTGACAATGTCCATCCGAATAATGTATTTACAGCAAACAACGAACGATTAATTTTCTTTTTATTTTTTTGCAGTTTCCAAAATAACCCGCCGCCAATAAGAATGTCTGGAGCCTTCGAATGCAATTGCGGAATTTTATTTTCTTCCCCCTCTCTCGAAACCCCAAGTTTTCGAAATGATGCGTCATCCAGAATATGTAACTTCGTAAAAGAGATTTGATTTACGACCAATGCCTCTACATAACATTTCTGTTTGTGGTTTTTTAAATGAGACAATTCGAAATTTACGACTGAATATTCATTAGATTGGGGATTTTCACACGAAAACGGATAGATTAATAGAGTTTCTTTTCTAATCACCGGCAATTTCAATTCACGGGCGAGTGATATGTTTATGAAATTTCTTTGGGATGCATTATCGAATAATACGGCACACTTTAGAGAGTTTAAATTAGAACTATTTGTTATTCTTGCGAAGCAAGTTTGTAAATATATTTCATTATTCTCAAGCGGATTTTGTACAGGACACTTATAGGACAATACAGAATTATCATTTTCGCAAACACTGTTCTCAGAATTATTTGTTTGGGTATGTTCGATGTGATTTTTATCTTTCATATGAGCCGTTGGAGTTTCCGATTTTTGCTTATAGCAAATTAATGTATTGTGTTTTCCTGAACACGTGTCACATTTGAGACCCGATAAACAGAATTTTGCGGTATGTTTACCTCTTTTGAAACATAAATAACAGATTCCCTGTTTGCGTAAAGACAATTTTTTATCCTCTAAATTTAATTTACACATTTTACTGTCATGATCGTTATTTACATCAACACAAAATATACATTTACTAACAGTTAATTTAAAGGCTGATGCCTTTTGCATTGTGTTAGAATTTTTATATCCCGAACCAGATTTCCGGTAGTAAGCATTATTATTATTATTATTTTCCGATGATTTTGAATCAAATCTGGAATTTGAGTTTTTATATCCGCTATTGTGAGTTTCTACTTCGCGTTTTAAAAATAAAAAGGTTTTTTCCCTAGTCTGAACTTCTAATTTTAAATGTTTTAACAAATCTTGTACATCCCATTCCTCGGATTCTGTTTTCATTTTATTATAGTCTATCATAATACTGGTAGGTATTAATTTTGTAACAATTGGAAATAACAAATTTCCGTAAGATTTTAAATCCACACCTAAATTTTCGAGAGATTTAATATTAATATCAAGGGCGTCGTGCAGTAAGCGTAATTCTTTAATTTGATTTGGAGATTTAACAGGGTTCAAATTTAATAACGCGTCAATTTTATATCTTATTATAATATCTTTTTTTCCGAATCTAGATTTTAATAAATCAATTGCAGTATTGTAATTTTGATCTGAAAGTGCTAAACCCTGAATAGCTGTTAAAGCTTGGGCTTTTAAAAAGCTGCGTAAATACACAAATTTCTGCACATTAGAAATGTTGTTGTTATTATGTATTGTAATCTCATACTGGCTCCAAAATTCAATCCAGTTTTCAGGAGAACCGTCATAAACAGGAATTGATAACTTGGGTAGTCTCACAGAACTATTATTAATTCTTTCTAAATGCAGATTGGTTGTTTGCTCATTTCTTGGCTGCGATAAGATCGGAGTAACGTTTAAATTTTTAATTTTCTCTATCTTATTGATAATTTGAGCTTTTACATCAATAATTGAATCTCTGTATTCTTGTCTCGTTTCTATTTCGGTTTGCAGCTCGTTGAGATCCGTGATTTTGGCCTCAATTTGATCTTCAACTTCTATAATTTCGTTATTCTTTACTTGCAGTTTTTCTAACTGAGATTCTAATTCGAAAACATTTAACCCTTCGTCGGGTTCATTTAATTTTATATTTATTGTATTAATCAGTTTCGTACATAATCCTTTTAGGGTAGATCTTTTTCTCTTCAATTTTTCAAGTTCGACAGCCATATTGATTTAATTTACAAATTTGGACTATAGTATAAGTAACAGCTTAAAATCATATTTAAGGGCCTGGCAGTCCCTGTTCGGGCGCCAATAATTATGTTGCTAAAATTCTTAACGACTTTATAAAATTCATCATTCAAGCACATGTCGCTACTTTGGCGACTCATTTCATATATATCCTTTCATATATAATTATTAATAAACATTTCAGAATATTAAATTTAAATAAGGTAAATATCTTACCTTATCGGTCCAGATTCGTGGGGACTGCCGGCCTCTGTAGGTTCCTGTCTATTCATTGGAGTCGAATACAAGACATAAATCCAAAAAAATAGGAGAGCGAATTACGGCTACACACATTTATTACATACAACATAAACGAACACGAAGAAGACACACTGAAGAGAAAAGAAGAAACAGAACATTAATATCGGCGCGCAGCGCCATCTACAGGTTTAGATTAGACCAATAAACTACAGGGGGGATGGGAGGATCTATCATCACCTTCACTCCGTATTTGAATGTTTAACAAACATTCATGAAATATTCATGGTTGTTATAAAACTAAAATATACATTTAAAATTATTCGCAGAACTTTACTCACCCCACTATTGGAAACTTATAGATCTTAAGTCAAAAATTTCAAGTGGCATTCCCATACAATCTTTCAAATACCAAATTTGAACTTCTATAATTTTCATGTTTTTAACTTATAATGATAGCAGACTCTAAGCTAAAAGTCTGATATATGTATTCAGAAAACCTCAAAACGTGCAATTGTAGCAAAATTCTAAGTCAAAAATGGCCCAACCAGTTACCAAGTAGCTCTGAGCTCAAAGCTGGTAGACGGGAAGTGCTGGGTTCGATCCCAGATTGCGTACATTGACTTAACCATTTGAAATTTTCCATGGTTTTCTCTGAAACTTGTATAAGCATGGGCTAGAATCTCTTAGAAAGACCTCCATGGAGGGCACACCACCTTTGACCTAGGACTCATGTGTTGCCAGTCGGCCTTGCACACAAACACACCTAAATAAAAAATTGGACTCCAAAACAAAATATTGTCTGCCGTATAAGTACGAGAAAGTAATTATAATTTCTGGAGCCCTGTATAAAAATATATTATGCAGTGTATTTGACCTTAATTATTACTCAACACATTTTCTTAGTTCTGCTGATAATGGTCACCTTTTAGTTTCGAAAATGGTACATTTTACAATTCTTATAATGTAAGATTTCAAAAATTTCAGCTTTTGATTGACATATATAGTTTCTATAATGAAATGATTCGTTTAAATATTAAAGATGCGTAAATATTAAACTTTGTGTGTATGGTAACAGAGGGCTAAGGCAAAAAAAAGAAGCATTAGCATAAGACTGAATTCCTAGTTTGTTTGAATAGTCAAACATTAAATTTATTTAATTTTGAAGAAACTGGGGGGGGGGGGGGGGGGGGGGGACAATCACCCACTTAAAATAAAGTAACAAGTAAAGCAGGAAAAAAGAAATTTCTAAATTAATATTCCTTTGTAATGACTCTTCATTAAATTATTGGTATATTTTGTTTTTACTGATACTGGGCAAACTAATTAGCAATATTTTGGATTTTTTAATAAATTGGTATTATCAGAAAGATATTAGTATTATTTTCCCTTTTGTAATAATTTTCCCTTGAGAAAGATGTTGTCAAATGAATATTTTTTCATAATAATTCGTCTATTGTTTTAATTTCATAGGATTAATCTTCATTTCTTATGCTATTTCTAATTTATTTGTTTGAATTTTTCCTTTATCTCAAAAAATTATCTGTTCTTATACATATAAATATTTCTTGTATATTGTTTGAAAAGGTTTTTATAACATAATAATAATATTTCATAATTATGATGATCAAATACCAGGAAGAAAGACTTGAATAAATCAATAAACAATTACTTCAAAGCAAAATATATAGAAAAGTTAATAAATACTGAAAAATAATTTTGAAATTTACAAAATTACAACTATATCTTTATCAAGGACTATAGCAGTAGGTTAATAAAAAATGAGTTGGTTTTAGCACAGTAATATACCAGATTGTGTAGTATCATTGTCATTGCCCAACAACTCGAAGATTTCAAGAATGAATTAAGATATTTAAAAAATGAAAATAATAATAATAATAAAATAAAAAATATCAAACATTTCTCTCTCTTTTTTTTTTTAAATAAAAAAACCTATCAAGTAATACAGCACATTGCATATATTTAAAAAATATAGATCATTATTTCTTTTTCATTAAGCAGAAAATAATTCCAATTTTTTTTATACATGTAATGTCTGTCACACAATTATTATTATTTATTATTTATTTATTTTTTTAATGAGACAGAAGCCCTGTGTGTGTAAATTAAAATCTCTGGACTCCGGATGTATTTCAGTTTAGAGCAAATGAGTGACAAAGATCAATTACTGAAACCATGCTTTGTTGTCATGTTTGTCACGCTATATCTTTACCTTAGTAAATGTAATTATTTTTTCTTAGATTAAAAAAAAAAAAAAAAAAAAAAAAAAATGTATTATTTATAAGAAAAACATATAGATATATCGGAACACCAAAATTCATAGACACCCCCCCTTCTGACGTCACGACTGCCGATGGATGTGAACTAACGCCGACCTGCCAGATGCGTAAAGTCTTTTTAACTATCGGCATGGTTGCCAGATGGCTACATCCTCTCATTCGCTGTGCAAAAATTTAACATTTCTTTATGCAAAAAAAAACTCACACACACATATGGCTTTTCTTCAGGACGATTGCCTGAATAATTTTTTAAAAATCCCGAAATTTTCACATATGGCTTTTCATCTTTCAAGGCTTTTGAAGACCTGCGCAACTCACTGTATCACCAAATGCGATGAACTTTCACTTGGCCTTCCAGCTGGCTTACATCAATGCATCTGTAGCACCACGGAGTATTATTTAAGAGGAGACGAAAGTAACGCTGAAATTTTGCGATGTTGTTTTCTAACATTAAGAGAGGGCGCCAGCGTTCGCTATACCCTGCTTTCCAGCTTCCGTAACGTTATTCAATAGGGAAATGATTCGTTTTTATTAATTTTTTAAGAATAATATTGAGCTTAAAAAAATTCGGTTGAACGCAGATTTCATTTAATAGAGTCTTTTTGACAACAAGTTTTTTTTTTAAAGAACTATTTTAAGCATTTTACTTAGTGAGAGAACATTTAAAATGACGTTGATCTTTATGCGTAAAACCGAAGCTAAACTAGATTGTTATGGAGAGATAATTTTTTTTTTTTTTTTTTTTTGAGAATGTTGGTTTTTATGGATATCTTATGGCAGTGAGTCTTATAATTTTTCGTTGTTGCTATATTTGACGGTGTAATAAAATAATAATAATTAAAAAAAAAAAAAAAAAAATTAGGAAGTTGCTAGCGATTTGATTTTTTCATTCACTTCCTTTTACCAACATCAAGTTTAAAATAATTCTTTGTTATGCAATTTTTTTTAATTTTTTTTTTTTTTTTTTTTTTTTTTCTGTGTAACCTGATGTGTAATAAAATTACATACTGTTTCAATAAATTTTCAAGTGTTGGCATTACATTTTTCAGTAAAAGTAAAAGTTATTTTGGATTACTATTAGTGTTTACTATTAGTATGAAATTAAAAAATATTAGTATGATTTAAAAAATAAAGTTGTAATTTTATGTTAAGATTTTTCTCTAAAATTTTCACTAATGCATGTGAATTTTGTAATTAAGACATTTTTAAATTTTGCTCTGATATTTATTTTTTTAATTGAATATTTGATTAATATTATGACCAGTTTCACCTGTTTGAGTCATTCTCAGAATCAGAGACAGTGAAGAATCTAAGTCTAAGCATTGCTGTATCATCATTTATCAAATAAATATTTTGAAAATCAAATACAAGCTCAGTAGTGCAGCAGTACACTATTTTAACAGTATGCTAGCAAACCCGTGCGAAACTTACGCAATTGCATAAGTTATTAAAATTTCAGGATTTTTTATTTATTTTTTTTAACATACAAAATTATGTTGATTTTTTGCGTAATAATGAATTATCATGAGAATTATTACGTTAAAAATAGTACATATGGAGTTCCATAAAACTGAGCCTAATAAAATTAAACAACAAAAACTAGGATAAGGTAAATGTATCAAAGTGAAGGAAGAAAGGATAGCCTAGTGAGTGAGGCATTTCATTCTGAGATCATGCTGGGTTAATAATACATTTCGTTTCTTATAATATTAGTGTAATAGGATACTTGATATTAGAAATTTAAAAGAAAAATTAGTGTAACTTTTATGTTTAGAGAACTTTTATGTTGACAGATTTTTTTTCTCTTGCGGATCAGGTTCGGGTCGGGTTGACTGATCTTTTTTTCGTGCGGGTCGGGTTGACTGAATTTTTTTTTTTCTTGCGGGTCGGGTTTGGTTTTCAACAAGTCGGGTCGACTTGAGAACACCTTTCAAAATATTTTTTTTTACAATTATAAACATAAATTTATAGGAATGTTTACAGCAATGCAACTAATTTAAACATTCTGCACATACTAGACATGTTTCGGTTGGTTGTTTGGTTGGAGGATTTAAGTCCGATTGACTTCAGACGTGTCCTAGGCCTATAGGGGGAATGCCCTCCGTTTGAGTCTTTCTAAGGGGTCCTAGCCCGTATTTACGCGTGTTCCGAGCGGCTAGGTCGACGAGCGTGACCTGGGATCGAACCCGACACTTCCCATCTACCAGCTTCGAGCGCTGAACCGCTCGGCCGCTGGTGGGCAGACATGCACTGGAGGACCCTATTCGTATCCGCGGATATCCGCCAGAAAATTATATCCGTATTTGTATCTGTATCTGTTTTCCTTTCTTCAACGGAAATAATATGTATCTTTTGAAAAAATTGTATGAAAATTAGAAAAGTATTATAAATCTTTCTCGACTGTTGTTAATATATAAATTAAAGAAATAAAAATACAGTATAACCTCGCATTTAAATTCTGGAAAATGAAAAGATTTCGCAGTTTACAATTTTTTTTTTTTTACTTTCCTCTATATTCAGTAGAAGAAAGTATTAGATTCGTAAAAATTTTCAACTTCCGGTTTTTGATGAATTTACACGTTTTGAGAGTTCCGAACACGATTTGATTATTTCTAGAAAATATCAGTCTGTGTCTCTGTATGTGTGTGACAAAAATTTTGTGGTGACTGTATCTCTGGAACTACTGCACATAATTACCTATAAATTCATAAATAAATGCACCTTGACATAAATTAGCGCCTATCAACTTTTGGTGCCCATCGCTCAACAGATAGCGCTGCTATACAGTGATTTCCGCAATTTAAGGGAATGCTGTATCTCAAGAACTACTGCAGAGAATTGCATATAAATTTATATGTAGATGCACCTTGACATAACCTAGTCCCTATCAACTTTTTATGTCAATTTCTCAAAAGGTTGCGTTGATTTTTACAGTTCAAGGAAAGGCTATATATCAGGAACTACTAAACAAAATTGCCCATAAATTTATTTGTGGATGTACCATGATATAATTTATAGTCTTCCCACGTTTGGTACCAATAATTCAATAGGTGGCGGTGTTATACAACGATTTCCATAATTTAAGGGAAAGAGATATCTCAGGTTCTATTGTGTATTAAAAAAAAAGATATCTGAAAAGACCATAATCAGACATTATGCCGATTCAATTTTGATGCATATCGGCCAATAGGTGGCGCCGCTGTCCTGCAATTTTCCCCGAGACGGAAAAGCTATATCTCAACTTCTATGGTGTATAACTGCAGGGGTGCAGAAAATGTTCAAACCTCGGAAATTTCCCCCAAACACAGTATAAATTTCCCTCAATAATGCAAAAATCTACTTTGCTATACAAAGTCATTTGTTCTATGTAATAAATCTTTAAGAGAATAAGTATACAGTGTAACATAAAAATATCGCTGTTAGTGTATAAGCACTTCAAAGTAGCTAATTGTTATTTTTGATTTACATTTTTATTTTCTCTTAAAAAAAATATTCAAAATTTCCCCAGTCAGTTTAAATTTCCCCCGAACCTCGTTCGGGCGTTCGGACATATTCTGCACCCCTGTATAACTGTACAAAATTTGATAAGTGAAATAACCATTATGAAAACGCATTTTTTAATATACTATTTATGGAGAATAAAACTGTCTTTCTTTGCACAATGTAATTCTTCTCTTAGATGAAAATCGTCTGCATTCATTATGGTAGGTAATTTTAATAAATAATAGCTTTAGTAAATTATCTGTACTGAGCGAATTTGTATTAGAAAATATAGAAGAAAGTCTTGTGGTGAGCACAACATACATAGTTTTATTTTTATTTATTTATTTATTTAATACCTTTACTTTTAATGAAATTCAATCCTCGCTTTTATGTAAGCGGAATTTTGAATTTTCTCTATTTATACTTGTTTATACAGCAAATATATAAGAAATACTTGTTGTGATTTCATTTAAAGCTAGTATGCTGTGACCACCTCAAACTTCCTTCTATTATTTTCCTATAGGAATTCGCTCAGTAAAAATATTTTCTTAAAACTATTATTTATTAAAATTATCTACCATAATGAATGATTTTCATTTAGAAAAAACTAACACTAAATATTTACAAGTTTTGAGAGGTCTAGACTATATGTCAGGTTTCATTGGTTATAATCCAACAAAACCTGATATGTGAAAAGATCAATATGAAATATTACGCTGATTCAAAGTGAATGCCTATTAGCCAACAGGTGGCGCTGCTACTCAGGGATTTCCTCAATTTAAGGAAAGGCTATATCACAAGAACTACTGCACAGAATTTCATATAAATTTGTATGTCGGTGCCTTTTAATATATATTATCGCCTGTCAACTTTTGGTGTAAACCACTCAACAGGTGGCGCTGCCACACAGCGATTTCCACAATTACAAGGAAAGCTATATCTCAGGTTCTATTGTGTATCATCAAACAAAACTTAATATGTGAGAAGGCGATTATGAGACATTATGCTGACTCAGTTTGAATGCTTGTCGGCCAATAGGTGGCGCTTTTACACTGCAAATTTCATCGATAACAGGATGGCTTTATCTCAACTTCTATGCCATATAACTGTACGAACCATGATATGTGAGATAACCATTATAAAAACGCATTGTTTAAGAAGTTATTTATAGACGATAAAACTGTCTCTGATTGGATATTTAGTGTTAGATTTCCCTAAGATGAAAATTATTTGCATTCATCACGTTAAACTTCTTAATAATAGTTTTAATAAATTATTCGCACTTAGTGAATTTTACAGAAAAATATAGAAGAATGTCTTGTGGTGGCCACAACATACTAGTTTTTTTTTTTTATAATTTTCCAACTGTGTGACAATGAAAATTTACATTATTTTATATCATGTTATATCCTTTTACCTTGTTTTGCATGATTTTTAGATGTATAAATAATGTTGATTTAATTTTCGGGTTTCGGGTCGCAAAACATTCTCTGTTGCGGGTTCGGGTCGGTTTTCGGGTTGATGAAAATTTTTTTGTCGGGTTCGGGTTGATTTAAAAGACATCTGTCGGGTTCGGGTCGGGTAAAACCCGACCCGCGCAGTACTCTAATAATAATACTTACCCGTGGAGCAGAAAACAAACTCGGGCATTTCTCTTTTTTTTTGTCACTATCATAAGAACCCGTTTTACATCGAGGAACGAAGCATTTACATGAACCCATCTCAATTAAGTAGTTTTAAGCACGTACAAAAATATTAAACTGTTTAAAATTCAAAATTCGAAAAGCACGTCAGTAGAATGAAACTGAAAACAGTAGTACTTCGCGCCGGAATATAGGGTAAAGGGACAAGTGTCGCCCCCAATAGCTGGCAGAAATTCACATCGCAGTTTTAAAGCTTTCTCCCATTGGACTTTCATCTCCTCTTTAAATAATACTCCGTGTGTAGCACTTTGCGATGAAAACCGCTGAGAGAAAACAGAAGATAATACATCGAAACAGGATACCATCGGAGTAATCCTTTCAGACGAGCACTTCATTTACCAATGACGAGAGCAGGAGAGGCGAATCCATGTTTTGCAAAATAAACGACGAACCTCCCATGATTCTAACAAAAGTTCGCTTTAGTCGTTATCCGAAGCAGAAGATCTGAGTATATATATTTTTCTCTAAAGCTGTCTTGCGGAAATTAAAAAATGTTTGTCCATTATCATATAGCAGGAGAGGTGCATTACAAGAAGTTCTACAGTTCTGAGAAAATCACTTCAGTCTGCCTTTCTCTACAAAAATTCGAGTTCCGATAAAACAAACATGATTAAGGGCGTGCATCCGGAAATGAAGATTTCTATTCAACATGGCCACCCAGGTTCTAAGAAAAAATTAGGGTTGGCCTAACTTTAAAAACTGACAGCCTACAGCTCCAATCAGTGAATAGTAGAATTCCCCTATTAGTTGAAAAATTATCTTCTTGACTACCTTAATTATTTTGACACTTCCTCTCCTAGCTGTGGGGTGACACAGGTGATAAGAGACAGTTTCCCACCTGTATTCAATTATCTACAAGAACGCCGCTAAAAAAATATACAAACTATCGCATCGCTCAGTGAAATATTTTGTGAAACGTAAATCACTAAAATAAATAGATTTAAGATTTAAATTCTAATGTCAAGAAATTTAATCTTATTAAATGAATAAATGAAAATTCTTTACACAAAATGTTTCGGAACAGAAGAAAATATTTTTTTTAATTATAAATACATGCATAAAATATATGAATATTAAAAAAAAAAAAATGTTTATTGAATTATTTATACTACATATATAGTTTCAGACAGTACATAAAATAGCTCTCTCTCTCTTGTCGAAAGATTCAAACACACGATAGTGTGTTTTAAAAAATAGTGGTTGATTTTTTTTTTTTTTCCTTAAGTTTTAATAGGAAATATGTTTACTCAAAAGTTTTTTTTTAATTCTAACTATTTACTTTCTTTCACGTATACACAGGGTAAAGAAAGTATTGTTTTTGGGTCAAATTTTCGAAATTGAGTTTTTTTTTTCTTTATTATATAATTATACGTTTTGAAATCCTCTGCATTGGAAAATGTTTTTAGCGGTTGGTTTGTGTGTGTACCTGTCTGTTATCAGCATATATCAAGAACAAATAATAGCAGAAAGTCCAAACTTGGTATTTTAAATGGGTTTCATATAAATATGCTACACTAAATTTTTTCCTTGAGACAAAGCAAATGGTTCACGTACAGAAATATCCAAGAAAATTCAAATACATGATGTTTATGGGGTTCAAAGTTCAAATAAATTATGTTCTGATAAGTACAATTTAACATCAATAGGCTGATTAAACAAAAGTGAGTAACAATTTTTTTTAAATGCATAAAAGCATGTTTTGTGTAGATTGTGGTATGGAAATCATTCATCATTCGTTTACAGAGCTCCAAAGTATTTGGATATATTGAGGCTGGATCCCGGAAAAAAGGGCACCGGAAAAAAGGGCACCCGGAAAAAAGGGCACCGGAAAAAAGGGCACCCGGAAAAAAGGGCACCGGAAAAAAGGGCACTTTTCCAATTCGCAAATCGCAAAATAATAAATATCAAATAATGAATTTAAAAAATGACTTTCAAACTACATTTTTAGAAATTTCAATTGATTTGGTACAACATTCATTTAATATATATCTCGGGGAAGAGGGGGGAGGGGGGCAGGAGCAGATCGAAAGAAAATAATTGTTTTTACAAAAACTCTTACCGATTTTAATGAAACTTTGTATAATCACGTACAACTTGTGAAAAAAATGACAGTAATTGGCAGGCAAACTTAGGGGGGGGGGGGGGCAGAGGAAAATAAAATTATCTTGTATAGCACCGTTTTACCGATTTAATGATATATTCTATAATTATCACTTACTTTTTATGAAGATCACAATGAGTGCATTATATACTGGGGGGGGGGGCAAGGGGTGATATGCAAATAGATTTCATTCTTCTTTAAACTACCCTTTTATCGATTCAAAAAACCGTAAAATCACGTATAATTTGTGAAAAAATTACAGTAAGTGACAGACATATTTTTTTTTTTTTTGGGGGGGGGGGGAGGGCAGGGGTTAAAGAGGGGGAGGGGCAGAGGAAAACAAAATGATATTTTTATATCACCATTTTACCGAATTAATGATACATTTTATAACTATCACTTAATTTTTATGAAGATAACAGTGAGTGTTTTATATATCTGGGGGGGGGCAAGGGGGAGCAGATAAAAATAAAATATATTCTTCTTTAAACTATCCTATTATCGATTAAAAAAAATTTGTATAATCACGCATAATTTATGAAAAAATTACAATAAGTGTCAAACATACTTGAAGGGGGGGGGGGTTAGGAAGGGGGCAGAGGAAAATAAATTGAATTTTTATATTACCATTTTAGCGATTTTAATAATATATTATATAATTACCACTTAATTTTTATTAAGATTACAATGAGTCTATTATATACTTGGGGGGGGGGGGGGGAGCAAGAGTGTTAGATGGAAATAACATATATTTTTCCT
>OZ005660.1:27629608-27680737 GCA_963930645.1 Salticus scenicus
TAAGGGGGGGAAAAAAATCATAATTTTTTTATCATATTGAAGTACACATATTTTTTAATGCTGTATGTAATATTTCAGGGTTCAAATATTTTCAAATAATAAATTTGGTTTTATTAGAATATATAAATAAAAACATTGTTACATTAATTTCAATTTATTACGACATTAGGCACACACACACATACAATAATAATATAAATAAATATAAATAAAAATTTGGAATTAACTACATAAAATATCAAATTAAATTTAGTTTTATGCTAATTACATTAACGGAAAATTTTTCAACTTTCTTCTACTCAAGTATGGTACAGAAAGTATTGTTTTGCGGCCAAAGTTTCGAATGGGAGTTTTTGTTACATTTACACGTTCTGAGGGTCCATGAATCCGAAAATCAAGTATTTTGCAGTTGGTCTGTGTAACTATTATCAGCAAATCTCAAGAAAAAGTAGCAGGGATGCTACACTGAACTTTTCGTTGTGATCAGACAAATCGTCTATGTACAGGGACATCCAAGATCATTCAAATTTCAAATACATTACGTCTATGGGTGAAATTTCTACTACTTACAGTTTAACATTTATATTTTGCACTAAACAAAATTAAATTAGCATACTTTCTTTTATATGAAATAAAATCATGTTTTGTGCAGAAATTTATGAAAATCCTCAATCTTCCGTTTACAGAGGTACTCAAAAGCATTTGGATATATTGGGACTATAATTGAAAATTGCTGGAAATTAATTTCAAACTGCGATATTACTTTTTTTTATTGCAGCACATCAAAATTAAACAGCCCGAGTAAATCCTTACAGTTCCATCAGATTTCTATGTTATTTTGAAGAAGCCGCTATTTAGAAAAAAATCTGGAGTGACTGTGACTCCACTCGACTTTCCGAACATTGAGTAACTAACAGTTTTGTAGATAAAATAAAGAAAGAGGAGTTGCTAAACAAACAAAAAAGAGAAAACCATAACAGAGTGTTTGAGTATTTTTCTCCATATATCACACGAGGTTTTATTTAACGCTACTGAACTTTGAGCCCTTAGATCATAATGATAAAGAATTTTTCGTTGTGTACCTGTAAAAATCTATAAATGCTAGATTCACCAAAATGCTTATAGTTAGTGCAACAGTGATTTATAATATTCATACAAATTTTCAGCTCAATTGAATAAGGCGTTTAGATGCTATCGCTGGTCTCATAGGCCATAAAGATAAAGAATTTTTCTTTGTGTCCCTGTAAAAAAACTGTAAGTGCTAGATTCACCAAAATCTATACAGTTGGTTCAAATGTGACCTATAACATGTGTACAAATTCTTTGCTGAGATTAATAAGGCATTTAGACGCTATCACACTTTTAAAAATTTGGCAGAGAATTTTTCTTTGTGTCCCTGTAAAAAAACTATAAGTGCTAGATTCTCCAAAATCTATACAGATTGAGTATCTGTGACCTATAATATGTGTATAAAGTTTTTGCTCAATTGATTAATGCGTTTAGATGCTATCGCACTTTTAAGATTTTGGTCCCTTGGCCATAATGATAAAGAATTCTTCTTTGTGTCCCTGTAAAAAAACTATAAGTGCTAGATTCACCAAAATCTATAGGGTTCGTACTATGGTGACTTACAATATACGTACCAACTTTCAGCTTATTCGAACAAAGCGTTTAGACGCTAGCGTGTTCACTCACAGACATACACACATACATACACACACACATACATATATCATCGTAAAAATAGTGAAAACGGACTCGTTGGACCTCGAAACGTATAGAAACATCAAAATCTCGAATTCGGATTTTTGACATGATTACAATACTTTCCTCACTATAGTGTTCGGAAAGTAAAAATGGTGGATCGAGCTGATCAATAAAGTTAGGTTATGTACAGTCGGGGGGGGAAGAAAAAAAAAAAAAGCAACACCCGCTGTAATTTCGTTATTAATTGACGCAGGAACCTCTAGTAGACATAATTCAACAGGAAATTAAATGCACTTTCTGAAAATGTCGTCGAATTTTAAATTAGGGGTCATCTACATATTGAAATGAGTGCCAACTTAGATATTTTCAATAGCAATACCCAATTTTGACTCCATATTCGAATTTCTCAGAATCTGGCAGTGCGGAAATGTATACTGTTTGTAGACTTTAGTATTTATAGAGTTAAAATGTGTTAGGGGGTTATCGGTAAATGTAAAAAAATAAAATTAAGATCCTCTAAAAAAAAAATAATATATATTACACCGAAAATGTTTCAGGAAAAAAATAATTCTAAAAATTAATAGAAACGTAGATCTTTTCAGTGATGGCAGATTAAGGGTAATTGCCTGAACAACGGGTATTTTGAAGAGTCACGGGTATTTTTGAGGGTAATTTTGACATGAGGACAGTGTTGCCAGATGAAAATTTAAATTATCCCTTCTTTATGGAGAAAAATCCCTACATTCCCTACGTTAAAATATTTTTACCCTACAAAATACCCTACGATTCAAAACTATTCATAGAAATTATATAAAATCATATTATTATTATTATTTTAATATTTTCTAGCATTAAAAAAAAAAAAAAAAAAAAAAAAAAAAAGATCCATTCTTATTAATATAGACATAAGTTGATTGTTCAAACAAACGGACAAATAAAAACAAGTACCTAATATATGCATACAAATGTATATTCGTGAAAACACAGTAAATAAAATGAGCTATGTTTCTATAATTTGTTTAAATTTAATACTGTCAGCTCTTTATTCTATTAAATTATTAAATCAAACAGCTAATCTTCTTTGACATCTTTTCGCATCAAACTATCCTAATAAATTTAATTTAGTAATAAATAATCAATGTTAAACCAGCAAATATCGGCTTGATAGGTTCCTTAGGGGGTGTGGCTACACGAAATGGGCGGTGTGAGCACATCAAAGAGAAATAAAAAAAACTAATTTGCAGAAAAGAGAACGAAGGACAACGCATTCTGACGTAAAACAAAATAAAATACACTTTTAGATCAGTATAATATATTTACGATTAAGATTTTGTACTGCACAATATATTTTATTTGAGGGTGGAGGTATACAAATTACAAATAACTTGACAATTGGCATTTCGGGGAAATTTAGTTTGAACATATACATGACTTATTGTCAAATTTATTTTTAAACTTTGGAGTTAATTATGTCAAAATTTTTAAAGTGAAAAGTAAAAATGTGAGGGTAAAAATTTTTAAAGTGTTATTATAGACCAATAAAAAATTTACAATTGCAATATTCAATTGTGAATGTCAGTGTTTTTTTTTTTTTTTTTTTTTTTTTTGGGAGGGGGGGGGGGCTTCATCCCCCTAGCCCCCCCCCCCCCCTCCTTAAATCCGCCACTGGTTCAAATTGTATTGAAATTAAGCATTTTCTTTTCACTAAATTATTTTTAGTTTAGTCAAATAACAACAAGTTATCGATAGACTTAAATTGCCAAATTTATAAAAAGGAAGAAAAAAAAAAAAAAAAAGAATTGCTCTTAGAACCACAAATTTACGACTTCTATCAATTTTATTTAATAATTATTTTAATTTTTTCTGTGTGTTAATTTTCAATTTATTGTTATTATTATTAAACCATTATTTTTAACTTAGATTTTTAAAAACCAAAAACATTATACTGAACTAAAGAATTTTTTTGTTTATAGTGAATTAAGGGAAATTTTTCATTTAAGAATTTATAATGCATCCCGATTTAATTTCATTACTTTTTCATTTTGTAGCACAATTTTTTTTAAAAATAAACTGTAATATTTTTTCCTTAATAAGTTTAATTTCTGAAATAATAAGAATATAATAATAAATTGGTCATTTCTAATTCTTTACAGATTTTTTTTTTTTTTGCATTTTGATATTATGTTCAAGATTTAACGTGGGGAGAGGGGGGGGGAGAAAATATTGTCCTATCTTCAAGGTTCTGAAAAAGTGGTACTTTTAGGAAGCTACAGTGCATCGTTGCTTTCACACAACACTTGTGCCTTGTTGATAAATATATGAGCTCTAATTTTTTCTACCCGAAAAAAATATTGCAGGCTTTCAGAATTTATGGTTTTTGTATTATTTTTTTTAATTAATTCATAAATTAATTTTAAATTAACTAATTATGTTTTATTTTATTTATTTGTCGTGTGAGTGACACACCATATAATTTAATCTAAAATCGTATCATCATTCTTTTTCTAATTAAAGGTATCGCCAGATTTAATTCACACCCTATGTAAACATTTCTAGGGGAGAAATACTTTGCCTCCCACAAAATAAATGTTTTAACAAACAATTAAAAAGAAACAACGTTTGTAAAATATTTAAATATATTTATAAATTTTAATGCTTTCAAAACTCATTATTTTCAAAAAAAAAAAAGAAAAGAAAAGAAAAAAAGAAACTAATGAATATATTTTTAGTTATTTTATTTTTATCTTTATTTTCAAAATAGTAAATAACTATCAATTTTATTGAAGAAAATTAAACATTATTCGTAATTAGTCAGACGTAATAAATAAGAAACAATTTACATATATATTCCTTAGTACATACTCTTAGACATAATACACACAGAGATACACACTTATAAAGCTTTTAAAGCTTTCTCTGAGAAAGATGTCAAAACACTGACGGGGAATCTCTCGCCAGTACCATGTTAAATATCGCCAAATGTTTCTACTTTGCTTTATCAACGAAATCATAATTTTTTTTATTTAAAATAGCACAAAAATAGGACAAAAGTAACATATTTAATAAATAAGATGATTACAGATCAGTTATGACAATAATCATACAGTATTTTTTCTTTTTATATTAATTTATAAGCTGTGAAACAGGCCAGTAAAAGAATCTGCCTATCTCGTCCATCAATTAAGTTAATAAAACAGATTAATAATTAACATTATTCAGTAAAATATATTTTGATATTTTACAAATAATCTTTCTTAATGTATTTCTGAAAGAAAAAAAATCAAATTTACTTAATATCAAGAGATAAAAATGCTTTTTTCGACATATGTGAAACTCTCAATGTAAAACCTACGGAGCATCATCCAACAATTGCCCCGGGCGGCTGACGGTGAGTCTTGTCCAATGAGAATCTGTCACAGATCTGTCGCCACTCTAGTTTTCCCCAGTATGTAACTAAAGGACCTTTCAGAGACTGGCTTCAAGTTCGGTTTCTTTTGATATTCCTTTGATGTGGGGAATCGAATTGACGCGAGGCAGGAGAGAGTTTCCCTCTGCTGACAAACCTCCTACTGCGATCGAAATTGGGTCTCTTTTGTAAAAGAGCAATAAAAAGTAATGTCCTTCATTGTAAATGTGTGCAAAATGTCAAGGGTCGCTTTCGGACAGTGGATAATTTATGAGTTTTGACGCGCTGCATAGTAGCTAGTCTCTGAAGGAAGCCTCAGATTAAATAAGAAGAAAACAACTCTTATAAAAAAATAAAAAAAAGTGGTAGAAATACGAGAAGTACAGGGCGGTACTAATAATACACTGGAATAAATTATAGATGTTGGCAACTCTGAGTTATGAGATGTTTCACTTCGCATCATTCTGTAATAAAATAATGTATCAGAAACAAGGTATTGTAAGCAACTTTTTTCACAGATAAGTTTAAAACTTTTTACGTTTTCAAAAAGAATTTTATAATTTTCATTAGATAATAGAAAAATCCCTACAAAACAGAATTAAAAAAAAAAAATCCCCCCCCCCCTACGCCAAAATCAGAGCTAAAAAACCCTACTGTAGGGAGAAATCTCTACATCTGGCAACACTGCATGAGAGTATTTTTTAAATTAAACGAAAAGTCAATTTACAGTTTGTGTAATATTTCTCAGGAATTGTCAAGAATTAACCATAGTTTTCCCGGTCTCATGACTCACGAAAGATAAATGTAAATATGAGTAAGTGATAACAAGAACTATAACAGACGGAGATGTAAGAAAAGAATATATGGGAAAGGAAAGGGATTGATTTACGTTTAATGGCTCAGGGGATAAGGGAAGGGAGGAAAAATTCTAGGAAAGAGAAACGACATCCTTCCTCCGAGTTCTGCTTTGGATGTTGGAAGGTTTCGTGTACCGTATTTTTTGTTCTTTAAAATGCCATTGATTAATGACAAACGAATGGGAATCTGCAGTTCTTAATTATCACCCGAGACCCGAACACTTGACGACGCGACTTTCTGACGCCACTCGACGTAATGATGACGATTTTCTTTCATTTAACTTATTGTAATCTTAATTCAACCCACAAAATAATGGAATATATCCAATCATAGCGCAGTTTTCCCCCACAAACAGTGGAAGCTTCGCCTTGTTCTAGTCGTCCTTTGGAAAACCCTAAAGGTTTTTCTACCTTTTATAACAAGATTACAAAGAATAAAGATTAATCTATTCAAGATTTCTTTTTTCGAAAATTTCCAAGTAGAAAATTTGTATTCTATTTTATCATGTGCATGTTGATACAATGCTCCAATCATGTTATCTGCAAATATATTAATGTTAAATATTAACTTAAATAAATGTTTAATGCTAAAACAATTGACATGGGCAAACACATATGCATAACTGCCAATATTTTAATTTATTCTGGAGTACTTTTAGCCCCGCCTTTATTTCGCACCACTTTATTTATAGAAAAGTTTTCTCCAATATATAACTTCGATAAAATAAGACAAAATTATTTAAAAAAAAATAAGTGAGACGGAATAAAGGCGGGGCTAAAAGTATTCCGGAATAAATTAAAATATTGGCAGCTATGCATATACTCGCTTGTAATCTGACATACACTACACACACACATGCATATAAGGAAAGTGATTTATAAACTGATTATTTTAATTTGATTTTTAGTCCAAAACTTAAAAAAAAAAAATCATTTGCCATTTTTACTTTCTTTTATATTCATTATAAAAAAGTATTTGTATAGTGAAAATTTTCGATTTTCTGTTTCTGATCGATTTACACGTTTTGGGAGCTCTTGAGTACGATTTGACCATTTAAAAAAAAAATGTCTGTGTTTGTGACAATTTTTTTCCGGCAACTGCTGTATCTCAGGAATTAATGCAAAGAATTTCATACAAGTTGATATATAGTTGCATTCTGACGTGAATTAGTGTCTGACAGCTTCCAATATAAATCGCCCAACAAGTGGCGTTACCACACCTCTTTTTTTTTTTTTTTTCTAAATTTTTAACATGAAAGTATAGGACGAAATTTCGTATAAATGGGCAAAACGTGAATTACTTTTAACAAATCATTATATCGAATTAAAAATATTTATTTACAATAGTAAGTCAATTAGGAAAAAAAAGATACATGTAGGAGCATCACATATCCCCCTCCCCCTTCTCTCGGGCCCACCAGCGGCCGAGCGGTTCTGCGCTCAAAGTTGGTAGATGGGAGGTGCCGGGTTCGATCCCAGGTCGCGCTCAACGACCTAGCCGTTCGGAGTTTTCCGTGGTTTCCTCCGAAACTCGCGTAAATACGGGCTAGGACCCCTTAGAAAGACCCCCACGGAGGGCATTCCCCCTCTTGGCCTAGGACACATCCGGAGTCAATCGGCCTTAAAATCCTACAACCAACCAACCCCCTTCTCTCGAGGAAGACCAATTTTCAACATGAATACCTTTCAAAAGAATGCAACGTCAGTACATTTAAAACAAATGGTTGGACCATTGACCTGTGGTAATTTAAAATAAAGTTATCGATATATAGTTGTATATAGATAGATAGATCTGCTAACTATGCTAGTTTTATACTTCCAACTATCTCATTATGAAGCGTAAAATCTTTAGGCCCCGCCTTCTTTATCACACCGGTCACATTTTAGAGTATTTTCACTCTTATTTAATCGTAACAACATTTGGAGAGAATTATTCTAAAAATAAAGTGATGTGGAAAAAAGGGAGTTTTTTAAGAGGCGTCAACAATTTTACGCTTATTAATGAGATGGTTGGCAAGTATGTAGTTTATCCGTAATGGTATTAGGCCCCGCCCTTTTCTCACACCAGAATAGTTGTGGAGTAATATTCAGCAATATGTTCTAATGATTAAATAAGAACACTATTGCTCTACAACTATTCTGGTGTAAAAAAAAGGCGGGGCTTAATACCATTACGGTTAAACTAGCAGACCTACCAGCCTAATCCGGCAATTTGTTAGTACCGCCCCTTTTCTTACACCACAAAATTTTTAGAGTAATTCTCTTCAAATATAGTTACGATGAATTAAGAAAACAAATACTCTAAAAATTAAGTGGTGTAGAAAAAGGGGTGGTACTAACACTTTGCCGGATTAGGTTGGCAGCTCTGAACTAGCATAGTTAGCAGGTCTATATATATATATATATATTGCATACATATACTTTTTTTTTTGTTTCTAACAAATAACAAGAAGCCTGTATGATGTATTTGTCGAGTATAAAATTCACTTTCTTTAGATATTTAGTGGCAAACTTTTTCTTTTACGTAAATTCTCTGTGTTCATCATAGAAAATAATTTTAATAAATCATTTGCACTGAGTAATTTTTTGAAAAGAAAAAAAAAAAAAAATCTGATGACCACATCATACTAGTTTTAATTTTTTTAATATGACAAAGTAAGCCATTCTGTTTCTGGCTTTACTTAAACACTTCTTTAAATTTCTAAAATACACTCCCCCCCCCCCCCCCCCCCATATTCATAGAAGTAGTATTGGATTCCTAAAAATTTGAATTTCAAGTTTTCAATTGATTTATGTTTTGAGATAGTTCGAAAACAATTTGACTATTTTTAGAAAATGTATGTCTGCATATGATCTAAATTTTGTGTCAGTTACAGGTCACAATATCACGAACTAGCGCACATAATTTCGTAAGAATTCATATTTAATTGCATCTGGACATACAATGGCTCATCGCCCAACAGATGTTGTTGCTAATTATTTTTTTTTTTTTTTTTATGCTGCAGTTTTTCCGTATTTTCGGGAAAGCTATATCAAAGATTCTATGGTGTATGATATAAGTATATGAAATATCATATATGATATTGATGATATCATATCATATACTTATTTCAAATATGATATAAATACATAATTAAAGAATATATATATGTGTAATATAATTAAAGTCATAAAACATATGTAATATGCGATAAATTTATGTTGCTAAAGATTAATAAAAATTTAATTTTTAATTTTGTAGTGGCAATACCGGTAATACGTATTTAATAATGCTTTTCGCGAACAAGGAACAGTTCAATACCCTCCTACTTGTAAACAAGTACATCTTTTCTTCACTAGATGGCGATATCAATCTACTCTTGTCTTGCGGGTATTTTTATAGGTGTCGGAAGGTAAAAAGCGCGTTTAATATGTAGACGACCCCCAATTCAAAATTTCAGTTCATTTTCTGAAACTACTAACAATTCCCCGTCGAATTATACCTATTACATTTTTTTACATCGATTAGCAACGGAGTTACGTTGAGTGTTACTTTTTTTTTTTTTTTTTCCCCGACTGTATATAATAACTTTCAGACAATACGGTTCATAAATAAGTTTTTAATTCAATTTGAAATATTGAAGTAATTGTAATTTGAAACAAGTTGATAGATCAAGTTCATTAAAAATTTGGTTGAGCATCTTCATATGACTTATATATATACTGAGATTCATGCAAATCTGTTCATAAATAAGCTTTTTATATGAGTTTCAAATTTTTAAGTGGCCGCCATTTTGACACGATGCCGATCGAGTTCATTAATAATCTTGGTTCAGACTTTGATATGAACTACGTACATACCGAATTTTAAACAAATCTGTTCAAAAATGCGTTTCTTATACGCGCTTGAAATTTTTAAATGGCCGCCAATTTTGAACTTTATGGTGGATCAAGTAACCAACAAAATCACTTACGCTATTTCCACAGTCAAATTTGTGTTTCAACTGATTCCGTGATATTATATTTTTATATATATATACATACATAAACACAAACAGAGAGAAAAAGGGGAGGGAGAAAAAATAAATAATTACTATAGGTAGATTTAAAAAAAAAAAAAAAAAAAAAAAGACTACCTAAAAAGTTAAATAAATCTTAATTATTAAAGGTTAGACCTTAAAATTTCATAGCGATGAGTGAAAAACGAAAGTATTAAGACGGAGCAACCTGATATTCACGATGAAAACGAAACTAATTACAAAACACTTATGCAACGTTTGCGTCAACGATTATCGATTATTAAAACCATTCGATTTTTCCCATCTCTAATTATTACCATCGTTATCATCAGCAAATTCTGCTCAAGGCGAATCTGCGACTTCTTTTAGTGCATTTTCTTTGGATCTAACCAATCTTTTTCGATTAATATTAAATATTTATAAAAAATCATTCCTTTTAGTTTTTCTGGTGTAAATATGCAAAAGTTAAATATTTTATAATATGGATTAATGATCTATTCATATGATACATTTTTACTCTCTTCTGTATGTAATATAGAGAAAGTATTGGATTCGTGAAAATTTTCGACCTCCGTTTTTTGATGAATTTACACGTTTTGGGGTGTCTTAAACACGAATTGATAGTTTTTAGAAAATTCCTGTTTGTCTGTCTGTCTGTATCACGATTTTTGTGGACACTGTATCTCACGAACCATTGAATGAAATTTAACCAAACTTGGTATTTAAATGCACCCTGACATAAACCGGTTCTAATTGAATTGGGGATCAATCGCTCAACAGGTGGCGCTGTGATCACTTTTTTTTTTTTTTTTTTTTTTGTAAAATTTTAACATGGCAGTATAGGACAAAATTTCGTATAAATGTGCATAATGAGAGTTATTTTTAACTTGTGATGATGCAGTTATTTTTAACTGGTGGTAACAGTTATTTTTAACTTGTGGTACTCCCCCCCCCCACTGGGGGGGGACCGGGGGGGGGGGCAAAGTTTCAAGATGGGTATCTTTCGAAAGGTCTCGTCAATAGCTTTAAAACGAATGGTTGAACCATAAATCTGTGATAATTTAAAACAAAGTTATCGATTTTTTTTTACTTTTAACGAAAAAAAAACTTAGAAAAAAAATCATTTTTTTTTTTTTTTTTTTTAAACGAAATTTAACTAAACTTGGTAATTAGTTGGTCCCCGACATAAACTGGTGCTGATTACATTTGGGGATCAAAAGCTCAACAGGTGGCGCTGTGATCGCATATTATCTAAATTTTTAACATGGTAGCATAGGACAAAATTTCGTATAAATGTGCATAATAAGAGTTATTTTAAACTTGTGATTGTAAAATTAATATGAATTATTGATAATAGTAGTATTTAACTAGGAAAAAAATTGTACATGGGGGGGTAAATTTTCACAATGGGTATCTTTCATAAGATCTCGTTTATAATAGTAGTAGTCAACTAGGAAAAAAGTTTTGTGCATGAGGGAGCATCGGTTCCACCCTTCACTGGGGGGGAAAGTTTCCCCCCGGGGGGGGCAAAGTTTCAAGATGGGTATCTTTCGAAAGGTCTCGTCAATACCTTTAAAACGAATGGTTGAACCATAAATCTGTGATAATTTAAAACAAAGTTATCGATTTTTTTTACTTTTAACGAAAAAAAAACTTAGAAAAAAAATCATTTTTTTTTTTTTTTTTTTTTTTTTTTTAAACGAAATTTAACTAAACTTGGTAATTAGTTGGTCCCCGACATAAACTGGTGCTGATTACATTTGGGGATCAAAAGCTCAACAGGTGGCGCTGTGATCGAATATTATCTAAATTTTTAACATGGTAGCATAGGACAAAATTTCGTATAAATGTGCATAATAAGAGTTATTTTAAACTTGTGATTGTAAAATTAATATGAATTATTGATAATAGTAATATTTAACTAGGAAAAAAATTGTACATGGGGGGGGGTAAATTTTCACAATGGGTATCTTTCATAAGATCTCGTTTATAATAGTAGTAGTCAACTAGGAAAAAAGTTTTGTGCATGAGGGAGCATCGGTTCCCCCCTTCACTGGGGGGGAAAGTTTCCCCCCGGGGGGGCAAAGTTTCAAGATGGGTATCTTTCGAAAGGTCTCGTCAGTACCTTTAAAACGAATGGTTGAACCATAAATCTGTGATAATTTAAAACAAAGTTATCGATTTTTTTTTACTTTTAACAAAAAAAAAAAATAATAATAATAAGTTTTTTTTTTTAACGAAATTTAACCAAACTTGGTATTTAGTTGGTCACTGACCTAAACTGGTGCTGATTACATTTGGGGATCAATCGCTCAACAGGTGGCGCTGTGATCTCATGTTTTCTAAATTTTTAACATGGCAGTATAGGACAAAATTTCGTATAAATGTTCATAATGAGAGTTATTTGTAACTTCTGATTGTAAAATTATTATGAGTTGTTGATAATAGTAATAGTTAACTAGGAAAAAAATTATGTGCATGTGTCGGCATGGCTTCCCCCCCTGGGGGGGGGAAGTACCCCTCCGGAGGGGGTAAATTTTGAAGATGGGTATCTTTCGAAAGATCTCGTCAATACCTTTCAAACGAATGGTTGAACTATAAATCTGTGATAATTTAAAACAAAGTTATCGATTTTTTTTACTTTTAACAAAAAAAAAATTTTTTTTTTTTTTTTTTTTTTTTTTTAAATATTGTTACTGATTGAATATGTATAGGAAAATATAGAAGAAAGTCTTGTGGTGGCCACAACATACTAGTTTTTCCTTAATTTATCGCAGTTATACACTGGGGAAAATTATTTAATAAATTATATAGTGTGAAATAAATGCGTCGCTAAAATACTCCAGAATAAAGTAAAATGTTGTCAGCTATGTATAAATCATAGACCTTATATACTAGACTGGCCCACCAATAGGACTAACCATTATACTGAATGTCTTCAACATGAGGGTGTAATTTGATTCCTTAATCCTTTGTTCTGAGCTTCGGAAGTCACGTGAACTGGACCTAGGGGAGATTCCTCTGAAATCTGTAAGAAAACTCTCTCTCTTTTCTTTCATTTGTATGTAGTATGAAGTAAGAATTCAAAAGCAATTTTTTCGCTTGCAAAATGATTTATCATAATTTATATATATATATTGTTGCGTACTTGGGGGTTCGTGAGTTGTCCGAGAATGAAAGGCCTAACTTACAAAAATTCAGTAGTTTATTCACAGAAAGTTCCAGAAAAATATAGGTCAATAAACCAATTATGAGCTTCAAATCAAGCAGTAAACACAGCTTAAACAACAGCTGTCAATAGCAAATCCACAGTACAAACTGTATAGCTATAACACTTGAAGCAAGTCTCTCTCAAAGAGGCTCAGAGCAATACAAGTACTAGCGAAGCTGGCTGAAAACTGAACTGAACTAACTGCCTTGGCGAGAAAGCGCTTCTTATATACTGTTCCATGGAACCCAGATTTTTCGAGAAAACTCTAGAAAGTGGTCACTCAATCAACTTACAGCTTCCATATTTGGTATATCCCTTATAAGGATTTTCTCGCCAAGGTCGCCAAAAAAATCGCCAAGGTGGAAAAAGGCGTCAAATTTGGCGCCAAATCCATTACCTGCCTTATTGCAGGGATGGAACACGGGCGCAGAATTCATACCACTATCAATGTAAGAAAATTTTCAACTTCTTAAATCAACGATATTATAGGTAGAGAAATTTCTTAAGCAGATTCCGGTATGAATTCTGTGCCCGTGTTCCATCCCTCCTTATTGGGGCTTTTTAATGCGTTTTTAAGGGAATATAAGGTTATTTTAACGCTAAAACGACTAGAAATGCACAAAATTAGCACTTTATCAATTTACTAAGCCTCTTTGAAGGAATTTATACAAAAATAAACACAATTATTTACAATTTTGTAACAATATATAATATGAGATTTTAGCTTTCCAACCACGTGTAAATCTAAATGCTAAAGTACAAAGTACGCTTACAATAAAAATATTACAAAACCTAAAATTCGTTCCTACTGAAAAATATCACAGTGATCATTCTTCGCTCTTTCTTTAGGTCCTTATCACGTTACAATTTTGCTGGGGAAGGTCGTTCGTGTTGAAGACAGATATTGAGGAGGGAGAGCTGGTCTATCTAGATAAGGTCTATGATATAAATGATAACAAGTGGTGACCACCTAACAGCCAAAAAAAAAAAAAAATAAATAAAAATAAAACAAAATAAAATAAAATATCACTGAAACTCGAAAAATAATTATAGGAAGAAGTAAATTTGGAAACCCATATTTTTGATGATGCCTGTTCTACTCATACAAAAATAATGTAAACCATAATTCCTATTTTTTTTTTTTTTTTTTAAATATGAATTTATGAATAGTTTTCATGATTCAAATAATAATAACTAGCTGGAACCCGTCGACTTCGACGGTCACTTTATTGACCGTAATGTTTCAAAAATTGTCGTATCATTATTTAAATGTATTTCAAGTTAAAACATCTAATATAATTTACAACATTTCACTTAAAAAAAAAAAAAAAGAAATTTGGAAAAATGGTTATAAATTGAAATACTATATATGACATCACTTTCTACAAAGTACTGTCAATGTGACGTGAAACTGACTCCAAATAAAACAGTTGCTATCTTTTATTTTCTGTTTCTTTTAATACTAAGGCTACATGTTAGCTGACCCGCCCGGCGTTGCCCGGACCCATGATAATAACCTTAATTGAACCTAAAATTTGTATGATTTTATATCTTTAACTCGATTTTGTTTGAATTTCTATTTTTAAATAAAGGCATCGCGAAAAAAATAATCAGCTGTAACAAAAAAATTACCTCGAACCGAACGAAACTCAGTCTTGTGACACCGGTGTCTGTGGTAGCACATACGTGAGCCGCTAATAACATAAAAAAAAATTCCCAAAAATTAACCCGCAACCGAAAGAACTCGCCCGGTGTTGGCCGGCCCATGATGATAACCTTAAATGCACCTTAAATTTGTATGGTTTTATATCTTTAACTCGATTTTGTTTGATTTTCTATTTTTAAATGAAAACATCACAAATAATAATAATAATAATAATCTGTAACAAAAAAAAAATACTTCAAACGGAACGGAACTCGGATTCGTATCCCAGTGCCTGTGGCACGTATATGCAGGCCGCTATTAACATGAAAAAATTCTCAAAAATTAACCTTGAACCGAACGAATCTCTGAATCGTGTTACCGCTGCCTGCGGCTGCGGCACCATATAGCAGTCATGCTACGCAAGCACTGCAAAATCCACTTTCCTCCAACAGGGAGCGCAGTATGTTGTATACGAACATCACCAATCACCTTGAATTTCCAAGACCTTTCAAATAAGGTGTCACATGGTGGTGTCAACTGCAAAATCCTTTAGTTACACTTTCCACCGCAAGGGGGCGCAGTTTGTTCTGTACGAACATCACCAACGGTGAGGAAATACCAAGACCATTAAAATAAGATATAACATGATAGGGTCTAGTACAGAATCACCTAGTTCCATTTTTCACCACCAGGGGGCGCACTATATTGTATACAAACATCCTCAATCACCTTGAATTTCCAAGACCTTTCAAATAAGGTGTCACATGGTAGTGTCAACTGAAAAATCTTTAGTTGCACTTTCCACCGCAAGGGGACGCAGTTTGTTCTGTACGAACATCACCAACGGTTAGGAAATACCAAGACCATTAAAATAAGATATAACATGATAGGGTCTACTACAAAATCACTTAGTTCCATTTTTAACCACCAGGGGCGCACTATATTGTATACAAACATCCCCAATCACCTTGAATTTCCAAGACCTTTCAAATAAGGTGGCACATGGTGGTGCAAACTGCAAAATCCTTTATTTGCACTTTCCACCGCCAGGGGGCGCAGTTTGTTCTGTACGAACATCACCAACGGTGAGGAAATACCAAGACCTTTAAAATAAGATATAACATGATATGGTCTTCTACAAAATCACCTAGTTCCATTTTTCACCACCAGGGGGCGCACTATATTGTATACAAACATCCCCAATCAACATGAAATTTCAAGACCTCTATCACCAATCGCCTTGGATTACCAAGACCTTTTAAATAAGGTGTCACATGGTTTTGTCAACTGCCAAATCCTTTAGTTGCACTTTCCACCGCCAGGGGGCGCACTGTGTTCTGTACGAACATCACCAACGGTCAGGAAATACCAAGACCTTTAAAATAAGATGTAACATGATCAAAATCACTCAGTTCCATTTTTCACCACCAGGGGTCGGACTATACTGTATACAAACATCCCAAATCGACATGAAATTTCAAGACCTATAAAATGAGGTGCTACATGTGTGGGTCTAGAACGGATTTCCCTCTCAAACTAATTTCCCCCCTTTCCCCTCCCCTCCAAATCTACTTTCCCCCTCTTTTCCCCCTTTAAAATCGAAAATTCCAAATTCGCAGATATTGATTTTTTAGTATTCGACTCTAGTCCCCATATGTACAATTTCTTCTCCGTGAAGTAATTTGAAGCTTAGTTAAGCTCGTAAACGTGTTTTCAACCCGAAACGGGTGGGAAACGGTTTCCCACCCGTTTCCCCCCTTCGACTTTTTTTTTATTTTTCTCTTCTCATAGCACATCTACAGACCAAGACCTTTCTTTAGACACCTCAACCGAATTTTTACATCTAGCCGTTCTCTCAATATAGTGGAGACAGACAAAAACGTGTTTCAAATTAATATATAGATTTTTTCATGTTGCCGTAAAAAAGGATCAATAATTAAAAAATAAAATGATAACACGTGAACTTTGTTTTTATAAGGCAAGAAAAATTCAGATAAACTCGCTGTATTGTTGCATTTCCGAAAATGACGTCATTCGTTTTTAACCCAAGCGGGTGGGAAACGGTTTCCCACCCGTTTCCTCCGGGGGGGAAACGGTTTCCCCCCAGGGGGTAAACCATTCGACTTTTTTTTTTTCTCTCTTTTCATAGCACATCTACAGACCAAGACCTTTCTTTAGACACTTCAACCGAATTTTTACACCTAGCCGTTCTCTCAATATAGTGGAGACAGACAAAAACATGTTTCAAATTAATATATAGATAATAATAATAATAATCAGAAACGTGCACGGAATATGTTTGGGTTACTTCATTCTAACGAATAAAAAGGGGAAAAAATTAAATTTGAATGTAATAATTTTTTAGAGCAATATTAATTAATGTTTGCCCCACTCGAAATAATCTCAAAAAAATCTTTAAAATGTGTATTACCATTGAAAACTAGTTGGCATAGGTGGACTCTGCTCAGTTCCCCATCATATTTATGTTCTCAGAAATTTCTAGTGTGAGACATATTATAATCATGTTAAAAGAAATGAATTTGACCAAAGCTTCATACAGTGACAGAATGAAATCCCCGCCTAATAGGCTATCCACCGTTCACTTGGATATAATTATCTCATTCTAATTTAATAATTTATTTTATCAGGGTCAATTCTGTTGTTTAGTTTTCATGCTACTATTTCCAATGCAATAAACCTCAAAATTCACATTTATATGAAAAATTTACAGTTTCGCTATGTTGATAAAATCGTAAATTACGAATAATTTACGAAAATTTCCTAGTAGAATATTTGTATTCAATCATGTTCAAACAAATATCATAAACTTAATTTTGAAGTTGTCTAATATATTTAGGATCCTCAAAATGGAAGTTTATGATCAATTTTGCCTTATTCTGACATGTTAAGTAAATCGTAAATTCCAAATAACTTACGAATTTTTTTAATTGGCAAAATCATAGTCTATGATATTCATGCCAGTATCCTAAATAATATTTCGAAAGTGGTTTGACATCTTTACGCTGAAAATATCCCTCAAGATTGACGTTTATGTGAAATTTTGCTCTATTCTGACATGTTAAGAAATTCGTAAATTTCCAATAACTTACGAAATCTTTATATTGGAAATTTCATAGTCATTAATATTCATACCAGTGTCCTAAATAATATTTCAAAAGTAGTCTGACATCTTTACGATGAAAATATCTCTCAAAATTGACGTTTATGTGAAATTTTGCCCTATACTGTCATGTTAAGAAATTCGTAAATTTCCAGTAACTTGCGAAATTTTTAAAGTAGCATATTTATAGTTACTGATGTTCATTCCGGCATCAAAACTGATATTTTAAAACTGGTCTGACATTTTTACAGTGAAAAGTTTTCATTTAATGCACGTTTAAGTGAATGTTTGTCCTATTCTCCCATGTTAAGAATATCGTAAATTTCTAATAACTTACGAAGTTTTTAAAATCGAATGTTGCAAATGAATAGGGTTCTTGCCAGTGTCGAAAGTAATATTTTAAAACTGATCTGACCTCTCTGCGACAATTTGTTCTTGAGATATCGTGTACACAGACTAACAAACTAACGGACTGACCCACTAACAGACTAACAGACACCCTACAGACAGACACCATAGAAATTTTGTCATTTTCGGATTCCTCACACCTGAAAACGTGTAGAAAAGTCCAAAAACCGAGGTCGAAAATTTTCACGATTACCTAAGTTCCCCATACCTATAGTATGATGGGGAACTAATTCACGATTACCTAAGTTCCCCATACCTATAGTATGATGGGGAACTAAAAAGAGGTTGGTACAAATTTTGATATGTAGACGACCCTCTAAGCAAAATCTAAGAATATCATTATAAACAAAGCTTTATTACTAGTTTGCCTTATTTATACAATAATTTACTGAAAAAATTAGTCGAGGGTGGTGTTTTTTTATGACTGTACTTAAATGTATCAAGTAATGTGTAAGTTTGAACTTGATCAGCAATAATACATTATATTATGCTTTATATCACCATTAAATTATATACAAACTAGGGAATCTTAGATGTAACTACGCTTACTAGTCTTACTCTTATTTTAACTAGAGATGCCAGTTTTCTTAATCATTCAGGAGGAATTAGTACCCGCCTTGTTTTCACACCATAATTTTTTTAGAATAATATTCTTCACGTGACTACGATTAAATAAGAAGAAAAATAATCTTTAAAGATACTGGTTCGAAAAAAAAAGCATATACTAAGTGTGCTCCGGAGTAAATTATAAAAGTTGGCATTTCTTTTTTAACTCTGCGGCGAAGTTTAATTCTCAACTGCAAAAAACTCATCCCGAAAATTTTTAAAGTTTCACTCTAACAATATTTAAAAAAAAAAAAAAAAAAAAAAAAAAAAACTCTTTTTTTTTAAGACTTTTTTATCAATTTTACCGTTAATTTATTTTAAACCATTTATTTGCAACATTTAAAAATATATATTTTTTTTAGATATTTTTCTTTTATAATATAAAAATTTTAAATTCATGAACTGAAAACCTGAGAAATTGATGGTCTGGTGATGTAGGTATTAAGACGGATTCAATAAGCGTGCGTTTACGTGGCCTAGGTGGAGTGCCCTTCGTGGGGGGGGAGGGGGTGTCTTTCTGAGGAATTGTAGCCCGTATTCACGGGAATTTCGGGGAAAATCACTAATAACACGGTACTGCTAGGCCGACAAGCGTGATCTGGTTTCAAACTAGGCAATTTTCTTTTGCCAGTTTCGAGAGCCGAATCTACTACCCACTGGTGGGACCTCAAGGGATAAAAAAATACATTCAAGAAAACTTTTTCATTATTTCAATGAACAATTTTACTCTTTCATAATGTAAGATTTTTAAATCTATGAACTAAAAACCTGACAAATATATGAAATATATTAGATACAATAAATAAATTGGGATTTTAAAAAATCCTTACAAAAAAATTAAGACATTAACAATATATTCATTCATTTATTTTTCATACTAATTTTGTTTTATTTTGAACAAAATTTTTTAAATATTGAATGGGTGTGAAGAAAGTTGGACTACCTGAGCGTCAGAGATATTGTATTATGAATCGAGGTTCCTAGGCCTGGGGGAGTGTCCGGCATATGTGTCTTTCTAAGGTGTCCTAGTCTACTTTTCAGCAAATTTAGGAGAAAATTCTGAATTGCTAAGCCAACGAGTTCGACATACATTTGTTTAAGTTAAAAGTAAAAGTAATTAAAATTTCAAATAATTAATTTTTATTTGAAAAAAAAAAAAAAAAAAAAAAAAAAAAACCTTAAGCTATATTTTATTACATTTTTTAATTTAATTTTTGGTAGTTTGGATCAATAACAACTATTTTTTATAAATTTCTACTTTTATAAATGCTTCCAATTGCTTTTATAAAAGTTCCAATACATCTGCGGGACTATAAGAAGATCATTAAGAAATACAAGAAAAGATACCAGAATAAAATTTTTCAAGACAATGGCGATACCGACTCTTCTATATGGAAGCTAGACATGGACGCTTAAAAAGAGTGATGAAAGAGAAATACAATCTTCAGAGATGCAATTTTTAAGGAATGTGAAAGGTTGTTCTATAATGGATAAAATAAGAAATGATGACATCAGGAAGGAACTAAAAACTAAGCCAATAATACATACTATAATAAATTATAGAAGTAAGTGGAGAAAACATTTGGAAAGAATGCCAAATAACCGTATACCAAAGGCAGCTCTAAAATATAGGCCATGGGGGAGAAGAGATAGTGGAAGACCACATAGAAGATGGATTGAGGTCGGAACAGGCTTATAGCCTTCAACCGTGTAGGACATGATGATGATGGTAAATGCTTTCTTTCTTTTAGATTTTTTTTTTTTTTTTTTTTACAATGGAAGACGTTTAACCCTACAAGGCTCAATTTTTTTTAGTTTGCGACAAAAATATACAGGTTGTAATTAGTGATCAGAAGATAGGGAAAACTTATAAATATAGAAATAAAACCAGATTTTACGGAAAAATCTACTTTTTAGCTCAACGTACCGTATGTGGAACATACATAAAAATATGATTTACTAATACTTACTATGATTTACTATTGTAATCTGTATATATATATAAATTACGTGTCACGATGTTTGTCCGGGGTAAACTCCTAAACTAAGGAACCGATTTTAATGAAATTTTGCACACTGTGTGCAGTTTGGTCCAACTTGAGAGATAGGATAGTTTTTATCTCAATTTATTGTCACAATATTGTTTTATTGCAATTATTTGTTAATTATAGACCTTTATTAAACACGGAGTAATATTAATAGGAGTTGAAGGTCCAATGGGAGAAAGCTACGAAACTGTGATCTAAATTTTTGGTAAATATTGAGGGCGCCACTTGTCATTCCTCCCTACCTCGGCGCGGATATACTGTTGTTTTCAATAGAATTTTGCTGGAGTACATTTAAATTTTTTTATTTTAAGCAATTTAATTTCTTTGTAAATTCTTAAAACTGCATAATTCAGATGTTTCAAATAAATGTTTCGTTCCTAGTTGTAAAACAGGCTATGATAGTGATAAGAAAAACAAAAAAAAAGCCCTAGGAGAAAAATAAAGTCCGAGTTCGTGTTTTCTGCACCTAAAGTAAGTTTATTTTTTTTCTTTACAAAATTTCATCCATTCTCCTTCCTCCCAATTATATGTTTTAGCTAGCTTCGGTTCATAAGAATCGTCATTTTTTAAAAGCTTTCTTTCAAAGTAAAATTAGTATAAAATGGCTCTTAAAAAAAACATGTTGGTTAGAATACTCTATTTAATGAAATTTGCTTTCAATCGAAATTTTTTCAGCTTGATATTATTTTTAAAAAATTAATTAAAACGAGACATTTCCCCATTGAATAACATTGCGGAAGCTGGAGAGAAGGAAGGATTGCACGCTGGCGCCATCTGTAAACATTAGAAAACAACATCACAAAATTTCAGCGGTACCTTCTTCTCCTGTCTTTTTACTCCGTGTTATTAAAGTTGCTCCAAAATATCTGTGAGTTCCATTAATTTAATTGTTGCCAAAAAAAAAAAAAAAAATACGTGTTCATTTTCTTTCGACATAAAAATAAATACATTTAATCAAACGTGAACGTTAAAAAATTATAAAAAGTTAAATTATGCATCTCACGAAAATTGACGTCATAATCAATTTAAAGATTTTATACACATTGATAAAGTGCTAATGTAGTTCTATCATAGATATAGTAATATATATAGATCTCTCATCCCCATGTTATCGTACAAAGATTTTTGATGCCGAAAAAAAAAATAAATAAAAGCTTTGGAAACAGCCATTAAGTGGTATTGAAAAAAAAAAAAAAAAAAAAAAATTAAGAAATATGAATTTGAAACTGTATCTGGAGTCTTCCATTCCCCTTTAGCAAATAAATTATTCATAAATTTTATTTGCTAAAATATTAGTATGTATTCCCGTGTGTATTCACTCGGGGAAAGACGGCCATATTTTGGTAAAAACGTCGTCTTTTCCCAAATGAAAAGGAATAACTTTTTTCTCCCCAATGATCACTCTATTCTATATATGCTATACTATATCTATGAGTTCTATACGCAAGCGAAGTGTGACTCACTGACCGTCTGTGCAGCCAAGAAAAAGATTTCCTATGTTAATTGCCCACTGGATTTTTTGTAAGAAATTATTAAAAATCGAGGAAATTTATTTCCCGATTTTAATCCTTATATTTGGGTATAGATAAGTATTAGTTATCGCGGGTGTTAGATTGAATTATTTTGCTGTCAAATTGACAAAATTTTAATTTTAAATTTCAAAACTCTGTCGCCCTTGGCTTTTATTATTATTATTATTATTATTTGGCGATCAAAAGCGTAACACGAAAATATACATGCCAGATGTATGCATTGTACGAAATGTAATATGTATTATTCATTGTACGTATGTATGACATGTAATATCATGGATGGAACACGGGCGCAGAATTCATACCACTATCAATGTAAGAAATTTTTCTACTTCTTAAATCAACGATATTATAGGTACAGAAATTTCTTAAACGGATTCCGGTATGAATTCTGCGCCCGTGTTCCATCCCTGTAATATGTATTGTACGAAATATTGTTTCATATTATTCATTACTCTTTTAATATAAGCTGTTAAAATAACCATGATTTTTGAAAGGAATTAAATATTTTCGCCAGATAATTTGGCGATATTCTTTTTTTTTTTTCGCCAAGGATGACAGAAATGAAATCTATTCCGCTGCAAAATATTAGTATCTTACATCAGATATTTTATTTAGACATTTGAAAATAAATTTGACTTCAAACTATGATAGAATATTTAATTTTCCTTTTAATTAGTACATTATTAGTATATTAAAATTTAAAAGCATGGTATATAAAAAGTTTTTTTTTTTTTTTTTTTTTTTTTTTTTTTTTATCTTATAATTATTCTTATCTTAATCCTCAATGTTTCCCATCTTTATTAACTTGAATTTACTATTAAAATTTTAACATACTCAAAAACTTCTCATCACTTCGTTAAAATACACTAAACTTTTCAAAAATCTTTTTCTATTTAAAATGATACATGTATTTACTTTAAATGTCCAATATTTCATAAGATTTCCAATTTTAAAGTTTTAAAATATTTATCAAATTTACTTATTTTTCTGGTTTAGCCTTATTGTTTTCCTTTTTATAACTACAGCTGTTGCCCTCTTTAAAATATTTAAAATGATGAGGTCATTTTATAGTAAAATTATCCATTATAGCATATATTATATTTCACTCCTCCATAAAAATTGATTTTAAAATCGTCTGTTTCTTTTATACTTTTATTTTAATAGAGTTTTAATAGAATTTAATTTATATATTAGTCATTTTAGCAATTTTATCCAAAGTAGCATTAGAAATAATATATATCACTTCTCCATTAAAATTTATAGGACCCTACAATAAAATTAATTTGTGCTTAATATCAACACTACGAAAATTTTTATCAATCGCTTCCAAATTTTGACCTAAGTTTCAAATCTCAACCCTGTGGGTTTTTACATCGGCTACAACGTTTTCGTCTTTGTTCGTAAATAATAATTTGACTGTACTAAATAGTTTACAGCCGTATAATTCAACGTATAACTTAGTCACAGCAACGCGTGGCCGGGTCTGCTAGTATTAAAAAAAAAAAAAAAAAAAAAAAAAACTTACCTCTGCAAAATATACACTTTGTTATAACACGCAGTATTTTTTTTTTTTTTTTTTTTCCGAATCAAAACTGTTCAATAACTTTTTTTTTTTTTTTTTTTTTTTTAATTTAGACAAAAGACTAACGTATCACTTTCATTCAAATTTCACACTGAGTGCACTATAACAAAAACACGAACAACATCTTTAGGTAAAGATTCGTATTACTACATTGTTAAATGTCAATAGCTTCTATCAAGATGTCAAGAGATGTCGCTACTAATAGTTTTATAGCTATAGGAACGATTAAAGTCGGCGTTCCACATATGGAACTGGGTGACTTGTAGGGTTAAACCCATAAGCTTAAAAATCTAAGAAATTGATAGTGCAGATGATAAGGCCGGTTGATTGCATGAGGTTCCTAGGCCAAGGCAAAGTGTCTTCGTGGTGTCTTAGTCAGTCTTTATGCGAGTTTCACAGAAAACTGTGGAAAATCCTGAACAACTAAACAGAGTAGCGTGTCCTGGGATTGAACCCGGCACTTCTCGTCTGACAGTGGTACAAAGGGAAAAAAAATCCTTATATAAATTCACCAAGGCATTTACTTTTTTTCATACTAATTATGTTTTATGAGGAAAAAATAAAAATAAAAATAAAATGAAGTCTTTGTATGTGAAGATAAAATTGCATCAAAATTTTGTATGCAATAAAATTGGCATTATTTTCATTCTAAAACTAATTCTTCCAGTCTTTTCAACTTTAATTCAAAATTTATAACACTAATTTTTAAGAATGTCAACAAATTTAATAAATGATTAAAAAAAGAAAATAAATAAATAAATAGCAATTTAACTAACTATTTTATTAAGATTTTATTATTATTGTTGTTCATTAATTAAAAACTTAGCTTCCCAGCTTTTAAAATGAAAAAAAAAAAAAAAAAAAAAAGAAGTAAATAACAATTTAAAATAATTTTTATACTTTTTAAAATACTTTGCTACATTTTGTTTGTTTATTTTTCTAATGTATTTTTACTTCCATTACCCGACTATCGTAGGTAATGGAAGTATTGTATTCGGTCTGAAAATTCGATATCGAGCTTTCACCTGATTTACACGTTTTGAAGTCCCCTGTCCAAAAAAGTGGTTTTTAGCAATTGGTCAGTGTGTATGTGTGTGTATGTGTGGGGGGGGGGGGGGGGAATCTTCTGACTATTATATCTCGGAAACTAATAAAGATAGAACTACGAAAATTTAGAATTGAAACAAATCCGGTGTACAGATTAACTTTCTAAATTTTGGTGAAAACTGAAAAACCGGAAGTAGGATATCGGAAACCAGAAGTGGGACCGTAAGTCCGTATCCCAAAAACGGCTCTAACGATTTTCTTCAAATTTGCGGTATCAACACTCTATTAGATGTCCTTTCGAATGGTATATTTGGTAGTTCATGAAAATTGATAGGCATCCTGTATAAATAGCTCAATTTCAGGTCTGGCAAGGGCGTTCATTTAGAAACGGCTGTACAGATTTTTTTCAAACTCGCCATATTAACTCACTTTTAAATATGCTTTTGTATTTTTCGCTTTGGCAGAAGAATGTCCAATGCCACATCCAAAACCAAAGTATTTTCGAGCCTATTATACAGTCAGTAACAAAACAGGATTCGACAAGGATTTATTTAACAAAACTATATTAAATGTACTTTTTTTCCATAGGAATTTTCGCTAGTGTTCGGAGACTTTTGTTACCGACTGTAGTTTAAATGGTTTAAGTGAAATGATTTAAAATTAATAAAATTAACACTGTCTCCTACGTTTTCAATGCAAATCGTGCCTCGCACGTCGCACATCCCTACCTAGTCGAGTCTAAGAGCATGATTCGATAAGGATTTATTTAACAAAACAGTGTTAACTCTACTTTTTTTTACACAGGAATTTTTGCTAGTGTTCGGATATTTTTGTTACCGACTGTACATGTAGGGTCTCTACCTTGCACTAACTAAGACTACTATATAACAGGCTGAATCATTCCCCGCCATTTGTCCGTCAAGACCGTCATTGCTAAACCTAAGACTGTTATATAACACTATCATATCACACTATATATGACTATTATACAGTTGTCTTAGGTTTAGCAATGACGGACTATTATATGTGACTATATAAAACTATTATAGAGTAATCTTAGGTTTAGCAATGACGGACTTGACGGACAAATGGCGGCGAATGATTCAGCCTGTTATATAAGGAAAGGGCACGTGACGTCAATCACAGTCAAATTGTGGGTAAAGTTTCAAAACATTGGTATTTCCACCAATAGATGTTGATTTTTTGCCACTCTAGAGTGGCAAAGATTGATTGATGGAGCGTTTGTTTGTAAACATGCCCTTTCCTTATAGTAGTCTTAGCACTAACCAGTTTCGCTCTCTAGTGGATACAACTAAATTCTAAGGATCCTCTTTTTAGCATAGATATACAGTCGGCTGCAAAATTATTCGAGCACTAGCCAATAATTCCTATATTTAAAAAGTACACTTAAGACTGTTTTGCTAAGTAAATCCTTGTCGAATCATGTTCTTAGACTGATTAAGAACATGACTCGACAAGGATTTATTTAACAAAGCTGTATTAAGTGTACTTTTTTTTGGCAAGGATTATTGCTAGTGCTCGAATAATTTTGCAGCCGACTGTAGTAATATATATAGATCTATCATCCCTATGTTAAAGTGCAAAGATTTTTGATGCCGAAATATTTTTTTTTTGCATCAGCCATGATTGAGTATAAAACTAGGAAACAATAATGGAATAAAATGTTGATATACAGTCGGTAACAAAAGTGTCCGAACACTAGCAAAAATTCCTGTGCAAAAAAAGTACGCTTAATTCAGTTTTGCTAAATAAATCCTTGTCGAATCATGTTCTTAGACTGACTAAGAACAGGATTCGACAAGGATTTATTTAACAAAACACTATTAAGTGTACTTTTTTTACATAGGAATTTTCGCTAGTGTTCGGACACTTTTGTTACCGACTGTATATTGAAAATACAGAAATACTGCGCGGCTTTTAATTGTACAAATATATTTATGAAAGGAAGTGGAATAAGTTTTCATAAGTAAGTTAAATTTAACTAATTTATGAAAAATATGATTTTTATAATCAGTTGCTTTGTTATTATTACGCTTTAAATACTGTTTTGATTTTTAATGGAATACTTTTTTTTATTTTAATATTTTTTCAGTTTTTTTTGAGTAAGTAATATCGAATTTTCAAAATTCTTTTAAATGTAGTTAGCAGCGGCAGAGGTAAAGTCCGCTTGTTTTAATATATTATAACTAGTATTACCACAAGATTTTCTTCTATATATAATCCTATACGAATTTATGCAATACAAATTATTTATTAAGTTATAATTCATTAAAGATATTTTCCATGATGAATGCAGACTTTTTTTTCTTAAAGTAGTATAATAATAAATGCTGAAAAAAATCATTTTTGTGCAGACGTGAAAAGATATACAGTCGAACCTCGTTAACGTGAATTTCAAGGAGGATCAAAAATCTGTTAATGTTATAAGTAGTTCATGCTATCAGTAACTGATCGTCATATAACTAAAGTAATCTTCATTTTGACGGGGATTGTGGTAACAGTTCATGCTAAAAGTAATTCACGTTAACGAGGTTCGACACTATATATATATATATATATTAAAAATAAAAGAAATCGGTGGCCTTGTTTTAAATTAATACAGATCTATGGTTCAACCATTCGTTTTAGAAATATTGACGAGTTCTTTCTAAAATATCCACATTAAAAATTTACACAGGTCCCGGGGGAAGGGCACTTCCCTCCCAGGAGGAAAGCAATGCTCCTACATGCACACATTTTTTTTTTTTCAAGTTTATTACTACTGTTATCAATAATTCATATAAATTTTACATTTATGCGTTAAAAATAACTCACATTATGTACATTTATATGAAATTTTGTCCTATACTGTCATGTTAAGTACTTAGAAAAAAAATAGAATGCCCAGCACCACCTGTTGAGCGATTGGTTCCTAAATCTAATCAGCGCCAGTTTAGGTCAAGGTCCAACTGAATGCAAGTTTAGTCGAATCTCGTTCATATTAGGGGCTATAATTCGAAATTGCTAGAATTGCATTTTTAGTTGTGTTAAACGTTTCTTACAGTTTCACAAGGTTTAAGAAAATATTATGACATTAATTAGCTTTTCTGCCTGTCTGCTTGCCCACCTGTCCGCGCTCCATTTCCGAGTAAACCCAATTTCTGCTATATGTTGTGACTGGCCGTTAAAAGGTTAACGCAAAATTTCCTGAAGAGTCAGTCTAAGAACACGATTCGATAAGGATTTATTAACCAAAACCGTATGAAGTGTACTTTTTTACATAATTTTTGATAGTGTTCGGACACTTTTGTTATCGACTGTATTGCGATTGGCAGTTAAAGGGTTAACTCGGATATCTCAAAAGATGAAGATAAGTCCAATAGTTTTTCCGACCAAAAAAAAACTACTAACCAGGCAGAAATAGTAAAACAGAAACGATAAATTTCTTTAAATGTCGTTATTCCATTTAAAAAAAAAAAAAAAAAAAAAGAGGAAAAGAAAGAAAGAAAAATGAGTATCTGGAGTTTTTTCATTCATCTTTAGTACATAAATTATTCATAAATTTTATTTGCTAAATTATCTGTGTGCATTCCAGTGTATATTCACTCGGGGAAAGACATCCAAAAGAGAGTAAAATGGCCGTCTTTCCCCCGAGAAAAAAAGGCATCACTTTTTTGCTCCCGCTGATCAATCTACAGTCGGCTGCAAAATTATTCGAGCACTAGCCAATAATTCCTATATTTAAAAAGTACACTTAAGACTGTTTTGCTAAGTAAATCCTTGTCGAATCATGTTCTTAGACTGATTAAGAACATGACTCGACAAGGATTTATTTAACAAAGCTGTATTAAGTGTACTTTTTTTTGGCAAGGATTATTGCTAGTGCTTGAATAATTTTGCAGCCGACTGTACGTCTTATTACTATATCTATGCTTTTTAGGACCACCTCTAGGGGCGTGTCCCAGACCGTGGCCAATTGTTCATCTGCGCAGCACTAGTGCGACATAAAACACAACCATCCATCCTCTTTCACTTGGAGTTTGTGGCTTGATATCCCCCCTCCTCAACCTTCATGACTCACGTATAAAGGTACTTTTAATTTTAACTAGGGTTACATACAAACGGAACGCTTGCAATTTCAGTGACGTAAACTTTGCAATTTTTTGTGCAAATACAGTCGGCAGCAAAAGTATCCGAGCATAGCAATAATTCCTATGTAATAAAAGTACACTTAATGCAGTTTTGTTAAATAAATCCTTGTCGAATCCTGTTCTTAGTCAGTCTAAGAACAGGATTGGGCAAGGATTTATACAACAAAACAGTGTTAAGTGTGCTTTTTTCACATAGGAATTTTTGCTACTGGTGGGATACTTTTGCTGCCGACTGTAGTCATACAGTCGGCTGCAAAATTATTCGAGCACTAGCAATAATCCTTGCCAAAAAAAAGTACACTTAATACAGCTTTGTTAAATAAATCCTTGTTGAGTCATGTTCTTAATCAGTCTAAGAACATGATTCGACAAGGATTTACTTAGCAAAACAGTCTTAAGTGTACTTTTTAAATATAGGAATTATTGGCTAGTGCTCGAATAATTTTGCAGCCGACTGTACATTTGGAAAGCTTGTAAACGGCTTTGCAACCGGAAGTGTTTCATTTGTATGTACCCCCTAATCTCGTTCTCTAACTTCTTTTTTCTTTTAATCGAAATATGGAACTTTATTCGATTCAGGAGAAAATTGCGGACATGTTTGTTGTTAAATAAAGAGAGAGACTACTACTGTATTAAAATGTCTTATATGAAGAATGTGTCGTTTATTTCTGTATTTTTCTTATTGATTTTATTTCACATTGCTAACGGTGCGATATTAGATGAATTTTTAAATGACGCTAACAACTGTGAAATACGTTGTGAAGATACATATCCTAACACTGCAGTGAGTTTGTATTTTCAATTTCATTATTTAATGACCTTATATCAAATAAATCTGTAATGCTATGAAATAAAATATAATTTCAAAATCTACACCTTTTCAATCAATATATATATATATATGTGTGTATATGTATTGTTTTTAGGCATGTACTAAGAATTTATACGTGGACAGTAATAGTATATTAACTAAACATTATTAACCGGTTATTAGAAGCATATTTTCTTCATCCACCGTTTTTATCTTTCTTTAAATACTGATTTTGTTATGTTATGTTGTTTTCTATTAATCAATAAATTGTTTTATAGTATATAAATTGAATCGAAACAGAGATACTTTTTTATTCTTTAACCCTCGCTTTCCCAATATGGGGTCATTTTGACCCCATTTTGTAGTTGGAATTTAGTTAAGCCCGCCTCATTCAAGAAGTATGCTAATTCGTCAGAGGTAGCAAACGTAACCAGTGGAATGTTGCAACTTCTAAACTATACAAAAAAATGCAGTGCTGGGGATTTTCGCCAGAGGTGCCAAGCAGTACCTGAAAGCAATTTTTCTGCAGTAACGCTTTGATCTTGGGAAAGCAATGGTTAATCTAAACCATAATCAGCATGATATAAAGTTAATAATATTAAGAAGATTAAATTTACAAAAAATATCATTTCATAAGCCATCAATAACCTAATGATGATGATATTGAAATTTGGGATAGTAATGTACACTGAAAGATATATTCTTCGACCACATTTCATGAAACCATGGAATCCTCTGTGCAAGTGCTAACTCAACGAGTCCAGTGTTGAAATAGGGGTGACAGTAATCTGATTCAAAGAAAATAAGCGATAACAGAGCACCAAATTACTGGATGTTTTCCAAATCCCAACCTGTTAGGTCAAGTTGGCACCCCTCTAACTTTTTGGATCTGTCCTCTCACTGCTAGTTTCAGGAAACGTGGCTACACTATACTTTAAACATCTGTGGAAATGGTGACAATGCAGCACATTCTTGATTTTTTAATTAAATTTAGTGTTGTACTGTGTAAAAAATCTTATTGTTAGTGTTGAGATGTATTAACTGTTGAAATGAACAGGTAGTTGCTACATAAATTAACTGGACTTGACGAAGAACAGAAATATCAATATTTACACAACGTTAAAAACACCAATATAAAAAAAATTAAGTACAAACTGCAGTTTTGGTAGTGTAAAGTGTATTAGTGCAGAATGACAAAGTGGATTATTGCTTGGTGTGAAATGCATAGTGATTTTACCGGATATCGGATGTCCGGAGCTCTTTTGCCTACAAGATACGGATATCTGGCATTAGTTTTGTTTTTGGTTGTATTGTATATTTCTTTTCTTTTTTTTTAAACAATAAAATATAAACATATTTCATATATTATTCTTTTAAAAACATTTCAAATATAATTTACTCAAACATATTAATTTAATATTCAGTATTTATTTCTGAAATGTGTTCAGAATTATAAAACTAAAACTTATTATTTACAGATATTTTACAATAGTATTAAAAAAATGAAACAAAATATTTTACTAATATACAATCATAGTTGAAGAGTCATTTTCATAATAAAACTAATATGTTGTGGCCATCACAAAACTTCCTTCTTCTTCTATATCATTCTATATAACAGCACGACTTACTGTTTAAATTGTACATATGAAGTTTAGTGCAATTTTAATCAACAGATGCGGAGGTATAGGCTTGTGAAAATAATCGCAGCTCCACCTGTCAGCTGATATGCACTTAAATAAGGTCGACATGCATTTTCATAATGGTTGTCTTATATATCAAGTTTTATGCACTTAGTTACAGAAGTTGACTTAGCCTATTCATAGGATAAATTACAGTACAGTATTGCCACCTATTGGCCGATATCCTACACACAAAATAAATCACAATAGTGTTTCATAATGGTGTTTCACAATAGTGTTTCATTCTCTCTCACATACCAAGTTTTGTGCAATTATACACAATAAAATCTGAGATATATCCTTCCTGTTTTGGGATTAAATTTCTGTATAACAGTCAACAGTGTCAGCTATCGGCAGGGTTGGAAAAAACTTAGCCCAGTAGGTTTTATCAGGTTTAATCAGTGGTTTTTTGGAGTATTTTTGGGTTTTACCAGAGTTTTCAGGAATATTTTTGGCTAAGCTTTACTATACGGCACCCATTGCTTATTGCCGTTGCCGATGTTTTGATCGCATGATATGATGGTGATTCGAGACCCGAATCAGAGTATCGATACTTTTTCTGTTGTATCGAAACGTAACATTTACTGTTTCATGCATCGCTAATTAGGGGTATCCAGTGATGTTTTTTTTTTTTTTTTTTTTTTAATGCTCGCGAGGCGAGCAAACAGCAGAAAACATAGTGACCGAGGCTCCATGAATTTGCATGCTTTTACTGATTCATGCTCCACGAATTAGGGGCATCCAGTGATGTTTTTTTTTTGTTTTAATGCTCGCGAAGCGAGCAAACAGCAGAGAACATAGTGAATGAATTTTCATGCTTTTACTGATTCATGCCCCACGAATTAGGGGCGTCCAGTGATGTTTTTTTTTTTGTTTTAATGCTCGCGAAGCGAGCAAACAGCAGAAAACATAGTGAAACATTTTAAAAAAAATGTTTCATAATAATGAAAAGCATTGTTTCATGACATTTTGATTCGATTCACGATGTTGTGAAACAATTCGCAGTACTGACTCACAAACCGAATCAAAACACCATCATACCACGTGATCTAAACATTGGCAACGGCAATAAGCAATGGGTGCCGTTATAGTAAAGCTGTTCCATATTGTCTTTCTTCCTTTTATTAAACATTAAGTACAACATTCATAATAAGATAATTAAAAAAATTAAATTATTATTTATTCATTAAAATCAAAGTCTTAAAAATTTAATTTTAAAATTTCTAAATTCTTTTTATCTGCCTTTTACAACAAAAAATTGGAAAAATTTAATAAATATTTCATTTTGCTTTATTAAATTTTTCGTAGCCACTAAATTTTCATAAAACATTTTTAATTATTCAGGGTTCATTCGTCTGTGGGAGAACCTGGAAATCAAGGGGGAAAAAATCAGTCATAAAATCTCAGGGAAACTTTCAAAACAAGCACCAAAACTTGGAAAAACAGGGATCTACTCTGGAAAGAGCTTTTACTTGCGTGTTTCTGTGACATCGTTATGGAAATCCGATAAGACATGCCTGCTAACATCATGTCAATTCAATGAAAAACTGGGCATGCTTTTTGCATCATGAACAATCCAATCCTTAAATTAGACACACCTTTCCTCTCTCTAAGATATTCTTTAGCTTTATTTTTCTCCATGGTTAATTTGTTTTCATTCGATAATCGGCATCTGACACCAGCTTTAAATATTTCATTTGTTATTCAGTCGTACTGATGCAGTGTGCATGTGCTTAGCTTAATTATTTTATTAGCTTAGGCATTTTGTTTCATTTTTTTGTGAGATGGATTGAATTATAATTAAAAAGTAATTATTATCAAGAATTGGAAAACATGGTTTAATCTGAACTGGAGAGATAAAAACTTAAATCCACAGTTTGCATTTTGGATCAAAAGTGTAGGTAGAGTGACCCTTACATAGCACAATGTTGTTTAATAATCAAATGGCTAATCAATTTTTTGAAGCATTTGGTTTAAGGGCAAATTTTTATGTAAGGTAATTAAGTTTCCAAGAATTTGTTATATATATACATACACATTTGCCATTCTGATTAATATTTTATTTTGTGTGAAAAGGATTTTAAAATTAATTTAAAAGAAGTTATTCAGATCCAAAACATTCTAGGCTGCAATTAGTTCACTTTTTTTTTAAGAAAGGGAGTGGGGGAGGGTGGATTAAAATAAATATCACTAGTTGTCGATATGGAAAATTTATTGATTCTGGGAACTAACTTGGGGAATTTTTTTTCTTCTGAAAATGAGTATGAACCCTGTTATTGACCCTCTCTACATTACATAACGGTGTTGCACTGTTAAAGCTTTGAGAAATTTTTTAAACTTTTACTTAAAAGCAGGGCTCGCGTTGGTGCGCTATAGCGCACCATTGACCCCAATTTTAATGGAAGGGATGCAGAATTTAAAAAATCAGGGGTCCCGAGGACCCGCAATTTTCCTTTTTTTTTTCTTTAAAAATTATGCTTTATTCTAAAAACAGCAAATTTTCTTTTAATTTCGTTTATTTCTTTTAATTTCGTTCCAGCAATTTATTTTCCTGGCTATTTAGCTCTAAATTTAGAAGAATGGGAGAAAGATTCTTGTTTCCTCCTTTAAAAACAAAGAAATCGCCCAGCCCATATGGCTGCGTCCGCTCCAGTTATTAAAACGATGACGTCATTTTTTTTCCTTTCCTTGCGTCTTCTGTCTGACGGAGCACGTGCGAAGTGACCAAAATCCGGTATTGGCATAAAGTGTTATAGACTGGGGTTGCAATTTTTATTTATTTTTTTATTTTTTTTTTTTGGGTGGGGGGGGATTTGTTTGTTTATTTAGTTAGGAGAACCAATCTCATCAGAATATGCAATATTAGCATAAGTTATTTCATGGGGAAGAAAAAAAAAAAGTAAATAAATGCACTTTTGAATAAACTTCAAAATACAATTAGTACTGATTATCTGGAATTCCAAAATCCGGAATCATTTCAATTTTTTCTTTTTTTTTTTCCTTCCGATTCTAAAAACATTTCGTATTTAAAAACAGTACTTCACTTTGAAAAAAAAGAAAAAGAGAATCGAAGGAAAATTGTCCAAGTGAACCAAGCCTTTTATTATATATTTCGAAAATCGGAAAATAAAGTAGAATTAATTTTTCTCTGATCAAAGGTGTTTTATGGTCTGGAAAATTTCCGGAATCCCGGGTTTTGCAACCAACTTTGCTTTTATGATCCAGTCACCAGTACATTTAGCGCCATCGATAACGCGACAGCTATGAACAACGGCGCTGACGTGATGGCGGCGAGCAGCTAAGGCACGCTGGTTGAGGAAAGTTTCTGAAACGAAATCTGCATGAAAGTGCGTACAGAGACTGAGGATGATGCAAGAGAAGAAGAAATACGCTCCAAAATTCCGAAGATGAAAGAGGGGTTAAACAAACAGCCTCGGCCAGCATGCATATAGGGGGGGGGGGTGAAGGAGAAGACAGGACTGCAGATGCAAATTTTTGTTCACTTATCGCCGCTTCTAGGCCCAATTGGACTTATTTTTCAAAGCACTTTTCTTTCATAAATAATATTTAGACAATACGATAGACAATTTTCAATTAAATGTACATGTTAATATATATGTATTATTGCAGTTTTTTTTTTTCCTGCGAGATTTAATAGAAATAAAGGGTATTGGATTCAGGAACTGTTTCAGAAACAAAAACTACTACTACTACCAAAAAAACAGAAGCTTATGTATGAAATTTAATACAAACTATTTTTGCATAATGATAGTGTTAAAATGAATATTAAATAACGCATCTAAAATATTAGCTTTTATTTTATTATTTAAAAAAAAAAAAAAGTAATTTTTTCTTTATGTATGTTCTATTGTTAGTGAGTTGTGTTTTATAATTAAAAAAATCAATAATATAAAAAAAAAAAAAAAAAACGGAAAATTCCAAAATTCTAAATACTTCCAATATTGCGGGTAATAGATAATGGGTCTTATACTGGTTTTTTTTTTTTTTAAGTGTCTTTAAGAAGAAAATTACCTGGTAAATGTAAGTTCCTTTAACAAGAGACTTTTTTTTTTAAAGGATTATCATTATTTTTATTAATCTTGCTCCAAGTCTATTGCTGTCATCAAAATTTCCATAATTTTTACTTCTTTAAAACTTCTTTCAAATTCATTAAATAATTTTCTTTGTGCTTTTTATTAATTTTATTTAGTAATGTACTGTTTTAACTACATGAACATGATCAAACGCATGTTTAACAGAGTTAAGTGTTGATTTCCTATAACAATTTTTTTTTTTTTTTTTTCAAAACGTAAAAAGGAATCGTGAAAACCTTTTTGTGTTTGTGGAAAATATTAGTAGTTACATCCCCCCCCCCCCCCCCCCAAAAAAAAAAAAAAAAAAAAGTCCCCATTTTTTGAAAACTTGACCCATATTTTCCATACTGATGGGGTCTTTGGACCCCACTTTTCAAAAGGTCAGCGCGAGCCCTGTAAAAGTTAAAAATAGAAAATTATTTTCTTTCCTGTTTTGTAGCTACGAACAGATATTAACTACTTTGGTATTCAGAATGTAAATTTTCATCAGAAATGCAGAAGAAATTGCTTAAGTTATTACTTAAATCTGTTTTTTAAATTTATTTTCAATTGGATTTTGAGTACTCAAAGAGTGCTTGAAAGAAGTGCAGTATCTGAAATAACCTAAATTATTTTAAGTAATTTGGGGTGTAGAGGTTGATATTTTTATTTACCAACTATGTGAAAAATACCAGAGCCGAGAATCGAACCCGGGCACCTCCGCTTTGTGCACGGATGCTCTACCACTGAGCTACCCTGGCTGACAACCAGCTAGGCATTTCTCACATAATATTCGTTGGCCAAGTCACAGAGTCTGGAAACGCAGCTGTATCAAGTGACAGTATTAATCGCAGCACAACTCCATAGACTACGAAGTTTCGATTTAGAAATATTTATTCATGAATTCATCAACCGTGAATATTCATTTTAAGTAAATTGGAGTGTAAAGGTTGATATTTTTATTTACCAACTATGTGAAAAATACCAGAGCCGGGAATCGAACCCGGGCACCTCCGCTTTACGCACGGATGCTCTACCACTGAGCTACCCTGGCTGACAACCAGCTAGGCATTTCTCACATAATATTCGTTATTCCATTATATTTAAACAGGGTTCATACTACTCAGAGAATTTGGAATTTGTACAAAAAGTCAGGGAAAATAAAAATTTTCATTAAAAGTCAGGGAAAATCAGTTATAAAACCTGGAAAAACAAATGTTATTTTTTCTCTCAAGTTATGTTTTTCTTGTTTAGCTTCGTATCAAAATTTAAATGATTAAGTGTTGTGAAAATACACATGTAAATAATGATTTCTACCTGAATTTCTATCATGATCAGCAGTAATATGACATCATACAGTGGAAGTAGCTGTATTTTGTCCTGTCTAGAAGAGCGTTTCTTGTAATATGTCGCTAATATTTTCTTGAAAATTGTCTGGGAACTCAGGGAATTTTTTTCCCATATTTGAGTATGAACCCTGTTAAACTAGCAATTAAGGAAACTTAACCTTTAAAAAAAAATATATATATATATATATTTAATACTTTGGGGGAAAATTTAGTCCCAGAATAGGGCATTGATTCCACTCCCGATATAGACTTAACTTGCCAGGGTTGGGTTTCTTCCGGAAGAAACCAGTTTCTTCCAGGACAGTGGAAGAAACTGGAAAAAACCAGAAGAAATGGAAGAAACAAACCAGAAGACAAAACAGATGTTCAAAATTAAAATTTATGGACTATCTACACTGAAAGCATAAATATAATGTCAAATCTAAACTATAATCTAATTAATATTAAAAGTATTTTTAGAAAAATAAGTTATTTGATAACAAACACTAAATATATACAGGTGATGGGTTTTTACTTTTCAATGCTAATATTTTTAGAATTTTTTACATAGATACTATCTCATATTACTATACCTTCAAACAATACAAGTGATAATTACGGAATTAGCCATAATATTTGCACCTTTTTTTTTTTTTTTTTTTAAGGATCAATTATTTGTATAAACTCAAAGCTAGTACCCAACAAACTGTATCAGTAAGAACTAAGATACCTATTTTTACACTCTCCTGCAGGTTCTCTAGGATTAAAAAGGAAAAAAAAATCCATAGTTTGTATTTATCTATTTTAAATTGAAAAATGAAGTGCAGTATTGAACTACTAAAAAACTTTTCATTTGTTTTACAGTCAACTCCCTCTAACTCTCAAAAGTTTTCTCCAGAGGTTGTGCGGATTACAGGAATTTGCAGATTAGAGATCATTGCTTTTCTTTTGCAGATACAGAGTCAGTTATTATTAATTCATAAATAGACATCAAAAGGGAAAGACGATTTCTAATAATTTTAGAATAAAATATTTCTTCAATATTAATAATATTATAGTTTTAAAAAATTAAAGAACACGCTTTCATAGAAATGTGAACTAAAAAGCACAAAATATCTATCTTAGTATTAAAATGCAGGGTAAGAGAAAATCCTGCGAGTGACACACCATAATATTTACATACATTTAAATCTTTAAAATAATTTAGAATTAAACAAAAACCATTTTTTAAAAATCTCCCCTGTCTGGGCTCGAACGCTGGACTTTTAGGTTCGTAGCGCGGAGCTTTACCTCTCAGCCACATCGCTCACGTAGACCAAGTCTTTTTTTACAATATAGATTTTTTTGTTTAATCCCAGAGCGGTTACAAACATACATACAGGTGAAGATAATAAAAGCGTGTTAATAAAACTAATCTATCATAATTCATATATGATGGTAAATAATTTAAGCATATTCAAATAATAGGCACATATAAAATGTAAACAAACAAATTTTAAAAATACGAAACAAAGTATTTTTGAAAGTTTGGAAATAATATTCATCACTGATTAATTTTGTTAAACATTGATGCAATAGTGATTTGTTTTAAGTACCAGACTGTATGAATTGCAGGATAATAAATACAAGACTGTTATTCCCCCTTCTCCCCAATTATGTTTCAAAATAAGGTTTAAGCTAAACATTTGTTTTAAAAAAGAAATAATGTGAATTTTTTTTAAATATGAGATGTAAATTTCTTTTTCACTGAAAAAACAAAGTCGGATTAGAGGGATTTGCAGATTATAAATCTGCGGATTAGAGGGAGTTGACTGTACTGTATATGACTATAAGGAAAATAAAGTTTTTGATGACATTTTGTAATACAGTAATTATTGAATATTAGTACTCTTAATTAACTGGATGTTTGTTAAGAGCTGTTTTATCAGAAACTATAAGCAAGTGATCCAAACTATTATTTATTACCAGTTAAAGAAATAAAATCGTCTAGATTATAAAACTTAACACTGTTTAAATTGAAATAATTTTTTTTTTACTGGATTTTGAGTATTTTGGAACGTGACCATCAGATACCAAAGATCACTTCGGTAAAAATATCATAATTATTAATTAAATATGTAATTAAATTTTTATAGGTATAATTAAAGTTACTTATAAAGTTGTTTATAAGATAAATGAATCCACTGTATCTTACAAATCTGCAATTTATAGGATAAATTTTTAAGAAAAACAGTTTCTTCCATTTCTTCCACTTGGAAGAAACCTATTTCTTCCAGCCAGTTTTTTCCATGGTTTTTTCCACATTGGAAGAAACTTGCCAACCCTGTAACTTGCATTGTTTTGATTTTGTTTCTCTCACCACGTTTTGAGTTGAATTGATGCACTAATAGAGAAATTTACACCACCTTTCTCAGTGCATGTTTCACAACAACTCTGTGTTGAACTGATGCACTGTTTTATAAAATTGGTTTACACCACTCCTGTTCGTACATGCTTTGCGATTTGGTGCTGAATTATTGTGCCAGTGTAATGATGTATCAATGCTGATAGTGTATCGATTTAGAGAAAGTAATAAAACTGGTTTAATGTTGTTAAATTTTAACAGGTGTTTCCTGATGTATCACCTAATCATAGTAAGTATTTGTTTATTATACATGTATCGAATTTTAATTTCTATATTCAAGTAAATTGAAGAAAAAAAAAATGTGGTGGGGAGGAAATACTTTTTCTGGCTACCAAAAAAATTTTGCTGCTTTATTTAAATTTCTGGAGCCTTGTGCATCTGTATCTTCATTTAAAACTGAATTGATGTAAATGTCTCACATGTGCAATGACTGCACTCAGTGTGGCAGAAAAATTTACTCAGAAATTGTTTTAATCTTCCTAGTGTATCTTATCATTATAGCAATGTTCATAAAGAGGGGAATCTGCGAAACTAATCGCTATTCTCTGTAACTTTTCAGGATCATGAAAAAGCCTGTGCTGAAGGATGTCGTCTATTTAAATTGATAAGGCTAGCTAAGGGTTTATCTTCTAATAATAAAACATTGGGATTGTGCTTTTCAGGTAATGATTTTTCTTTTTTTACTCAATTCATGTATATTCTATAAGGGTTTAAAAAAAGAAAAAAAAAGTGACTGTCATAGTTTCCTCCAGAAATATCAGGGTGCTACTAATTAGAAAAAGGCATTTTTCTATATTCTTAAAGAACAAAATTCAGATGTATTCATTTTGAGATTCAATTATAAGCAGTTTCCCCCAGACCCAGTGCAGAAACACCGCTACATGGCGACATAGTCGCGGACACAGAAAAACAGCTTGCGGACAGTTTTTGTCTGCACTGATAAAATAATTTCTGTATCAAAACTAAAACTAATACTTTTATTATTTATAATTATTTATATTTTGTTGTGTCAAACATTGCTATAAAATATTTAATTGAATGAGATGAATTGAATGAGTACACACAATTGTTTATACTATATTGTTGCACGAGATCACCACTGATGTTAAACCCATGCTTGCCAACCATCTCATTATGAAGCGTAGTACTTTTAGTCACCGCCTTTTTTTGTACACCAGTAATCTTTTAGAGTAATTTCATTCTTATTTAATCGTAACACTATTTGGAGAGAATTGCTCTAAATATAAAGTGGTGTGGGAAAAATGGCCTTAACAAGTCTGCGTTTATTAATGAGATGGTTGGCAGTCCTGTAAACCCCCCCCCCCCCCCCCCCGAAATCAGCTTTCAGGCTTTTTGAGTGTGAGCCATTTTCACCCCTGATTACACGCAAATTTTGCAGACAGATTATGAATTTTTAAAAGCCTGTCGCAGACAGCTACAAACGTTTCTGACACTGGGCCCCCAGATAGTTTTTGGAAGGTGCCGCACCCTGTTTGTTCTATGATTAAAAAAATAGCACCCTTACCCCTCATCTAAAAAAATTGCACTCTTCTTGCCCGTAATCTAAAAAAGTTGTGCCCTTACTGCCTTTTATTGAAAATAACCTTCAAATTGAAAATATGTTATAAATCAATGTGTTGTGCATAACAGCATAACAATTAACATTCATTTATACATCAGTAACAAGCAAAATTAAGGTGTAAAGAAAGTTAAAATTTAAAACTTTTTCTTTTATTTATACCTAACATCAAAATTTTAAAATAAGTGTGGATTTTACGTGGAACATGGTAAATATGCCCTTAAGAATCCAAAACTACCCTCATGAATTTAAAAATGCCCTTTTTTAAACCTGGGGAAACTCTGTTATAAGTATGCATAATATACACTAAATACTTCTTAACTTGTTTTACTTTTGCTTAGTTACCAATGTATAAATGAATGTTGATAATCATACTTGATAGCAGTGCTCAAAAATTATATTGAGCACGTAAAAAGGAATGTGCATTTGTAATTTTATTTGCATGAAGTAGAGTCACCCGGGGTAATTCCTGGTCAAAAAGCATAAACATTAAATTATTAGAAAATCTATTTAAGCTAGACTTACTAATTTTGGCATGGATTAAGCACATTGTGATGTCCATCAAATAAAATATTTATTTTATCAATAATGCACAATTAATTTGAATAATTATAGTTAATTAGTGACCAGGATTTACCCCAGGGATGGGGTAATTCCTGGCCACTTATGGGGTAATTATTGGTCACTCACATATTTGGTGCAAATACATACATTTTTTATGTATATCCTTAAGATAATTTAATAAAGTAATTAGATTATGAATTTTACTATCTATAGCTAATTAAATACTGTACTTAGTTATTTCAGGGTTAAATACAAATTTATTCAACATGAAAAATATATACATTCAACACATCTTTAGCCAAAATATTTTTTGTACAATTTGTATGCAATATTTATAGCTTCTATATCTGCTGTGAAGGGATCTACACCTTTCAAATCAATAGGTCCATAAAAAATATAGTGAATGTCAATTGTCTCTATTCTATCTCGCTTCGGCCAGCGTAAGTTCCCTGCTCCTCTTTCCAGGAACTTTACACACACTTCACTGCCCTCTACTTTTGTGACTTTTCCAACATAGAAAAGATCTTTATCATAATATACAGCACAGTATTTATGCTCTTCTATTGAATTCTGTATGTTTTCAATTACATTTTTTGCATTTTGCAGTGATGATATATTTTTATTCAACTGCTCAGTCACGGTTGACATATCTGGTGGTTCATCTGGGTCCTGATCTATGTTTTTTCTTTTTCGTATCCCGGTATTTTCTTGTCGCTTTCTCTTTTGATTGACCTTTTCTTTTATTTCTCTGTCACGTTCTGCGACTAGTTCAAGAAAATCGTTATTGGTTATGACAGCAGCTTTTGTATCAATCTTTCGCCGAACTTCTGAGCGTGCTATTGTTTTTGGTGTTTGTCTAAACCGTGAGCTTAGCAAGTCTTGAAATGAGGTGGATGCAGTGGACTGACTGACAATTGTAGATGTTTTGCTTATGCCAACAGTTGTAAAACTAGAAACAGATAAAATTGGTGTACAAATAGATGGTGTGTGCTCTTCTGTTTGAGATCCAGAAGTGTCCAAGTTTAATTGTAGTGTGCTGAAGTTGTTTGAAGGTGTAGTACTGCAGTTTGTTGATGCTGATGATGTACTAGCAATAGCCAACCTTTTTGAAGGAGAATTTTGAAGTTTATAAGATGCTAACATTTGGGAACAAAATCTTTTCTCTGGATACTTTGTTCTATCCAATGGATATATTCCTGTTGATTTAAAACCAGATTTAATATTCTCTGGAGTAAGCGATGTTTGCCATAACTCATCAACGAATTGAGTAAAGCTTGCTTTACTGATTCTTGTTGCTCCAGTCATACGCTGAATTTCCACAAGTCTTTTGTCCCATTGTGCTTTCAGTGGTCTGAAACAGCATTTATCAAGTGGTTGAATAGCATCTGTTGTGTGAGCTGGTAACTTCAAAATTGATATATTTTCATTACGCGCTTTGATGATTAAATCCAAGGATATATGTGTCTTATGACCATCATAGATTACAAGCAATGGACGTTTTGATACTTGTTTACAAAAGATGTCAAACCAGCTGTTAAATATTTCAGTGGTCATCCAACCATTTTCACTAATCGCTAATGTCAAATTTTTATCTACATTTGGGGCTCTCCAAGTGCTTTGTAACTTTTTTCCAGAGAATATAATAAGTGGAGGGTGTTTCTCACCAGAAGCACTAACACATGCCATTAATGTAACAGATTCTCGACCAGGTGTTGCTGTGACTCTGGTCAATTTCTTTCCTTTTTCTCCTACTGATTTTCCTCTAGAAGGATCTATGAACATAGCTGTCTCATCTAAATTATATATGTGAGATGGTTTATCTATTATATTCAATGCAGTAAGTTCTTTCTCAAGCAAATCATAAAATTCGAATATGAGAAATGGATTGGATGTTGCAATGACACGGGTCTTCTCCAGAGTACTGGGTTTCTTCGAACTAAGGTTATGTCGGAACATAAATGCTGATAACCAATCATCGCCAGGCATATCATTTTTGAAGCGACAATATTTTTGTAGATGATTAGACAAAATAGTGTCACCTTGTTTATTTTTAGTTACAAACTCTGCCACAACACTCTTGATTTCTGTTCTAGTCAGGGGAAAACCCCACTTTGCCATGCATTTTAAACATGCTGCTAACTCATTTTCATTTTCAGCAGGGATGTTTAAAGGTGTTCCTACAGGCTTTACAGATTCAGGTTTGTTCTTTAAATTTGACAAATACAGCTGGAAACTTGATTTAGGTATATTCACAGCCTTTGCAGCTGCACGTTGAGACAGATTCTCATTTTCCATTTTAAAAATAGCTTCTTGACACTTACTTTCTTGAAGCTTGTCATCTTTTTTCTTTACATAATGTCTCACCATATTAATTTGAAGGAAACTGTTCAGGTAAATTTAAGTTCTTGACAAAATTCCAAGTAAAATAGAATAGCTATCTACTTATAAAGACAGCACATGCTTCTGTTTCTGTTAAGAACAAAGGTTAAGGTTAACAGTTAAGTGAATAGTACATTGCAGTTACAGTTAAGAAATTTTCTTTGTATAATAATGAGTATAATTATTAAAATTTATAAAATAATGGGATGAAATTTAATAAAGTAAAACTCAATATATTTAATATTAATCATTAACAGTTAAGAATGTTACACTATAGTTACAGTTAACTTTGCAGTTAAGGCTCAAAGAGTTGCAGATAATTAAAATCAATGAAATCTGGTAATAATAGGCAAAATAACAATGTATAAATGATGAGAACAGTATTGGCCAGGAATTACCCCAGTGACCAAGAATTACCCCAGGAACATGGGGCAGTATTTGGCAAATTCCTGTAAATTATTTAAACTAGTAATAGTAAATCCAAAACTATTTTTCAGTAACTAAAGTAGTTCACAATTCAACCAAAAAGAGAAAAAAGACAAATATTTAAAACTTTATTTGTGACCTAGATCTTTGTAAAAATGTATCATAACTAAGGCCAATGTTGTTTTAGAGAAATTTAACAAGCCATTTCAAAAAGATTTTTTTTTTTCAAAATAAATAAACAATAAACTCCTCATTAAGTAATAAATACCAATGAGGATAGTTCAGAGTACCTCTATGATTTTTTTCATTTTTGTGAAGTGTTCTTAAAACATAAAAAAGACTGTGACCAGGAATTACCCCAGAAACTTGCTGACCAGGAATTACCCCGGGTGACTCTAAGTTGTATTAAAATTTAAAGCAGTTTTAAAGGATGACTTATTTTACCCCAACCCATGGGGTTAAGTCACAAACAGCATATTTTAAAATTTATTTTTCAGTGCAAATTTTTTGTTTTTTCAGAGATATTTCTCTTAAAATGTCATGAGAAATATTCATTTGTATATTTTGTACAATTTTTTAACAAATGGAGCCAATACATTTTCTGTTGTTTAAGTGCATAGGTAAAATATGCTGTTTTTTGACCTATTTTACCCCACCTGACCCTAATCTGCAAGTGAAAAATAATCTCTAAAAAGAAACTCATATTGCCAACTGGCAAGCAAAGTAACACACAAAAAAAATGGTATTTTTGAGTTAGTTATTGAAAAGTCTGTATGAAGTGTCCCAATGTGTATTAAAAGTATCATATCTCTGTCTTACAATATATCAGCTTTATTGTATGCTAGTTAATGCTGTATTTTATTCTTTAAGTTGATTTTCCTGAAATACTGCATTTTTGAGTTGTCACTTTTCTTTCCAGTGTGTGATATCATCCTTATAGATTCAAAGTTTTTTGACAACTCAACAAAAATTAACTTGCAAAAACTGGCAACTCATAATTTGGGAAACTGCTTTTTATGTATGTGCAATTTATTCAGTTTCATTAAAAAAAATGAGTAAAAATGTTTTTACTTTCTTCTATATGTAATATAGAGAAAGTATTGGATTCGCGAAAATTTTCGACCTCCGTTTTTTGACGGATCTACACGTTTTGGGATGTCCTGAACACGAATTGATAGTTTTTAAAAAATGTCTGTCTGTGTGTCTGTCTGTATCATTTTTTTGTGGACGCTGTATCTCACGAACCAATGAATGAAATTTAACCAAACTTGGACCCTGACATGAACTGGTGCCCATTAGATTTGGGGATCAATAGCTCAACAGGTGGCGCTGTGATCGCATTTTATGCAAATTTTTAACATGGCAGCATAGGACAAAATTCCGTATAAATGGGCATAATGAGAGTTATTTTAAACTTGTGATTGTAAAATTAATATGAATTATTGATAATAGTAGTAGTTAACTAGGAAAAAAAAATTGTGCATGGGGGGTCATCGGTTCCTGGGGGGGGGGGGTTAAATTTTGAAGATGGGTATCATTCGAAAGATCTCGTCAATACCTTTACAACGAATGGTTGAACCATAAATCTGTGATAATTTAAAACAAAGTTATCGATTTTTTTTTACTTTTAACCAAAAAAAAAAAAAAAACTTAGAAAAAAATTCGCAATTTTTTTTTTTTTTTTTTATTGTTAGTGATTGAATATGTATTAATTTTTACCAAAAAAAAAAAAAAAAAAAAAAACAGAAAAAAAAAATCTTTTTTTTTTTTTTTTTTTTTTTTTTAAATGTTGTTACTGATTGAATATGTATAGGAAAATATAGAAGAAAGTCTTGTGGTGGCCACAACATACTAGTTTAGAGCTGTACTAAGTACTCGGTATTTGGTCAAATTTTGACTAAATACTTGGCTAATTATTTGTTGCTCTCTGATACACATTATCTATGATAGTCAGATTTGGGCCAGGCGAGAAACTCAGCCGAGTCACGCTGGGCAATGAACGTGTTAAGTAATATGTTTAAAAAAAAATTGTTTTTTATATTTGTAACTTAACAATACACAAACAACTTTAAATATAATCAAAATACATTTATTTTTGTGTATTTTTATTTCTAAAAAAATATTTAAATAATCGCTGATTTTAGAATTACCCTTACTTTATCCCATGGTGGGGTAAAGTGGGAGCATCAAAACATGCTCTTTCAAATATATCATTGTGCGAAAAGTGAATGATTATGCTTCATATTTGATCTATATGAATCCAGTGTATGTAAAATGCACCAGAAGTATCATTAAAATAAATTTAATAGTTTGATTTTAGGGCCTTTTCCAGAAAAAAAGCTTGATTTTCCCCCACCTGACCCTATATGTCCCAGTGTGATTGAAAGGGTTAAATTAAGTCTCAGTGTATAAGCATTTTTATATTTTTAAAAATTATCTGAGAGGATGATAATTTCACATGCTAGAATATTTTTAAGAACTTGAAAATATTTGTTTTAGCCAGGGTTGTAATTTTGACCGGTCAAAACTGATTTTGACCAGGACGCTGGTCAAAAATGGTTTTAACCGTCTAAAAATGGTCAAAAATGGTCAGCACTGTTAAAAATGGTTTTAAACAGCTTTAATTTTAATAATAATTGTTTTTGCAATTAAAAATAACTTAATAAGTAATGAAAACAACAATTCATTAAAAATAATAATACTAATATAATAATAATGTTAGAAATTTAAAAATGGACCATGCAATATAAAAATATAAACCAGTTACAGTTAAAAACATGAAGGAAGATGAAATAGGTATCTTCTTTGAAACACATGAGTTGCAGTTAAAATCATAACACAACACATGAATTGTAGTTAAAAACAAAACATTAATTTCAGTTAAAAACATGAGTTGAAATTGAATATAAATTCCAAAAAAGAGTTTGTGTAAAAATTAATTAAAACAATTGTGTTGTTTCTTGGTGATATTATTTGTGTTACGACATTCCTATGTTATGACATTTTTAACAAATGTTTACGTAGTTTTAACATATGATACTAAGATATATTTCATTGGTAGCAGATTCTAATTTCTGACCTTGATTGGTAGTAAATAAATTCAATAACGAATTTCAGTGGTCAAAACTGATATCGACCAGGACGGTTAAACCCCTATGGTTAAAACCGATACAACCCTGGTTTTAGCCAAATTTTGTGTTCAAAATTCTTCTTTTTAATTTCGAGATGTGCAAAATTATTCATTCATATGGGCATCAATTATTCTTTCTTACAACATTTGATATTCGGCCAAAGTGCTACTTGGTACAACCCTGCGTAGTTTTTCATATGAAATTCCATGATTACTTAGAAACTTTACTATCATCTTCCAGATTTTCTCTTTTTAAATAATCATTCTTCATTGTATTTTACTAATTTTACATTGTCACTTTTGAAATGTCTTCTGATTAAGCAATTATTGAATGAATCTAAGCTAACAAATGTGGTGCTTTAATAAGTTAGGACTGTTAGTATGTGAATATTAGAGCTGTACCAAGTACTCGGCCAAATTTGGACTAAGTATTCGGCCAATACCGAGTAGTTATAAGAATTTCATTATTTTTACATATTATTGAATGAAATGTATTCATAACAGTTGTTTATTAATAACTAAACTAAAAAATTATGAAAATATATATAGAGAGTCATTAAACTTTTGCGGCAAACAGCATTCTGCAGTTAAAACAGGCAGGTAGACTGCCACCAAACTCTGTATAGAGATGATTCATGATATGAGCTTACCCATTTAGTTACAAGAATTTTCGTATAACCATCTTGTATGTGTGTAATATGCAAATTTTTTTTATAAAAACTTAGTGCATAAAATTGTATCTATAAAATAGACAAAAATAAAATATTTTAGAAAAAAGAACCCTTATATAATACTAAATAAAACTTTAGTTACATATTTGTGCAAATAAAAATAAGACACTTTTAAAACTGTAAGAAAAGATTGATTTTTAATTTTAAAAATAATAATTATGAAAAAGGTAAACACTAAAATGTTATTAAAAAAAATATATATATTTGAATAATCAAATTTGTTGTTTTGCAAATTATGGCCCAAAACCACCTATCTTTTTTACTCTTATAGAATTTGATGATTAATGAAATCTATCATGTTTGAAATGGTAAAATATTTATTTTAATGTTCTCATTACGTATGTAAATTTCACGCATCTTAAATTAAGCCTGAGTGTATAGGAACTTTTATATTCTCTAAGAATCATCTGAGAAAGACTATATAATAAAGAATGAAGTTATCAGTTATTATGGTTTTAATAATCCACTAAGCTGGAAGTATCAAATGTAACAATGAACCTAATTGTGTACATATATACATCACAAAAGTTCTGAAACATTTCATGAAAACATGCTGTTTGCCATTTAACTTAATTTTGTGTTCAGAAGGTTTTTTTTTTTTTTTTAATATCAAGATGGGCAAAATTCTTCATATGTACATCAATTATTCATTCTTACAACTACTCGATACTCGGCCGAGTACTTGGTACTCAGTTACTCGACCAAAGTGCTACTCGGTGCAGCACTAGGGAATGTTGTAATAACTTTAAAAAATATATAATTATAGTACATGAATAACTTCGATCATATTTGTGAATATTTTTATTTCAAATGTAATGTTATTATAGTCCCCTTTTTTCTTCCTTGCAGCATGTACTGAAGCTTATGTGAATGAAAGTGCTGCAAAAGCCTGTAGTTATGGCTGTCAGCAGTATATTACAGCTAAAGCAGAGGTATTTATTTATTTATTTATTTATTTTTTTTTTACATTTTATTTTGTAGATTCAAAGGGTTTTTTCATAATCTTTAGAATTTTCAACTTTTTTTTTTTTTTTTTTTTTTTTTTTTTTTTAAGTGTGAGATATTTATTTCTTTTAGACAAAAAAGACCAAATGAAAACTCTTGTTTTTCTTTTTCTTTTTTTTTTTTTTTTTTTGCATCAAGTTAAATGATATCTGATTATAAAAAAAAAAAAATATGCAATTATTTTTTATTCAGAATTTCATTCTGTTTAAAATTATAATTATTATTTATTTTATTTTATTTATTTGTTCATTTTTTAGTTTATTTAAAAATATTTACAAGATTTTACATTTTTAAAAACTAGTATGCATAGGTGGACTCTGCTCAGTTTCCCATCATATTTATGTTCTCATAAATTTCTAGTTTGAGAGATATAATCATGTTAAAAGAAATGAATTTGACAAAAGCTTGATACAGTGACAGAATGAAAACCCCGCCTAATAGGCTATCCTCTGTTCACTTCGATATATTTATCTTATTCTAATCTATTAATTTATTTTATCAGGGTCAATTCCGTTGCTTAGTTTTCATGCTACTATTTCCAATGCAATAATCCTCAAAATTCATATTTATATGAAAAATTTACAATTTCGCTATGTTGGTAAAATTGTAAATTACGAATAATTTACGAAATTTTCCTATTAGAATATTTGTATTCAATCATGTTCAAACAAATATCATACATGTAATTTTGAAGTTGTCTAATGTATGTATGAGCCTCAAAATGAAAGTTTATGCTCAATTTTGCCTTATTCTGGCATGTTAAGTAAATCGTAAATTCCAAATAACTTACGAATTTTTTTAAATTGGAAAAATCATAGTCTATGATATTCATGCCTAAATAATATTTCGAAAGTGGTTTGACATCTTTACGATGAAAATATCCCTCAAGATTGACGTTTATGTGAAATTTTGCTCTATGTTGCCATGTTGAGAAATTCGTAAATTTCCAATAACTTACGAAATTTTTATATTGGAAAATTCATAGTCATTAATATTCATACCAGTGTCCTAAATAATATTTCAAAAGTAGTCTGACATCTTTACGATGAAAATATCTCTGAAAATTGACGTTTATGTGAAATTTTGCCCTATACTGCCATGTTAAGGAGTTCGTAAATTTCCAATAACTTGCGAAATTTTCAAAGTAGCATATTTATAGTTACTGATGTTCCTTCCGGCTTCAAAACTGATATTTTAAAACTGGTCTGACATTTTTACAGTAAAAAGTTTCCATTTAATGCACGTTTAAGTGAATTTTTGTCCTATTCTCCCATGTTAAGAAAATCGTAAATTTCTAATAACTTACGAAGTTTTTAAATTCAAATGTTGCAAATAAATAGGGTTCTTGTCAGTGTCAAAAGTAATATTTTAAAACTGATCTGACCTCTCTGCGACAATTTGTTCTTGAGATATCGTGTACACAGACTAACAAACTAACGGACTTACACAATAACAGACTAACAGACACCCTACAGACAGACACCATAGAAATTTTGTCATTTTCGGATTCCTCACACCTGAAAACGTGTAAAAAAGTAAAAAAAACCGAGGTCGAAAATTTTCACGATTACCTAAGTTCCCCATACCTATAGTATGATGGGGAACTAAAATGTAAACATTTTTGGAAATGTGAATATTGGGATATTTTAGGTGACGAGATATGAGGTCCTAGGCACCCCTAGAGAAAAGAGATAT